>JASCIT010000006.1:20007500-20607500 GCA_036711955.1 Digitonthophagus gazella | reverse complement strand
AAAATAAGTTCTAAAATTCGTTGATGTACCAGATTGCAGCCCGATTTCTCTTGAATGATGATTTAGGATTACCGACGTCCAAACTAAATTTCACCCTATCACATCATCAGATGTTAAGCCAGAATAACATCCTTAACCGATTTCCAAATTTAGTCTTCCTGAGTTGGCCATCAAAATACTAAGGATAAAATCGATATTCACTAAAGATGAGTTGGTCTTATTCTTCGATTTGATACCCTCTTAACCCACACCACTTGTGCCTGAAAACTGCATGCCTTGGGATTAACCATAGAAGGTTTATTGGGGCTACGAGTGGAGTAAAAATTATGTGGAGTTGTTAGTGACCCCAGGATACCTTTGCGTATGGTAAAATTGCGTTTGTAATTTCGGGTGATAGAATATTTGTGAAACATGTCTAAAAAACCGTTAGTGCTCTAAATCTGGACTTTGAAAGAACTGTCCTACAATGGTACGACGAAACAGAAAACGATATTGATGACAATTTTCCAGAAAGTGACTGTGAGGACAAGGTGGAAGAGTGGTCGGAACACAACTGTGACACTTCTTCTGACGATGATGAGTTTGAAGAACATCCATTTCACCGTGATCGAATTTTGAAGGGTAGATATGGTTTTTCATGGAATTCACAAGAACCTGCAAAAACCAGAACACCTTAAAGAAACATCGCGGTAAAGGTACCTGGAACAAAGTATGTACGTGTAATTACCACAGAAATAGATGCTTGGACCATTTTATTCACTCCTACAATTTTAAATGAAATTATAACTCATACAAACAAAGAAATAGAAAGACAAGGTGTCGGCCAGTTATCATACCAGCCAGGTACAAAGTACATACATCCTACAGATAATGTAGAAATCTATTAGACCTTTTGTACATAGCTGATGCTCGTAAAGATGCATATTTATCTGTAGAACAAATGTTTTCTTCACAAGGACCTCAAATATATAGATGCATTATGCATGAAATACAGTTCAAATTTTTATTGAATTGCCAAAGATTTAACGATAAAGAAAAAAGAAAGTGAAGATAAATGTTCACCGATAAGGCAAATGAGGAAGGATTTTATAGAAAATTGTACATAGTTACTCTCCTCACTTTTATGAAACTATAGATGAGCAGCTACTTGGTTTTAGGGGCAAATACTCGTTTCGTGTATATACAGGACTTAAATCTGACAAATATGGTATTAAGGTAGTATGTATGTGTGATTCGCGTACATATTACATGATAAGTGCTATTCCATGTTAAGCTCTGCGATAATCGAAATTAGCTTTACATTCAATTAACTTCTGTTAAAAGGAGCGAAATTGTGGGAACTTTTCGGGTTGATACGTGTTAAATGGAAGATAAATCTAAAAATGATGTGTGCTCTTGCAGTAAATAGGCATTGCTCTTATTAAAAATGTTAATGAGAGTCGTACTGAGCGTGATTCAGTGTCCTCCTGTTGAAACGCCATTGTTTATATGTCTATAAAGGTATGGTAACAAAATTAGTTCAAAAATTTCGTTGATGTACCAGATTTCAGTCCGATTTTTCTAAATAAAACACCAAATCCAACCAACTAATCTGGTCCAATGTATTTAGTGAAAGAGTTATCCTAATCTATTCAAAGAAATGCTTAGCAACAAAGGTTTAAGAATCGTGGGAACAATATGGCATAATAAAAGAGAAATACCAGCTTCTTTTTTACCTTCTAAAAGTAAACCCGTGCTAACTTCCGAATTTGCTTTCTCAGACAAATTGAGGGTTTCGTTTACACCCAAGAGAAATATATCTGTCGTACTAATCTCGACTATGCACGTTGGCAAGAATGTTAACTAGGTTTCGAAGAAACCAGAAATTATTGAGTATTACAACTCCACCCAAGGTGGAGTGGATACATTCGATAAAATGACTCACAACTACACCGTATCCAGGAAAACAAGAAGGTGGCCACTTAGATATTTCTATGGGATGCTTGATCAAGCCAGGATAAATGCCTTTGTGTTATATAATGCGTCGGGTAACGCTAGCAAAGTTACTCGAAATAAATTTTTGCAACTGCTCTGACTGCAACTAGCTAAACCTTGGATGGAAAGTAGACTCTCCAAAAAGATATCAGGTAAACTGAAAAGTGAAATACGAGAAGTACTTAGACTAACACATATTTCAGAAGAGGAACAGCTTGGTCCAACGCCAAAAAAGACAAATCGTCAAGATGTTATATTTGTTCTCGTTCACGTGATCGAAAATGCAGGGTTGTATGTTATATGTGTTCCAACAATGTATATAACGAACACTGTACTGACATTTTTCTAAACTGTAAGAGAAATACTTTCTTAAGTTCCTATTAGCTTCACTAAATAAACGTTTGTCAAAAATTTTCCTTTACTTTTCCAAAATTAATTTCTTGGGTACCTCGTGACCCCAAGTATACGTTTTCAAGTGTGTTATTTTGGTATACTTTATAAGATTAAAGAGATCTGAGAAATTTGTAGATGTGATGGAGTTAAACCATAGCAATGGATTCTTTGATTCTTTGGATCGATGGCTGACTTCTCTAAATCGTTCTCCAAGTAACCTCCGCGGACGGAGTTGTTATCAGCGGGTTAACTAAGGCATTCGGTGAAGACGTCTCTTTTACCGTTTATTCATGATTTGTGATCGATAACTACTTCTATTGGATGTTTTCCAGACTTCATTGCACTAGACACTCTACAGATGAAGGATTATAAAGCCATTTTGTAATCATTTAATTTCCACCATTAATTTCACCAACCATGTTTTAGTTATCTTGAATGTATTATTCCAAACGTTTTTTAGTTACGGAAATTAGATGTTCTAATTTTTCTTTGGCGGTAGTAATAGCCTGTCTATAACCTATGACGTTGTGAAGACCCTATTTGTTTATTGTCGGAAGTGAACAAGAATCTTCCTGCTGGTTCAATCATCCCAGTAATTCCACCGACGTACACGTTTTCAATTACCCGATCCAACGAGCCGGATCTCTCAGAATAAAAAATATAGAGTGCTTTGAGATCCAATAACCACCACTTCGACGTCTGGAGATAACGATGTTTTACTGGGACCCTTTGGTGGAAGTTTTCCACTTGTTAATAAACAAGTAAATTAAAATAGGATTTAATTTACTTGAGAATAAGAAATAATAATAAGAAATTATCATATTCTCTTTTTGGTTTTTGTATCGTGATAATTTACTTTTAAAACTGTTTCAATTTGATGGAAATTTATTTAATTGTTTTTATCTTACGCGAAAGAGGTAAACATTGAGTATCCTAATACATTCATAGTATGAGTGTACGAGATTGTATCACATAAAATGAAAACTGATTGGATTTGCCGTTCCGTTATTAACCGTTTGAGTCCCAGACGGTTTTGAAAAAACACTGTCGAACACTGTCCAAGCAGCGCGATCGCGCTTTCCCTATATGTATATTTACGTATCCTGGGTTTTCTCGACATAAAATCTGAACAGCGCGATCGCGCTGCTTGGGACTCAAACGGTTAAATAATGTGACCTGGTAATATGAACGATCTGGTAATCGGAACGAAGTATGCCAATTTCCCATTCCAATTAACTAACTGTTCCTCATTGCAATTGTAACACCTAACCAAATTCGGGTAGCGTGGTGTGACTAGATATTCATGTATGAAAGGAGGGTTAGCAAAATAAAAGGAAACTCGAATTTTGTAAAACTAATCTAATGAACACAAATCTACAACAGAGAAGTTCTCAGGGTTTCTTAACCAGTTAACTGTGATTGACGAGTATACTCGTCATGGCGTAAAATTTTGCAACTCGTAAAAAGTTGTGATATTGGCTATTTAAACTGTAATTTTTGTCAAAATAAAAAAATATTCCCAAATTTCAAGATGTTTAGAATATTTTGAGGCCTGGTCGAAATAAAACAAACAAATAAAAAATATGAAAAATTTTAGATGAACTTGTATAGGTGCGCGTTTTCAAAACGGAGCGCCACAGTTAACTGGTTAAAATTACTTAATGGCTCTTTAAAAAAGGAAGCTGGTGGTTTTAGGCCGAAATAAGGAGAGAATACTAAAACCCTAACTTATTGACATCTACTTGCAATCTTAATCATGATAACTCGCGGGAATATAAGGAAGGTACAGGGAAGAGGACTTACCCAGAATTATTCTTTCAAAGGAGGCAATGCTACAAATCCCGCGATATCGATAACTAGTTTTTCTTTGTTCGCGTGCGTTCGTTGTCCGAAACTGACTGACCACCCCCTCGGACAACAGTCATCGTTAAGGATTTATTATTTTTTATTGTTGAAATTAAACACATTTTGATTGCCTAAATTATATTTTATTTCAAGTTATTGTAAGCATTCGAATTTTTGGAGGTCCAGTTTTTTATTAGAGGACCGATTATAAATAGCCGTTTTCGTTATGTTCAACTTCTCTTCGTTTTCGTTATTTCGTCGTTGCAAGACCTTTTCGTTATTTCGTCGTTACTTGCAACATATCATCGTTTCGTATCATTCATTATATTATTGTCAAGTTTATCATAAATTCGTCGATTTTGTGTTTCCCATCAATGCTGTGATCCTCGAAGAGTTAGATTATAGTATAAATCATTTTTTTAAACAAAAGAAGTGTTTTCTAACCAGCGACCTCCAGATATTCCCAGTGAAACTTGTAACAGTCACCTTCCGACTATATTTCTTTTCCTTTACCAAAAAGAGTAACTCCGTTTCCCTCTATTAACTTTTGCCCAAATTGACGTTAAAGTACTTTGAACCGATAAATAGGCAAAAAGGTGTCCTAGTTCCGCAGCCGTTCACCGGTTACATAAATGAAATGACACTTGCTTAATTGTCTACTTATCAGTCTGGTGATTGAGTTGCAATTTTGCATTTATTTTGCAATTATTTGTTACAATTGAATTTTTATTTTATTTTATTTTGAGTCGTTACACAATGTCTTAAGAGGGGGTTTGAGTTAAACTCTTTGGATTAAAATTGTTGTTTTCATTTATGTCGTGTTAACTCAAATTTACGTGTAGACACGTTGACAATTCTTTAATTCGCTACTATGTAGTTCATTAAATCGACGACTTCAATTTAATGAATTACAATTTATTCTGCACTTTTGGATGATTGGTTTATTATAAATAATACCACTCCATGCTCACCACTTTGCACAAACTTTGCAAATATTTTCGGGAGTTTTCTCTATTGACTTGGTTCAATTTAACTCAAATGCCCACAAATAATAGATGTTATGGAGTTTTGATTATGATTGACGGCTATTATATAGAATTTTATGGTACAACATAATCAACGGATGCAGTCATTGTTGATGCAATTGCTTCGAAGTTAGCAACTCTATTTTAAATGGTTTTTTTTTTGCCTGATATCCGAGCTTGAACCGGAAGATGTTAACGAAATGTTGCCTACGCGGCTATGTAAATTTTGCCATATACGTAAAACACTTTATTAGCCAAAGTTACAGTTGAAGGTGCATATTGAAAGGAAGCTCATGACACTACACCAGCGGTACTGCCAAAGATTGAGAATTTCCATAGTCACAATGTGCTAGCAAATCAATAGTCGTCATTTACAAGAATTACCTTTAAAAAATTGCACTGTTTTTCTTTAAAAACAAAATTTCACTTATGATCTACGTGTTGCACCACATAAGTTTATTTTTAGTTTCCATTAATACATTTTTCTGTAAAAAGAAGGAATTTCACTGCCTACTTGTATAATAAATAAACCAACGTCTAAATAGAGATTTTATTTTCTTATTTCGTTTGAAATCTAGGATATATATTAAATAGTGAAAACATCGAAAAACCACTATAATTTAAATAAAGAAAGGAACTTCTACAGACACGTCCACCATAATTTAAATTCGTGTATCTTAAAAATATTTTTCATTTTCTTAATAATAATAGTTGGATTAACCAAGACACTTGCTTTTATTTTAATTAAAGTACTACTATTGCTAAAAACTAGCGTGTAAATTAAACAAACAATGTGATTTTATGCGAATTTTTTATTTTTTGTAATTGTGCGAATCCAATTCATCCAAATATAAATCTTCTTTAATTCCTAAAAAATAAAATTTCGATATTACAAAAGACATAAATTTGTCGAATGAGAAGTATTCACATTTCCCAGTTGCATATGTGACAGACTTCCGAATAAAGGTAGTTCAAGCGTTAATCTTCTTTGGGTAATCGCAAGAAAGGTTAAAACATCTTTTTGGGTTGCCAAATCGGCATCGTACCAATTTGAATTATAAATGGCTTCCGATAAATTATCGCCCTAAAATAATCGAGAAAATGTAATGAAATCAATAAAAAAGAAACTATACCGCATCAGTAAGCATTTGAGTTCTGTGATGAACGTAACACAACATTACTAGTGACACACCCATGATAACAAACTCCGGCAAATTTGGTCGCTAAAAAAGGGTTCAAATTTTAATAATTTTATAGGCTAATTTAGTTTTATTACAAACCAACAAAAAACCTGTAGCGGATAAAGAGATACAAATCATGATAGACAACTTTGGTCCAACAATAATATCAGTCGAGAAATTATTAACCATTTGAAATAACTTGTATATGTGTTGATAATAAGCGATAACTTTTTTAAGTTTAAAATTTCCCGTTCGATCAAAACGAATGTTGTCGATCGTCGATGTAAGATGTTCCAAACGTACAATTAATAATTCTAATGAATAGCTATAAAGTTATACCAAACCGAGAACAATTTGTGTAATCGTGATAATGGAATACATTTGATATAATACTATCATAGCTTGATGCCATGGTTTTAAATTAAACGGAACGTAAAAGATTTCCATTAAATTACATGTGAATCCTTTGTTATTGGGAAACCATTGTGAAGTGATGCAAAACTGTTTCTCAAAAAAAATACTATATGATGCTAAGTGAACTGCAATAAAACCTATATAATTAATAATCTTCAAGGCGGATCTATTATTTTTTTCAACAAATTCCATTCGTTTCGGATAACCGAATTTATTAAAATTACTTAAAGCATCGATTAATTCGTGCAGATTATTACCACGACAAAGGAATAAGGTATCCGTTATTAAAAATCCTAACCCAAATATTGCGAATTGTATATGGTATAAAAATTCAAGGAAAATCATTCTGGAATCTAAAAAAATGCAGTACATATTTTCTTTAAAATATTTAACATATTATTATAGACCTACTTAATATTTCTATTATTCCAGGATAAATAGCCCAAACAAAATTGGTAAGCAATAAGATAATTCCACCCAAACCTCGAATACCATCGTTAGTAGGCCAAGAATGATATTTCCGAAAATAGTATTCCAATAAATAAAAGCCGTAAGTTTTTGATTTTTTCATCTCACACACTTTGCTTTTGTATTCGATTTTATATATGAACCGTCTTTCTTAAATCAAACTTAACAACTGACGTTTCACTGTCAGCGACAGTTTATGAAATGTTTACTAAAGTTGCATTATAACATGGTTAAATATGAGAATTCTAGTGTGTTTAAACAAGAGGTCAAATGGTTTGTCATTAGTATAAATAATTGAAATGAAAGCGGACGGAAGATAAGTGGATAATGGAAGTCCCCTCATTTTTGAATTAATTTGATTTTGATTTGATGTTAAATGGTTTTTAATAATTTTTAATAATGGTTTATTTAGAAATGACTTATGGTTTCATTAATTCCATATATATAATGAATAAGATCGTACAACCTGTGGAATTGGGATTATGGTTTTCGACATTTTATTTTTTCTTGGGAAGTATTTTGGGACTTTGGGTCGAACCTGAAGCTAATCCGATATTTTCGGGATATCCACTGGAAAGTATTTGTTCGCTTGTCAACTTCTGTTAACAACGAATCATGGTTTAACCGGATATAAGGCTCGTTTGGGAGAATTAAGCACGTATTTGTTGATTAGAGCGTCTTCCATCAGAGGCTCTTTTTCCTACCTTGGAAGAATTCTTGAATTTTGTACCGCTCGCGATATCGATTGGTTTTTGGCGTTTTACTTTCAGCCTTCGAAAATATCTGGAGTGACAAGGTCATCTAGAAAATTATCGATCATTGAAACTATTGCATCGCCTTTCATCATAAGGTCAAAAATTATATTTATTTTCGCATTTTCATGAAACGGTCATTGGGATAATTATTAATAATTTGCGTACAATTTGGACCATACTTACGTTATATAAAAATATACAGAGTGTTCCGTAATGATATGCGAATATTGAAGGGGGTGATTCTACATCGAAAATTAATGATAGTTTCTTATATAAATTATGGTCCCAAAATGTTCCGTTACTGAAATACAGAGTGTTAAAGTTTAAAAAAAAAGAATATTAATTAATATTTTCGGAATCGCTTTAAATATTTTTATGAAATTTGACATATAGTAACTATTAATAAAAACGCATATCTTTCAATACAAATCTAATTTCTATCTTTAACAGTGGCGTGCGTACGAGCACTGACTTTAGTAGTTTTAAAGAAAAAAATGGTACGCCAATGATTTTTTTCCCAAATAAAAAACATTTTTGAATTCACCCTTCAATTTGACAAATAAAAGCCCTCTTGAGTTTTTGGATTGCAATGCGCCGTCTTTGAGAGAAAAATTAAAAACCGTCGGTTGTTCAACAGAAATAATACGTATTGTAATTATTAAGGATACAATTTTGCAATAAATCTAGATGGCTGAGCCTAAATGTCATTTGTTGTTTTATGTATGTTTGACAGTTCAAACAACTGTTTGCAATTAAAATCTGTTTACTGTGAAACAGATTCTAAAATTTTAACACCCTGTATTTTAGTAACGGAACATTTTGGGGCCAATGTTTAAAACTATCATTAATTTTCGATGTAGAATCACCCCCTTCAATATTCGCATATCATTACGGAACACCCTGTATATACAGTAGGACTACTATACAGGTGTCCCTGAACTCAGTTGCCAAACGCTAACTACATATTCTAGAGCTAATTATATGCCGATTTTCCATAAAACTTCTTATCCGAAATCGCTTCACAAGAGAGCTAGAGCCTCTTAAAGGAACCGTGTGTGAGTCACTTTTTTGCAATTGCTTAAAAACGCATTTAGCTATTACAACGATACTTGGGGCATTTGTTAACTTTGAAATGGTTCATCGTTTGCCACCAAAACGTTTCTTTTATTACTATCGTAAAGGTATTAAATGGTTCAGTCGTTCTTTTGTGTTAAGACTAACCAAGAAGGTTTTGATTTGTGGTTAGGTATAAACTGTCAAATTTGACAACCGCATTCAAGTAGGTTCAGTAAGTACTATACTTCGTTTAATAACTAGGAGCAGTGAATCTCAAAACCCCATTTACATAGGAAAAAGTAAGTAAAAAATATACTAAACATTTTTAGCGCAAGTTTGAATTCTAAACTTCAAACCAGTCACATTTATTCAACCAACAAAACACCAAGCGTTTGAGCGTAGTATTGTAGAGCATACCAAGATCATTAGAGTAATGCTTATAAGGTTGTCCAACTCCCTATCCTTCCTATGTTGTAAGCAAAATTTCCCTTCACATACCCAAGTTCTCGATTATGTGACGTCATCCTTGTCCTAGCCGCCCGCGATGTACGCGTTGTTTGTCAATTTCACGTTATTATTTCAGGTATTGCCTTTAAAGTACTGATTGAGAATTTGAAAGAGGAATTTAAAAAATATTTAGGGGAAAATGTTAACCACAGAAAAGAAAACAGTAAAAAAATTGTATAAAGAAAATATTCCACATTTTCCTGTGAATGTTCATCATATAATTAAAGTTTATGTTAAACAAAGGCTATTTATTAGAATAAATTGTTTAAATACAAAAATCAGACTTTAAAAAGGGTCAGTATTTTAAAAGAAAAATTTTCAGTATAAAGGAAAAACAAAAAATTCTCCCACTAAAAATCATTTTTTATCAGTAAATTATCATTGTCGAGCTGCATAGTTTAGTGGTTAGAACATCTGCCCGGAAAGCGGAAGACCTGGGTTCGAGTCCCAGTGCAGTAATGAGACATTTTTTCTCCTTTAACGCATGTGGTAAAAAACCCTTTTCTTTAGTTATTTCATAATTATTGTGCGTTAATAATTCCCAATTTTCATTAAATTATCATTATTTTCAAATTATGTAAAATTTCCTTTTTATTATATTTTGTTGTAAGAATTATTGATAAAAATTTCATCTCGTCGGACAAGGGTGACGTCACGCCTGCCTCTCTCCCAAATCATTTTTTATCAGTAAATTATCATTATTTTCAAATTATGTAAAATTTCCTTTTTATTATATTTTGTTGTAAGAATTATTGATAAAAATTTCATCTCGTCGGACAAGCGTGAGGTCACGCCTGCCTCTCTCCCCTCAAACACGGCGCCACTCGAGTTGGATAACCTTATACCATTACTCTATTGACCTTGATCTATACGTACATTGTTCAAAATTTATGCAAAAGACGTTCCTTGTGTTGACGTATTATATCCAACAGATGACATCGTACCATACCTTCTTCGAACTTAATATTTTTTTATCGCAACCATTTGAGCACAACGAAAAAGCGAGAAACAAGTTGACAAATTAGGTAAAGCACCTAACCTCAAACGTTAAAAACAATAAACGACAAAAACCAATTTTTTCGTCTTTGTAAACTTGAGTGCGGAGCGACCAATAATAGTTCACTATTTTAGCGCGCAAAATTCAAATCACTCCTCCTAGTTATTAAATGAAGTATAATAAGAATTTTAGGCATTGTAAAAACCGTAGAAAATCAAACTAATAACATGTTTACTGCTGAAAAAGTAAAAGAACTTCATAAGTGTAACTCAAAGAACGGTGATTATTGAACAAATTAATACAACAATAACATTAAATAAAAGAATTATTAATATTAAATAAACATCCAAATACTTTTTAATAATAAAAACACCAGTAACAAAAAGGAAAAAAGTAATAAAAACGCTACACTGATAATACATTTTCAACATGACCGGCATCTGTCTCAATACACTTATCGATTCTCTTATAAAATGATCGTCGGATTCTGCCGTAAATTCCGACTTTGTTTCTAAATCGAGTGCAAGCATCTTGTATCCGATTCCAAAGATGTTCTCGGGATTCAATTGTCACCGAATAAACTTCATTTTTTAACCAGTTAATTGTGGCGCTGCGTTTTGAAAACGCGCACCTATACAAGTTCATCTGAAAATTTTCATATTTTTTATTTGTTTGTTTTATTTCGACCTGGCCTCAAAATATTCTAAACATCTTGAAATTTGAGAATATTTTTTGATTTTCACAAAAATTACAGTTTAAATAGCCAATATCACAACTTTTTACGAGTTGCACAATTTTATGCTATGACGAGTATACTCGTCAATCACAGTTAACTGGTTAAATATCCCCAGATACAAAAATCACATGGATTTAAGTCTGGGGATCTAGCTGGCCAATTTACAGGTCCTCCTCTTCCCATCCAACGTCCTCCATATGTTTCATTAAGAAACTCTCGAACAATGAGGCTATAATGAACAGGGCATCCATCATGCATAAACCATAATTGTTGGCGCACGTTTAATGTAACGTCTTCTAATAAAGTGGGTAAAATGTTTTGCAAGAAGTTAAAATATTCTTGGCCATTTAATCTATTCGGCAATTCCACTGGTCCAATCAAATTGTTCCCAATAATTCCAAGCCAAACATTAAGTTTAAATCTGGTCTAGCGTTTTAATTGTACACTAACATGAAGATTTTCCCCAACACAATCATAATAATGACTATTATGAAAATTGAAGTATCCATTCTGATGAAATGTAGCCTCATCTATGACCACAGAACGGAAAGTAAAAAATTCGGATTTTCATTTTTTTTATGATTAATCCATAGAGAAAAACTTAATCGATTTTCACAATCCGGCGCTTCCATCGTGTGTACTTTTTGAAAATGAAATGGACAAAGATTTTCTTTTTGAATTAATCGGGAAATACAGGATTTAGCAATGTTATGTTGAGCGGCAAGTTTTCGAACGCTTGTTTCTGGATTTTGGTTGGAAAACACTGATCCCGTTTCGCTTAATCTTTGGTAAAGATTCGCAAAAGTTGTACGGCAGGGATGGAGTCGGTTTGGATATTTTTCTGCATATTTGCGTTCAGCTGCACGTGCATTGCACCCAATTTCGCCATAAATTACTGTTATATCCCTATATTCTTCGGCAGTAAACATTTTTAGTTTTATTTCGACGGATTTGATAATAAAATATTCAAACAATAAGGCGTACTTGAAACGCACCTTAACGATGTTTTCAAATTTAACAGATCATAACACAGGTCAAAACCATCTTAAATATTTTTTAAAAGAACGGACGTTTAAAACACGATACTTTAAAAATGAATTTTCTCGTAAACGGTATGTCTTAGCGATTTAAGATAAGAGTACTTGTTTGTAGTAAAAAGTTTGAAACTTTTAAATTTTGCTACTAAAAACGCGCAATTAAATACCGTTAAAAAGTTACCACCTAAAATATCCTTCCCTGTTACCATTTAAGACCTTTACTATAGTAATAAAAGAAATGTTTTGGTGGCAAACGATGAAGCATTTCGAAGTTAACAGATGTCCCAAGTATCGTTATAATAGCTAAAGGTGTTATTAAGCAACTGCAAAACAAGTGACTCAGCCTTTAAGAGACGCTAGCTCTCTTAGGAAGCAATTTCCGATAAGAAATTTTACAATTAATCGGCATGAAATTAGCTCTAGAATGCGTGGTTAACGTTTGGCAACTGAGTTCTGGGAAACTCTGTATAACGAATTTTCTCTATAATGAATTTTTCTTCAAGTTCCAATATATTTTTTTATAAATGCACTTGTATATAGCGAAAAAACTGCTATATAACGAACTGAAATTCTCTGAAGGAGTCTCTTCGGCGAATTACCGAAAAGTGAGGTAGATATTCCAGGCGATCTCCCGGGTTATCTTTTTGTGACATACGGCAACTGATTGGATACATCAGTACAGTTGCAACTATTATATTAGTATTATTATTAATTATTGTATTAATTATGATTTCATCTATTTATATAGACAAAATAATGTAAATACGTAGTTTAGAATCTATTAATACTTTATGTATTGTTACCTCATTATATGTTGATTTGCATACATTGTAACGAAGTTACAAAAATTATTTAATTTCTTCATTTTCCATAGAATTTTTATTTTTAAGTTCCGCCGATTAGGCAGCCAAACCTACTACTGATAAAATTTTATTATATTTTCGAAATTATTAAACCCCTTGCATAGACCACCCTTTTTCCTTTTCATTTCATTTTCCGTAATTAACTAATTAAAGTCAGATTTTTCAGTTTATCATTTCCCTTGGTTTCTTTTCTATAAAGAAAGTTAAAATCCGACCTTTTCATAAATAAATAAAAGTAAATAAAAATGTTCTAAAAATAGACTTCTACCACGCCGTTTATTAATTTCCTTAATTTTTGACCATATAAAGTCCACATAAATTATTGTACTTGCAATGTATCCCTTATTTAAGATTTGCTCTTCCGCCCAACAGAAGAATTACTTTTGAATAAATAAGTCTTGTATGTTAATTGACTGATCTTAATTAGTCACTGCGGAATTAAACCCGTCTGAAATATAAATCTAATGACATCTTGTTATAAACTATTCATAATGAATGTTGAACTATTTTCGTATCCCGCTGATTAATCATTAACAAGTTATATTAATTAATTCATTATTGTAAAATGTTTGAGAAAAACTTAGTTTATTGAAGTCTTCCGCACTTTTACACGTTTACTATTTATAAAGATGTTAACTTGTGTTTTACTTTTGTATAATTTCGCTGTTAATTAATAGTCATTAAGTATTAATTTATCAATGCACGTGGTATTTTACTTTTAAGTTTGTATAACTTTTGAAATGTTAATTTTTCGATAAAACTTGTAACTTATGAAATTTAGTATTTTGATCAGAGCCGAACGATAAACTATGTAAGATTTTAATTGCTTGTAATTAATAATTAATTAAGCGCTAATAAGCCGATTTTAACCATTTAAAAAACGTCATAGGATAAAGATATGCCTAAGATTCATTGTCTGTAAGTTTGAAGCCGCTAGAATAATTAGAACGTCTCGTAATTTGCATCTTTACCATATTTGGTAATAATTTTCTGCGAAAAATATCTCTCCCACTCAATCTGAACAAGTTTTCAACCCCGTCGCCTATAAAAGGCCCAAAAATTTCAATTTTAGGCTCTTAGTTTTCTGACGCCGTGACACTGCGCGACCGTAGTCCGAAAAGTTAGTTTAGTATCGCACAGATTTTATTTCTCGTAAGTACGCTATTTCTTATTAGTAGAGACTTTGCCTTTTTTTTAATTCTCTTATTTTGTCTATTTCTCTTTGCTATACGTTGAGTATTCCTATAGCAAAACTCTCTTCTTTCCGCTGTACGTGAGAATTCCTTCAGCATCTATTTCTCTTTGCTATACGTTGAGAATTCCTATAGCAAAATTTTCTTCTATGACAAACTGTCGTACCGTTGCTATACCGGGTTAATTATTTTAAGAAAATCAAAATTTGTTAATTATCAGAAAGTCTCTGCTAATAAAATAAGAACCCCCCCCGGATTTTATTTTAAAACAATTTTTTTGAATAAAGCAAATTTCCCCTCTTTTCTGTTTATTAAAGATTTTGAGTTCGGTTTCAATAAAGATTGTTTTTATATTGTTTAAATCTGCATTTCAATTTAACCCTGGACATTTTTTTTCTCCACTGTCTAAAAGCTATTCGAGGATACAGAAGACCTTACTTCTTTAAAAAGGTGGCGCCCGAGAAACATTATTAGTTTTGGGAGCCAATCGCGAACTCCAAACGGAGTACGCCACAACATAATACTCATTTGTAACTCCACATTTATTGGCAAGTGTAGATTACATATTTTACGATCTTTTAAAAAGGAAAAAAAATTTAAAAGTTTGCGATTTGTGATGAGCATAACACAACATTGAAAGTGTCACATTTATAATAATAAATTTCGCCAAATTTGGGCGCTAAAACATATTTAAAATTTAATAATTTTAAAGCTCAACTCAGTTTTAGTACAAACCAATAAAACATCTGTAGCAGATGAAATGATGCAAATTATAATAGAAGCTTTTGGTCCAATATTAATATCGCCCATGAATTCATTAACCTTTTCAAATAATTTGTATATGTGTTGATAATACGCGACGACGTCTTTCAGTTTAAAATTATACGTTCGATTAAGACAAGTATTGTCGATCGATGATGTAAGATGCTCCAAACGTAAAATTAATAACTCCAAAGAATAACAATAAAATAATACCAAACCGAGAACAATTTGTGCAATAGCGATAAAGGAGCATATTTGAAATAACACTATCATAGGTTGATGCCATGGTTTTAATTTAAACGGAACGTAATAAAATACCATTAAATTATAATTAAATCCTTTATCGTTTGGAAACCATTGTGAATTCATGCAGATAAATTAACAATTTTCAAAGCAGATCTATTATTTTTTCAAGAGATTCCATTCGTTTCGGATAACCGAAATTATTAAAATCACTTAATGCAACAATTACAGTTTAACGCGAAAACGCTTAAGATGAAAAATGGGTTAACACAAAATAACATGATCTCCACAAAATATCAGGTGTATTTTCATACATTTTTTTTCCTTTAACACGAAACAAAAATCGTTTAACACGAAAAAAATTCGCTTCTCGGAATGAACAGAAACTCGATAGGAGCCTATGACAGGAGTATCTAAAAATCTAAACCCAAACACTCTTCCCTCTTAAACCGGTCTCTCTGTTTTCTTACGTGGAATTATCGCTCACGTAATTCACAAAGTTTGGTGATATATATATATTGAAGTCTGTAAATTGTGTGTTAAAATCAGTGAATCTTGTGTAAAAATCGGTGAATTTGGTTCAAGCTTTCTCTATTTTTGTACAATTTTGTATTTTTGCGTGCACAATGGCAAAGAATTTGGAGACCGCCTTATTTATTTGGTTCAAACAAGCTACGTCTCAGAATGCTCCCATATCGGGATCTTTAATGCTGGAAAGAGCCAATGAAATTACAAAACAAATGGGTATTACATTTTCTGCAAATTTTAGCTGGTTAGAACATTTCAAGAAAAGAAACAGCATAGTGTTAAAAAATGTTTGCGGTAAAGCTAACCAAGTTTTACCGACTATGAAAACAAATTGGTTGCAGTCTACATTGCCTTCAATACTCGAGGAATATGAAGCGAAAGATGTCTTCAACGCCGATGAAACTGGTTTATTTTACCGCTGCTTACCCAATAAAACTTTATCGTTTAAGGGACAATCATGTTCGGGAGGAAAAATTTCTAAAGAATGAGTTACAGTATTGGTAGGATGCAATTCCGATGGATCTGAAAAACTGCCCTTATTTCTTATTGGAAGTTTTAAACCGCGGTGTTTTAAAAATGTAAGAACATTACCGGTCGAATATACAGCTAACAAAAAATCGTGGATTGTAGCTACGATGTTCACCGATTGGCTTTTAAATTTAGATAAGCGATTTTTACGAGAAAAGCGTAAAGTTGTAATGATTATTGATAATTGTCCATCACACTCCGACGTTGTATTAAAAGCTATAAAGCTTATCTTTTTGCTTCTGAATACCACAAGTGTTTTGCAACCATGTGATCAGGGCATTATACAAAACTTAAAATTTTACTATCGAAAACAATTGCTTTGAAAATATTTACTCGTGTTCGAAGCAAAAGAAGATTTCTCCATCAATTTATTAGATGCACTACATATGTTGCATTCTGCATGGAATTTAGTGAGTCCAAAGACGATTGAAAATTGTTTTCGTCATGCAGGATTCTCAAAAGCAGCAGATTTTTTGGCGCCAAAAGAATTGGTGGATACTAAAACTGAGCCAATATTTAATGAATTGTTTGGGAAAGTTTCTGCATCGTTAGACTGTCCTACAGTATCATCGGAAGAATTTGTTGCAGTGGATGATGATGTATACACAACCCCAACTATCAATCAAACGTAATCAAACGTAAATAACTTTGAAAATAATTTTTTTTCTCTGAAATTACAAATTATAGAGAAAAATGTTTCAAGTAAACTTATCTTCAAATTAATCAATCTAACGAAAAATAAATATTGCGTTCGAAAATAATAATTCCTTAACCACTTCCGGTATAACCGGAAGTCATGGATGACTGAAAATATTTTCCAAATGCAGTTTACAATGTACTAAATCTGTGTACAAAATTTCAAATTTATTGGACTTGTAGTTTCTGAGACATTTCGACTAGTCCTCTTCGGTGGGACACCTGTATACTTATGTATTTATAGCATCAATTCATGGGCGTAGCTATCTTGGATTACGAGTTATAGCTTATTTTCTCATCTCAATCAAACGCAAAAAATTATGAAAAATAATTTTCTTCTCTGAAACTACAAGTGATAGAAAAAAATGCTTCAAACAAAATTATCTTCAAATTAATCAACCTAACGAAAAATAAATATTACGTTCAAATAAAATCATTTCTTAACCCCTTCTGATATAACCGGAAGTCATAGATGACCGAAAAATGGGACACCTGTATACTAAATATACAACAATTTTAAATATAAATAGTGTATCTAATATGATGTATTCTAATAAATGTAATTTTGGTGAGTATGTATATTTTTTATATGCGAAGAAATATTTCAGTCCCCTCAGTTTCGTGTTAAACGATTTTCACTATAGTTTGAAAAAACTGATGTTACGATAGAGAAGTAAGGTATCCATTATTAAAAATCTTAGTCCAAATCTTAGAAATTCTAAGCGAAATAAAAATTAAAAGAAAATTATTTTATAATATAAAAAAATACACTTAATACTCATTTTCTTTAAAATGTTTTAAACATTTTAATGAACATTATTAGATATTTTAAGACTTTCTTTAAAATTCTATTATTAGTTTATAAGCAGTCCAAATAAAATCATCCCACCTAAACCTCGAATACCGTCGTTACAAGGCCAAGATTGATATTTTCGAAAATAAGACTCAAATAAGTAAAAACCATAAGTTTTTGAAACTTTAAAAGCGTCCTTTTGGACCGAAGAAATCATTTTTCAATCTTATACTCTTTGTTTTTGCATTCCATTTTATAGAACCTTCTTTCTTAATTCGAACTTAACGACTGATGTTATTTAATTGGCAACTATCGATCGTTTACGACATGTTAATTTGAATGACAATGTAAAATATCATAGAAAAAATAATATACATAGAAGGTCAACTCTCACTAGATCAGTGAAATCGGCTTGCGCGTTCCTATGCCGACACACTGATGGCGCTAATATGGTTTTTTTGAAAGCACCCCCTACCGAAATACCCAAAACTACTTCTGAACCCGCGAAATTCGAAATGAAATTCTTTTTTTTTTAGTTTATGCTTTATTTCACCTATACAAAAATAAGCGACTATAGCACACTTATTATTGTACGGAAAATGGTAATGCCAAAAAACGGTTTTAAAATACGTTAAAATATTTTTTAATTTTTATTTACGTAATTAATACAAGTATAGATAATAATTTTTGGTAAAGTTATTCTTTATTCCTTTAATAAGATAGGGCGGATACTTAGTATATTTTCGGTAGATGTCTTTGCCCAATCAGGTAATTAATAGCCTCTTGGTTGTTGCCTTCTCAATTATTTCTTTGAAAAGTTTTGTAATTTACCAACTTTTTGGCAGTCCTTTGTTCTTGGAAGAGAACAATTTTTGGTAAAAATATTTGGCAAAATTTGTTGTTTTTACTTGTCCATAGTCAACAGAATCTTAGAATAAGTCGCCAATTGATGGTTTCTGAACTCAACAACCTAGTCAAGACGTAATCTTTATAAATTTTTTGTTAACAAAAGTAACCAATAAATACTTACATAATGCAGAATGAGAAAGCTTAGCGGAGTACTGGAGTTGAGAAGATTGGGAGGTTTCGGCTGAGCAGGACTGAATCGGTTCATAGTTAATTTCTTTAGACTACATCAACTTTAACAAACGTTGTAATGCCGAGATTCAAAATTTTTAAATTAGTTACCTTACCGATTACAGGATTAATTAGAAAAATATTAGATTTTATTCTACATTTTTTGGCATTTGTGTTAAATTTTTTTTAATAAATAAGTAAATAGTAACGGTAAGCAGGAAATGACGTAGATTTATTTGAACAAATCAAACTGTCATGGAAACATCTTCTATAAATTTCTGTAACCTTTCAAAATTAGCACATCAGCGCCAGCAGTGTGTCGGCATAGGTACCTTTTTTTTGATTTCACTTTATCCCGCTGAGTTGAACTGCCCTGGTAAAATATGTAAACATGAGAAAATAAAGCAGTTTTAACAAAATATCAAACGTTTTATCATTAGTATAAATAATTTAAATGAAAGGGAATGAAATATAAGTGAATAATGGAAAACTTTTTATTTTAGGGTTATTTTGATTTGATGTAAAATAGTTGTTAACAATGCTGTTAGCGCATAACCAAATTGCTTGGTCTTTCGCCCGCGTGCGCATGCGCGCCTAACGAACACATGTTCGTTGCATCGTGCTCTCAGTCTTAAAAGTATAGCCGAGTATGAGATATTGTCCCGCGTCATCAACCGCAAGCAGTTTCTTATTTGTGATAATTAAGCTACGAACGCCCGTCGTCACTTCGAGATTGATAACTAAGGTAAAGGTTATAAAAAAAGTAAGTCAATATATTTAATTATTTCGTCATTTATTGGCTTTATTATAAGATAAGAACCAACACCTTCTTGTGTTTCCCGACTGATCGTCGCGCGAAAATGTTGGTCCTTGGAGCCGGATTTACGGCCCTTTCTCGCCCTTAAGGTCTTTGGCCAGCGTACGTTTGAGCCCTTTACTGAATTATAGTAGGTTCTGGGTGGTGATTTCGTGCGACGCCGCTGTTATACCACGTTAATTTTGGGCATTTCTATACGTTCTTTGCTGACGTCCATCTTGTTTGCAACGTATTGGCGTCCGAAACTGGTTTTTTTTTCTCCTTTCTGGTGGACTTCTGGAATACTTGAAAATAAAGCTAATTTTAGTTGTTTATTTTTGAGTTGTTGTACTCGATCTTACTTTAACCTTATTCATACGTTTTCTTTAGAATTTAATTAATTTATTTATTTAATTAGAACAAAACATTAGCAATTGACAACAAGATCTATACCAATGAAGATCAACAGCACGTCTTTATGGTATTCACTGCCGAAATTGATATTATCTACGCACAATTTGAAATGATTCATACCCAAATAATCGGTCTTATCGAAGATGATCAATATGAAGTTCAAGGCAATGTCCGCAAGGGAGCCGATAAGGTTTGTTTTGGCATTAAGGCTCTCATCCGCAAACATCAAATGGTAACGTTTATACCATCTGACTCTTCTCCAAATGCTACTCCTAAACTAAATAAATTATCCATTCCAATTTTCGATGGAAATCATAAAACTTGACCTACATTTTATGACTTGTTTCGAACAATGGTTCATGAAAATGATTCGCTTTCAAATGTTGCCAAGTGTCAATATCTTTTTACTTCCTTAAAAAATTAAGCGTTTAACTTAATTAAATTCCTTTAAACCGTATCGTTTCCTGGTAGATACCTTTAAAGAAAACGTCGAAGAATTTTGCATGTAGGGTTTTCCGGTTGACCATTGGGATGTTCTTCTTTTTAACGTCTTACTATAAAACTTAAATACCACTATCAAAACCAAGTTTGAGTCCGAAAACAATTCGTATGAAATTCCTACATATGTACCGGGTGGCCAACTAAGAATGATCACCGGCCATATCTCAATGACGGATCATCTTATTTTAATGAAACAAAAAATTTTATAAGGAAAGGGGCCATAAAAAGTCGCTGGAAAATATTTTCAAGTTTCTTAAATGGCCGCTAGGGGGCGTAACCTAAATGACTGAACAGAAAATCACGATTTTTTCCATTTTCTTCAAAATTAAGGGGTATTTAAAATAAATTAATTTGAAAGATAAATGAATTTCGACTAATATGTATGAAACACTTTTTGTCGTATCTCCAAAAATAAAGTGGTGGGGATGAGTTGAAAATGTTCATTTTCGATGGCCGATTACTCCGGTCATACTGAACAGAATTTAACAAACTTAATCTCGTTGGAAAGGGTTTTTCGTGGTCTACTAACGGCTCCTTACGCTGTTTTGATATGAATATTCGTTTCGCCGCCAGAGGGCGATATCTAGAATTTTGACAAATATTATAGCTTTTCTCAAAAAATTTAAATGGAACGGTATGTTCATTTCTACACGATAATATAAAGAATTAAAAGCTCAACATGACGCTGAAAACCCGAGCTCGCTATCTTGCTTCTAACGGAAGATATTAGACCAAAAGCTATAGCTTTTACCCCTTATTTTAAAGGCGAATAATAACAAAACTACCCCGCGGAAAGAAACGAAATCGGTGTCGTTTTTAGCGTGATTTAACTCTAATCATCTACTGATAATACATGATAATATGTATTATCAGTAGAAACTTCAAATTTTGTCTCCCACTCGTATAATAATTATGACAGGTATAATAAAAAAATATATACCCAGTTTTGGGCTCTCAGCGCAGTATCTCAACTTTGCGATTTTTTACAGGGGAATAGCTTGTCGAAAAAACTTGAAATTTCAACAACACATTGCCTTAAGTGTCCTAAACATGTTGGTAATTTTTAATTTTAATTTTTCTCTCACGTGTTTAAATAACAACACATTATGTGAAATAGCGATATCTCGATAAGCCGTTACCTTAGAAGTTTGAAACTGGCGCCATTCTAACAGTCATATTAAATTGAATCAAAATTTAATATGCGTTATAAACCTCGTATAAAAAAAATAAATGCGAAATGGTTTTAGTGGGTGTGATGAGTAAGGCGGGAGCACAGGCGAAGTCGAACGGGCGGTCGGGTCTGCTAGCATATAAATTGGTATCAAATATCAAGTAAGTTGTGGAAATCAGACGCTAACAAAACGTATGTCAAACATACGTTAACAATGTAATATCGGTCAACTAGATCTTATAATGCTATAGTTTTTGCTTTTTGGGTAATATCTACCGTTAGAAGCAAAATAACGAGCTCGGGTTTTCAGCATCATGTTAAGCTTTTAATTCTTTATTCTATTGTGTAGAAATGAACATACCGTTCCATTTAAATTTTCTAAAAAAAGCTGTAATATTTGTCAAAATTCTAGATATCGCCCTATGGCGGCGAAACGAATATTCATATCAAAACAGCGTAAGGAGCCGTTAGTAGACCACGAAAAACCCTTTCCAACGAGATTAAGTTTGTTAAATTCTGTTCAGTATGACCGGAGTAATCGGCCATCGAAAATGAACATTTTCAACTCATCCCCACCACTTTATTTTTGGAAATACGATAAAAAGTGTTTCATACATATTAGTCGAAATTCATTTATCTTTCAAGTTAATTTATTTTCAATACCTCTTAATTTTGAAGAAAATGGAAAAAATTGTGATTTTCTGTTCAGTCATTTAGGTTACGCCCCCTAGCGGCCATTTAGTAAACTTGAAAATATTTTCCAGCGATTCTTTATGGCCACTTTCCTAATAAAAATTTTTGTTTCATTAAAATAGGATGATCCGTCATTGAGATATGGTGATCATTCATAGTTGGCCACCCGGTACAACTTATTAAGTCCTGGAACAACAAGCAAAAGCATTACCTTCAGTGCAACTCACCTCTTCAGATAAACTTACATCAACTCGTGGTAAACCAATTGCCAATTCTCGAGCGAAATCCTCAATAAATCTGAATGTTGAACACAATTCCGCAAATAAGTATTTATTATGCCCAGAAGTGCATCCTGTTTATAGATGCCCTGTTTTTCTACCAAAATCAGCTTCTGAACAACTTACATTTGTTAGATATAAGAGCTTGAGTAGAAATTGTCCGAGTTCAAAACATTTCACGCATAAATGTTTATCGAATCATAGATGTAATTCATGTCAGCAGCATCATCATTCCTTACTTCACTTTATAAAGTCTAATGCATCATCAGTTCATGTTGAAGGACCAGCTGATTGCAATTTGACATCGGAATAAACCTTAAGAGCGACACCTAATGTCCTTTTACCAACTGTCATTGTACAAATAAAAGATAATTTTGGCAACCTTCACCTTACTCGTACTCTCGTTGACTCCGAATGTCCAATTTTATCACACATAAATTAAGCGTCTTCATCTTCATGGTAGTTATAATAGATCTCTAGAAATTAACGGTTTAAATTCCATGACTTCCGTCTGTAACAAAGGAACTGTAAATTGTTTTATACAACCTTGCCAGTGAATGTTACCATCTTTTGAGTTAGTTACAGTAGTTACACCCAACATTTGTACACCTGAACCATCTTCTCACATTTACATTAACACTTACGCAACTTCCATCCTGACCAACATTCTAAATTTACGGAAATAGATTTATTATTGAGGGCTTGATTAGTCCCTCAAATCCTTACCGGAGGACGTGTTACTGGAGGTGAAAATGATCCTGTCGCTGTTGAATCCGCTTCTGGATGGATTCTGATGGGACGCTTTGCATCATCATCGATTAATACATCTTTAACTACTTGTCTTTCAACTCTTGATGTATCTCTTGAAAATTCTCTACAAAAATTTTGGGAATTAGAAGCCATTCTGTCCAAAGCATTATTAATGGTTGAAGGACAACAATGTGAAAAACACTTTAAAGAAACTTATCGTACTGAAACTGGCCGCTTTGTTGCCTCTTTTCCCTTTCGAGACCCCGAACCTTCACTGGGAAAATCTTTTCAAACTGCTTTGAAACGGTTTACCCTATTAGAAAGTCGATTACTAAAAATTCCTAATTTAAAGAAAGAATAGTAGTTTCGTCAGGTAACTTACTCTCAATCTCTGCGTACTATATCCCATATCACTGTTTTATACGCGCAGAAAGCGTCTCTACCAAACTGCGAGTTGTCTTTTATGCGTCATCAATTACTACAAACGGGAAATTTTTGAACGGCACTTTTTGTTGATCCACAGTTACAACAAGATATTATTAAAATCCTCCTAAGTTTTCGCTGTTTTAAATTGGCCTTTATTTGTGACAGAACAAATGTATCGACAGATACTCATCTCTCCTAATTATCGAGATTATCAACGGATTCTGTGGAGATTATCTCCGGAGGAGCCAGTAAAAGAATAAATTTTAGCTACACTTTACTCGAATGAGTTTCCGCTGGCCTGTGAAACCCTAAAACCCAATATTTATGTGGATGGCGTGGTAACTGAAGCTCAATCATTGCATGAAGTTCTGGACTTACAGCGAGAGCTAATTGCTATTTTGAACAAAGGAGGCTTCGAATTTCGCAAATGGGCAATTGTCCTGACATCTTATCGGCTGTCTCTTTATCCAACCTACAATCATCTGTGTCTTTAGTCTGTGAAGATGTAGCTTGTGTAAAGGTTTTGGGCCTACGATGGGATCCTAGCACTGATAAATTCAAATTCTCTTACTTTCTTCGTGAATCCCTTTGCACCAAACGGTCCATATTATCAGATATTGCTAGAATTTACGATCCCTTGGGATTATTAACTCCTTCTACCGTCAAAGCTAAACACATAATTCAGCAATTATGGCATTTAAAGAGGAATTGGGACGACTTACCTCTAGAATCCATTCGCCATTCATTGCAAAAATTCAAAAGCAAATTTCCACAACTGTCAAACTTTAATTTACCACGTCTGATGATACCTGAAACTTGCACTTCCTGACAACTTCATTTGTTTTGCGATGCCTCACAAATTGCCTATTGTACTGTGCTTATTTAAGAGTAAAACCAAATCTCAGAATATTGAAACTTATTTTGTTTGTGGAAAATCTCGAATTGCACCTTTAAAGATAATCACTATTCCGCGCCTTGAACTCTGTGGAGCAGTTCTACTGGCAAATACCCTAAAAGTTTTAAACGAAATTTTACAATTTTTATTGTGCGTTAATAATTCCCAATTTTCATTAAATAATATTTGTGCATTACCCACTTTCGGGGATAGCGTTGACGTTGGTAAGTTTCTCGTGCGCATGTATTTGCGACAGTTACGTAGCCAGAAAATGTGAGAAATCTTGTCGAGCTGCATAGTTTAGTAGTTAGAACATCTGCCCGGAAAGCGGAAGACCTGGGTTCGAGTCCCAGTGCAGTAATGAGACATTTTTTCTCCTTTAACGCATATGGTAAAAACCCTTTTCTTTAATTATTTCATTAATTATTGTGCGTTAATAATTCCCAATTTTCATTAAATGAAATTTTACAACCTTTGATTAAATTTGAATCTATTACGGTGTGGTCCGATTCACAAATTGTTTTGGCGTGGATTTCGTCGATCCCTCAAAGATGGAAGGTATTTGTAGCCAATCGAGTTAATCACATTCAAGAAATTTTACCTGCTGATTGTTGGAAATATGCCCCTTCTTGGGAAAATTCCGCTTATTGCGGGTCGAGTAGTCTTTATCTCGATCAAATTACATGTTATAATCTTTGGTGGTAAGGTCCATCTTGGCTGCGTGACGATCCCGAGACTTGGCCCTTACATCGGTCCTCTCCAACTGAAACAGAAGAAGTAACTGTCGAAGAAAGAAGAATAGCTGTTAATTCAACAATTATTGAACAACACGCCTTTGATATTTTATTATCCAAATTCTCACCTCTTACAAAAATTAAACGCATTCTGGCCTGTGTTAAAAGATTTATCCGTCGCTGCAAACGTCAAAAACCTTACCAATCCACTATCTTATTTCCTTTTGAACTCTAAACCGCTTTCAATTTATTAATTCATCATGTCCAAAATCATTATTTTCTTCATATCGCACCCGGCAAGAACAATGACATAACTCAAAAATGAATATTTGAGTAATAACAAATAGTGACACTGTTCTTGCCATAATAAGTAATAAACTAACAGAAGACAAAATTGAAATAACTCCTCTTCGACGGATAAATTGTGAGTTAGAGATGTGACGTTTTCCTGCAAGTCAGAGGCACACAATACGTATTATTACTGATGGTAATTTCAAAATGTCGTTTTTGAGTTGTGACACTATTCTCGCCGGGGTGCGATATATTTTATGCGATACATAAAAATATTGTTCCACCTAAATCATTTCGAAAACTTGCGCCTTTCATTGATCGTGAAGGGTTACTCAGGGTGGGCGGACGTTTAAATAATGCTGAGACTCCATTCGATTTTAAACATCCAATACTACTACCTCGTGATTCTCGCTTGAATGAACTAATCATTGAAACATTCACCATGAGCATCTCCATCCTGGTCATCGAACGCTCCTATCATTATCCCGGCAACAATTTTGGATCCTCTCGCCTAGGACTGTGTTACACAGTCCTAGTAAGTAAAAATGTAAAATTTCATTACATAGTGAAAAAATTTTTGTGAACATTGTATTGGGGCACAGTAATTTTTTGTAGAATATTCCCTTATTCTTATAAGATTGTGTTCTTCCCCATCTACCTGTGAAATAAGATCATTTTTACAATACTTACATCCTTTTACATATTTTAATATAGTTCGCGCAAAATAACCTGCCATATCGACCTATCCAACGAAAACTATCGTAAGTCAAAAATGATGATTTTGAAAAATTTGAAAAGAAAACAGAATTAATTGCTATTCTTCTATGGTGAATCCTTTCGGAATCCTCTATATAAGAGCTATAGGAACCAAGTAGGAAATTTTTACATAGGAAATTCTATTTCTTAAAATGCAATCGGTTCAAAACCTTTAAACACTTATATCTGACTCAGTTCTATCAAAAATGACTTACAATAGTTTTTGTTGCATAGGTCGATATAGGAATGGTTTTGTTGAATGATTTGCTCACAGTTGGCAGTATTAAAATTTTCTTTGCCATTGTCTTCGTTTGCCGGTTCACATTCTCCGTTTCCATTGCTTCTACAAGTAAGAAATTCTCTAAAGCCGGGTACACACTTGTTGCGTATCCGCGTATCGTGTCACCGTTGCGTATCATTTAATGATACGCAACGATGCAACGCAGTGTCAATGTATTTTCCCGTATCGACACCGCGTATCTCAACCAAATGTGCAACGGGTATGCGATACGAGGTACGACCCAAGAGTATTCCAAATGTTTCAGTGTTTATCCGTACATAGCACAATGAGTACGCCGCAGTAAAGAGCAGCAGCCGCTTACATTTTTATTCATCTAACTTTAAAAAAGAAGCGCAATGCACGACGTTGGTGGATCACTAAATTATATTCAAGCAGGGAGCAGTATCGTGCATCAAATTTACTCGCCGATTTGAATTTTCAATTTGTTAATGGACTGTATAAAGATTTTGTTCGAGTGCACCCCACTGATTTTGAATTTCTGTTGTCATCTATTGAGCACAAAATAGCTAAATAAAATACCACATTTCGACAAGCAATTGCTGCTCAATAAAGGCTTGCTGTAATCTTACGATTTTTGGTTACTGGTGATTCATATTCCAGTCTTCAATATTTGTTTAAAATATCAAAACAGGCTTGTACCACCTAATCAGTGCCTGTACCAGGCCAGTACCAGGTACCCGTGCTGTTTTTCATTTTCATTTTCTCCCCTCTGAGGGCAGCCAAGAGGTAGTCCATTTTCTCTTTACATTAGCTAACGGTCCTATCTACCTGTTTTGCAACTTCCTCTCACGCATCTTGTTTTTTAATTTTGTTGTAATGGTCTGAATGTTCCGAATCCCAAATAATCTCATGCCTTCGGTAAATATCGATTAAGTTTATTACTTCTTCTTGACTCCACTCCATTTTACACATAAAATCGAGATGCAAGACAAAAATGTACTCGTCGTATCTACCCTACGTGCTGAACAGGATTAAACGCGTATCACATCCCGTCCAAATACGACTGAACTCCGTATCGTATCATTTCTTTGATGTGACGGCGAAAAACCGCCAAATAGGCGATCGGGCTCGTTGCATATCTTTGTATCATTTGTATCATTTGATACGCAACTATGCAACGTTACCTTGTACACACTGATACGCAACGGTGACACGATACGCAGATATGCAACAAGTGTGTACCCGGCTTAAGAGAGTTTATCATACCTTCGCTTTCGTCGAACTCACAATTCGCACCCGCAGAATGTGATGAGACAAAATTATTTATCAATAATGCTTTAAACTAATTGGTGAAAGCAGTAACCGTAGGGTTTATACTTCAAACACCATGGCTTCTTATACAAGAGAAAAAAATTCCACGGGATCCTGATTCAAATTCCTTAAACAAAGATACTCAAACCCATTCCTACTCATTTTCTCTCAAATCTCTTTAAAGCCATTTAAGGTCGATATCCAGTGCTTTATGGTAGGAGGAACTGATACCCGTCCGTCCGGTTTTAAACCAAACTGACTTTAAAACTTTGATGGCATCCTCCCAAAAAAGCAAATGGGATGAATCGTTAAATATTGGACCCTTTAACGGTTTTCCTTCTTCCACATAGAGGGTTGATGCTATCAAAGAGCTTGTCCCCAAAAAAAAGTAAATCAGCCGTATTTTCCGCAGACTTTGATAGACAAGTAACTGAAGTGAATACATCATAGTTATAAGATGTGGTTTAAAATACCTGTAATATACGTAGAACATCATATTTTGTTGAATTGAAAACTTACCAAACTTGACCAGCCCTCTCATAGTGGACGAAACGCGATGTGAAAAGACTTTAGCTACTAATTTTACCTTCATTTTTAAAATTTTATCTTTCAATGCACGTACATCTGTTAACTTATACAACATTCTAGTATCGTAGTCGCCTACATCGAGGTTATATAAATCAACGATGTGGGTTCAAGAAGCTGTTTGTAGACCACACTTCCATATGAAGTTATATCATGGTCTAACAAATTGTTTCTCAAGCCTTTCAATAAGTGAGGCCCATCAAATAATGGTACTATATCTAAATCATTAACGGAGAACACAAGGAGTCGATTTTCTTCTTGTTTTTTATAAAATTTTCGGTTAGTTTCATCGATTAACATTTTAATTGCCGTACAATTAATACTTAGCTGATCACAAACCATAGCAACTACTATTAGCCCAATATTATATAGTGATGAAATTATGTTTTTCAAATTTCTCACTATGTAGGGAGCGCTCATTCCATTCTCATAAACACCATGGCATGATCTGCAAATTTTTTTCCTTGCCATTTCCGCAGTCTTCAAAACCATCAATGTTATCACTTTTTGAGTTGTATGATAACGACGGTTCTATAGTCAGCTTATCAAATATTAAGCAGCAAAATCGATCAGCTACCTCCATTTTGGACACTGACGTAGCAAGCGCATTCAAAACTGATACCCAGATTGAATGGAATATTATTCAATAACTGCATAAGTGTTTTCCTGGATGGCAATGGAAACGTCTTCTGCAGAAGGCGATATACTCTGGGGCTCTGCTTTAATAGCGACAAAGCAAATATTTTATCATCAATCGTATAACGTCCTCTACTTTTTTTGTTTGCATTTGTATTTGGGAATTAATAAAATTGAATGTTGCTTTGTTCACCTTTTCAGTAATAAAATCGCTCGAATTTGCAATTTGTTTTGCCTCATACAGGCGTCTTCGAAGGCGTCACATTCTCATTTTGCAATCTTCGACTAATGGAAACCATGTTTTGCGCAATAGCGTACAGTTTTTTGGCCTTAGGAGTTAAACAAACTTTCCGTGTTACAGATCCGTAATGTAATAAATTAATTCTTCCTTTTAAATCTGAATAGATAAAATCCTTATTAAAAAATTATAAAACATGGTTAATTTAATCATTAGTAACTGTTATTATTGATGGCACATAGAACAAAGTTTACAAGTGTATCTTAATAGAATATGCAGTGAGTTATAGTTACCTGTTCGTTTTCTAGGTGTCCTGATAGATGTAATATTGGTCGGTGTAGAACTTCTCTAAGGTGATAAACCTAAAATAATAAGTAAAAATATACATAGTGCACTGCAAAGCGTAAGAAGTTGTACAGGTAACAATCATTGTATTACTTACTTGACTGGGAATCCACGACACTTGACGATATACTCATCAATTATGTTGACTCTAAGGAAGTTACATTTGCTACCCATTAAAATAGTTAATCCATCCTGCCTTTCATTTTTTATTTTTATACAGTACCAGAGGCAAAGTATTATCATTTCAATATTTGGTTATTCGTAGTGCTTTTTGAATTGCACATCAACAGCTTTTATGGAAACAATTCGTTAATGTTAAATGGTAATGATTCTGATAATTTATTTACTCGGGACCAATTTCACACTCATTATCAGTCAAACAGTGATAATCTACATAAAATTGGGCGAATTTTTGGACATGTGTCTAACTATAAGAAGAAATGAATTTAATATTTACCTGTGAGGCTGCTCTGCATTTCTTGTATTTCACTTCTACTAGATTCTGAGTCGAAAAGTATCTGTTCTGTTAACGACTCTACAACGGATTTGCCTAAAAATAATAGCAATAACATGTTTGTTTATAAAGTTTATTCAAATGTATTTAATACCTGGCAAATATAAAGTAGGATATGCCTTTGCCTTTAAATTTGACCTGTTCCGATTCATGAAATATTTCATTTCACTTAGAAAGTGAATATCACAAACTTTTGAAGCTTTCTTCCGTGACATTGTTATATCTTGCAGACCAATTGCTTCAACCCAAATTCGGAATAACTGAAATACAAAGCTTGCTTTCAAACATTTTTACAAACATCCACATTAAGAAAATAAATCTGATATCATTGCAAATATGAAAGTAATAAAATAAAATTTACCTCTGGATCTTGTGGAAAAGTATGCAACATGCCATCTTTGTTAGTGCGATTGCAGCCAGGAACAACACATTTATGTCCCACGTTGGATGCGCAAACAACACTGAGAATAAATCTATAATATATAGAATGTTAATACTAACTTTTTCAAATCAGATTCTTAATTATAAAATTTCAAATATTGAACTTTCTCAATTCTAAGCATGTATACTTAATTATACAGTAATGTAAGTATAAATGTGAAATATTTTATCGCTTAGAATAATTATTACACGTTAAGAAAGGGAATTTTATTGATTACTTATTGATAGAAGACTATTACTAACATCATAAAGGCAGGAAAATAAAATAGAAATACGTAAATGTAATATTACATTTTTTGAAAAAAGTCTGAGCTTTGTTTGGATACACGTCTTGTTTGCATAATCCTTTTGTAGAATACGTACGACTTGGTTGAATATTGCAATAGTCTCAGTGCTATCCTCTTTTTGCTGAAAATGTTGTTGCAATTTTTTAATGGAATTCATTGCCTTTTCGATTGTTATTACAATTTCGGATTGTTCTAATTCTGCATCTTGTGCATATTCTTCCTGCGGTTCTTGCAGCAAATCCTGAACTAATTCATTGTCCGTGGATTCTTCTGTATTTACCAGATTTTAATCAATATTTATGTATTCATTAAACTTGTTTAAAGCCATTATGCTATTGATTTCGACTAGTTCTCATCTTCCTCTTTTTTTTCGGGATTTTCTGATTGGGGCGATCTATTTCCTTCATCAACTCTTCTAATTCTTCATTTGAGAGGGTTTGGTTATGCTCGTTTAAAAGTTCGGCCACATCTTCAGTTGTTACGTCTTCGAATCCGCATTTGCATGTAAGCCTGATAATGTCTTCGTTTATATTAATGTTATTTATCTCTTCTACACTTGCATCTTGTATAAGTCCAGGCAGAAGTTTACGCGAAACGCCGTTTAAACAATTGGTGGTCACTTCGTCCCAAGCAGACTTCAGATTTTTAATTCCTTTTAAAATGTCGTATGTCCGCCAATAATCTTTAACGGTCTGATTGGAGTTAGTATCCATCGCCTTAATCATTTCTTTCAATGTTATGTGCAAGTAATACGCTTTGAAGGTAGAAATTACCCCCTGGTCCATGGGTTGTAATATAGAGGTTGTGTTAGGAGGCATGTAGATTACCTTGACGTCCAATCCCGAGTCTAAGGTGTCAAGATTTTGCGCATGTCCTGGAGCATTATCTAATAGGAGGATTGCTTTCTTTGGAAGGTTATTTCGGTCGCAAAATTTAAGCATAGTGGGGCAACAGTAATTTTTATACCAGTCTGTGAAAACCTGAATCACGCAGCCCTTTCTATTCCACCTCCAAAAAACTCTGGGATTGATACACTACCATTGGCTTTAATTTTAGGGAACCGGAAACATTTGATCCCAGAGAACGGTCAGTCTATCTGTGGCCGCTTTAAATCCAGGAGCGCTACTCCCTTCTCGCAAAATAAATGTTCTGGAACTTCTTCCAATAGAGGCCCGTTTAATCAAAATTGAAGACGAGATCTGCAGGGTAGTTGCCTTGTTCCACAATTTCTTGAGATCTTTGAAGGTAAGCTGCCGTTGCCACTACATTAGCGCTTGCTGCTTCGCCGCTTAATTTAATGCTGCGGATATTGGTTCGAGATTTGAATCTCATGAACCACCCATTGCTTGCTAAAAAAGTTTCGTCGGTGTCTTCTTGTGCCTTCAAATCAGAAAGAATTAACTTTGCTTTTTCGCACATAACCGCTTGTGTTACAGGAATATTTTTTTTAATTGGCGTCATCAACCCACAATGCCAACATTTTTTCCATTTTCTCTATATTTTTGCTCCTGCTATAAGTTACATACTTTACACTTACAGCCGTTGTTTGTTGAGCGAAATGTTTTATTTTCTCAACGTTTTTCATTATTGTTGTTACAGTAGAAGGGGATAAATTTAGAGCTTTGCAGACAAAAGGTCGCGTTTGGGCGCCTTCAGTGCGTCTAAATCGTCCATTTTTGTCTCCAGGGAGATTGTTTTTCGTGCTTTTTTTTGCACAATGTTTGGGTTCTGTCTTGTCGCCCATAATGAAACTGTAAATGTTTGAATATATTTTTGTAATTTCAATAATAATAAATTAAAAAATATAATTATACCTTTTTATTTTTCTTAAAACCAAAACGAATACTAACTCGAATTTCACGCACACCCCTACTGATCACGTTTGTGTTCATATTATGAACACAAACGCTGAAATGAATGGAAAAATAATGATAGACCAGCTAAACTTTTCCCGCCTTTTCGTTAAGTGTCTGCTAAGAGCCCACTCAAAGAAAAGTTAGTCACACGCACAAAATTCTGTTTAAGATTCGGATTAAAATTCGCTTTGAAGATTATGTTTAAGATTCTGGTTTAATGGTCTACTTTAAGAGTCACTTTGCAAACGCGAATTCTCCCCGAAGTAACTTCGTCTTGGAGAGTGGTGAATGAACATTTTGGGCATTCCTAACGATTGGTTGCTTTTTCCTACAATAGGAGGACCATTGTCGCAGACGGGCCAGGCTTTTTTTAAGAAGGGTACTTTCCTGAGGACAATTCTCGCAACTCTGGAGGTCGGAGAATCAGATGCTCAATTTCAAAAAACAAAATAACTCAATAACCCTTTTAAAACTATCCTAACGTCCGTTACTTATTAGTTGTTCATTAACACTACAGATGGTTACTTGAATTTAAAAATTCTTTAAACAATTTCAAACACTTGAAAATGTGACATCGTCTACATGTGTATTACACAAATTTATTACTTTGGGCCTGAGTCCCTGGCCTTAACAAATGCGCAGACAAAACTAAAAAATGTTTTAACTAAAGCCCGCAATATATGGAATTATTACAAAAACGTGATAATACATAAAACAGGAAATAAACCAGGCGCCTCCACCATAGTCAATTTTTTGAATTTATTTGAATGATTTTTATAGCCTTATTAACAATAGCCACAACATTTCAGCAAAATACTATTTTTAGTAAATACATTGATTAATAGTATTACTGCTGTGTACTTTTTCGGATACTTTGTTAATCGGTCCTACGTATAAACGTTTATAACAAAGATATTCCATTACTTTGCTATGTCAAATGCTTGTAAAAGTTTGTCAGTACACTTATTTTAATAAATTAATAAAATAAATAAACAAAAAGTAAAAAAATTAACAAAATACACAAATGTAATTTTTTACCTTTCTATCTTCAAGTACACGAAATTCTTCGTCAATCTCATCAGAAGCTTTGTAAGGTCGTGAATTTTAGTAATTACCTTTTCTTTACCATTGAATTTAACGGTTGAGTCTTCGTTAGTTTTCTCATCAACTAACTTAGCGAAAACTCGTCGAACTTCATCAAATAGTTTAACAATAGCCGTCCATTGATCATCCACGGTTGCAACCTCAACAAAAGCACATGCTCTCCTTTCTTCTATTTCCGGATTGAGAGGATTTTGTTCGGTGTTATCGCACATAACACCATTTTCATTTAAGTTGATTTGTTCATATTCTACTTTGATTTGATTCATTATTATTATTTTTTATAATAATCTGCGTAGTATCATCGGTGGTAATCATAGATAAATTGTTTTGTTCGGGTTCATATGTATCATCAATTGACGATTCTTCAATCAAGCTTTTAAGAGCGGATTCTAAAGCTCTAAGAATATCAGAAGTTTGATTTAATAAATCGGTATGTCCATTCCAATATTTCAATTGTTCGCCTTTGTCAGCGCAATCGGTATTATTTCTTAATTCAACGATAAGGCGATCGAGTTTTGCATCGACTCATTTCATCTTTGATGCTATTAATGACATTCTCGCCTGATATGCCTTCATAAGCAATTTGGTAGCCGTTAGCTATTGCTTCTTCGTATTGAGGAGTTGGAATGTGTAAGCTGACACTTATTTCATTGCTGGTTCTACCCAACCAGATGAAGGGATCATATGCGGTATCAATGCTGCTTCGTGTTGAGGAGTTGGAATGTATGAATAGTCGAAGCAAGTTAATTGTAAGCGGGCACTGCTTTTGTAGCAGTAAAGATCTATTAATATTCTTTTGTAATAAGCATCAGAAACTGTTAAAACTGGGAATGGTAAGGATTTTTGCAAATCTATAATACAAGCATAACATTATTGATTGATTTTAACAATTTCAGCGTCATCCTTCATACAACTTCTAGCTAACTCAGCTTTCTTCAGATGAAATTCATGATCTCTGTCGAGTACCGTCTTATCTTCTTGATTCAAATCTAGGTTAGATATTTTAATTTTGTAAATATCACACCTTTTGCATGTATCCTTTTTCGGGATATAGAAGCGTAAATTGAATTTCGTCTTGAAGATATACCGATAAAAATTTTCCTTGACTGGCTGCCTCTGGTTTTCATAGAATTTTTCGGCGTACAGCGCATACATTTTTCACAGGCTCAATGATTGGCATAAATACTTTTTGTTTGGGTTGTGTTTTCTTGTGTAATGACTCTCTTATGAAGGAAATGACTGGATATGTTGCATAATGTAAGTTTTATCGTCTTCTGATGTTTTCCGTTTAGGACAGCCTTTTAAACCTCTTAGGTCATCTCCTGGAGTCTGACCATCGAGTGTTTTTCTTAAAGCTCGAGAAACTCTTCCCTCAGACACGTTAAACGTGCCAAGAAAATATTTCTTGCAAACCATAACTGATAAATTATTGTTTGGTTTTAAATTATATTGAAATGAAGCACTTCTCATAATGGCTGCTGTTTTGTTCGGGTTCAAATGTATTATCAATTGGTGATTCTTCAACCAAGCTTTTCAGAGCGGATTCTAAAGCTTTAAGAACATTAGAAGTTTGATCTAATAAATCGATATCTGCATTTCAATATTTCAACTGTTCGCCTTTGTCAGTGCAATCGGTATTACTTCTTAATTCTACGATAAGGCAATCGAGTTTTGCATCGAAACACATTTCACCTTCAATGCTATTAATGACCTTCTCGGTTGGTATTCTTTCACAAGCAATTTGCTAGCCGTTAGCTATTGCTTCTTCGTATTGAGGAGTTGAAATGTATGAATAGCCGAAGCAAGTTAAGTGTAAGTGGGCACTACTTTTTACATTAATTTTTTACATCCAGCCATTTACTTTTAAATGACTGGACAGCCTTTTAAGCCTCTTAGGTCATCTCCTGGAGTCTGACCATCGCGTGTTTTTCTTAAAGCTGGAGAAACTCTTCCCTCAGACACGTTAAACGTGCCAAGAAAATATTTCTTGCAAACCACATCTGATAAATTATTGTTTGGTTTTAAATTATATTGAAATGAAGCACTCCTCATAATGGCTCTTTCCTTTCTTGGCCCTCTTTGCTTCACTGAATTTTTCCTTACAAAACCACTGTTCAATTTTTGTTAAAAAAAAAGAGTGTTGTTTATAATAAAAAAAAGTACGTCACCTTTCACATTCACCAGTAAAATCCGTGCTCTTTCTTCTAACATTTTTTGGTCCTTCTTCGAGCCGGATATCAAATATCAAATATCAGATCTTCAATCGCGAAGCGCGGATTTAGTGGCGGTTTCGGTGGCGAGTGTTCGGTTAAAACAAATTATTGTGCATTTAATCATTTTCGGTAATTTCATTTCATTGACATTTTCGATTCTTTAAAAATGGTTTCCAACTATACTACCAAGGAATTAAATTCTCTCTTCGAGAGACAACTCGATCTTTTCGCGGTAATTTCTCGAGTAATAATCAACATTAAAAAAATGGGACAAGCTAAATGGACTACTGCTAACCTCGAGAGTAGGCTTGAACGGTTAGAAGTTAGTTGGAACGAGTTTTACGAAATTCACAAGAAATTAGTCCCGTACAAAAGCGAACAAGCGGAAATGATCTATTTCAAGGATGACACATTTACACTGTGTGAAGAAGCTTATATTGACGCTAAATCATTTATTCTCGAAACTGTACATTTTCTAAAAGGAGATTCTTCAACCAGTTCAGTTAGAAGTACCCGTTCGGTAGCTCCGCCGGTTGCCAATCCCGCGGATGAAACAATTCTGCAGCCGGTCCCGTCAATGACAAAGGGAATTCGCAATACCCCTTCTTCGAATTCCAAGCATTTGCCGCAGATTAAACTTCCGATTTTTGACGGCAATTTCAATAACTGGACGCAGTTTCGGGACTTATTTTATTCGATGGTAATCGCAAATGAAGAACTAAGTGACGTGGAAAAGTTTCACTATCTGAAAATGAGCATAATCAACGAGCCAGCTCAGCTATTAAAGAATTTATTAGTTACCAATGACAATTTCCATCGAGCTTGGACTTTACTGATTGAGCGTTACGAAAATAGACGTGTATTAATTGACAGTCAGTTGTCAATTCTCTTTTCCGCGCGTTCTCTTAAAACTGAGTCGTCTGCCGAACTCAAAAGGCTTATGGCTGAAATCAAAGAAACCTTAGGCGCGTTGGAATCTTTCGACTGTCCTGTTCATACCTGGGATCATATTCTCGTCTATTTGATAACCCGGAAGCTCGATCCAGAAACCATCAAGGACTGGGAAAAGTCAATTAACAACTATCGTGACCCTTCAACATTCGAAGAACTCGAGGAATTTCTAATTCGACGCATTTACACGTTGGAAGCTATTGAAAAATTCTCGTCAAACAAAAAGGTTAACATAATATGTCCGAAAAACGCACCTGTCAAATCGCATAATGCGTCGTCTAATCCCGACAGTTGCTCGTTGTGCGGAGCTGTGCATTATATCGCTTCATGTCAGGCGTATATCGCGAAAACACCAGCTCAACGTGCTGAATTCGTGTCATCTCGGGGACTGTGTTTTAATTGTTTGGGGCCACATACCTTTAAAAATTGTCGCGTTTCGAAAAGATGTCGCGTGTGTCACAAGCCACATCACACGACTCTTCATAACTCTTCCCCGGTAGGGCGGAAATTCGTCCCACAATCAAAACCAGAAACATTCAAATCAGACATAAAATCTCAGCCAAACACTTCATCCACACAACTTTCAACATCAAGTCATATAATTCACTCTCATCACATTCACACTCCTGTACTACTCGCTACAGTTTTAGTTCGGATCGTTGTTCCTTGTGGAGATTCTCTCGTTGTGCGTGCGTTGATCGACCAGGGCTCCGAAGTATCATTTATAGGAGAATCTTTAGTTCAACGGCTTCATCTTAAGCGGCGATCTGCGAACATCCCCATTTCCGGGATCGGGTCCCAAAAGACTAGTACTTCTAGTGGAATAGTATCCGTTAAACTCTTTTCGTGCATAAATCCCTTTATATCGTTTAATGAAGAGACATTGATATTGCCAAAATTGACAGCTTACCTACCGCAAAAACGCTCATCTCATCTCCCATTCGAATTAATTGATCTCCCGTTAGCTGATCCTGAACCCACGTCCTCGCGGAAAATTGAACTGATTCTCGGTGTCGGTTTTCATTCAAAAATCCTTCAGGACGGTTTCAAGAAAAGTGCTGATGGTTCACTTATCGCTCAAAAGACACTTTTCGGTTGGATTCTTTCCGGGATTCTTTCTGATCAATCGCCAGTCGTTTCGAATACTTATGGATTTCAGTGTTCGATTGATCACGAGTTTATGGATGTCATGCAGCGGTTCTGGAAGTTAGAAGACGATTCAATCAGCGTTCCAAGTCTTTCACAAGATGAGCGAGAGTGCGAAGAACATTTTGTTAAGACTCATTCGCGAGATATTAATGGCCGTTTCATTGTCCGTTTGCCATTTCGAAAACCTACAAGCGAACTCGGTGCTTCTTATTCGATCGCTGTTCGAACCTTTAACCGCACAGAGTTGAGATTCGCAAAGGACGAGAATCTAAAAATTCAGTACAGCCAGTTTATGCGTCAATATCTCACCCTTGGTCATATGCGCTCCGTATCAACTGACTTAATATCACCTAATTTTTATCTTCCACACCATGGCGTAATTCGCGAGTCCAGTACGACCACAAAACTTCGGGTAGTATTCAATGGTTCACAAAAAACTTCTACGGGAATATCGTTGAATGATTGTTTGCATACCGGACCCAAATTACAAACTGAATTAGTAGACGTTATTTTACGATGGAGACGTCATTGTATTGTTTTCGCTTGTGATTTGGAGAAAATGTATCGCCAAATTCAGGTACATTCTGATGATTATCCGTTCCAACAAATTGTTTGGCGTGAAAATCCTACGGACACTCTTCAAACATTTCAATTGACAACCGTTACATACGGCCTCTCTTGTGCACCTTACCTGGCAATTCGATGTATTCGCGAACTCGCGCAAGAAAATGCTGAAACACAGCCGCTCGGTTCTTCGGCGTTACGTCACGATACATACGTCGACGACATCATTTCGGGAGCTTATGATCTGGAAGAAATTCAAGAACTTATTTCTCAATTAAATCGAATACTTACGGCGGGCGGTTTCACAGCGCGTAAATGGATTTCTAACGAACCGAAAGCTCTTTCGAATCTAGATTCACATTTAATTTCAAATTCAAATTTACTTAATGTCGATGATAACAATTCGCCACGCACTTTGGGTCTTCTATGGAACAATTCGAGTGACGAATTCCTTTTTCGCTTTGATCAATCGTTTGTTCAATCTGATCAACTTACAAAGCGACAAGTACTTTCTTTTATCGCAAGATTGTTCGATGCTCTCGGATTCCTCTCCCCTCTAATCATAACCGCAAAAATATTAATGCAAGAACTTTGGACGCGGAACCTCGAATGGGATGATCTCTTGCCCAATGATTTGCAAATGCGATGGAGAGCATTTATTAGTAATTTTCGAGAAGTCCCTATGGTTCGTGTTCCTAGATGGTCAGGAATAACTCGAGAGACCAGTTTATTAGAAATACACGGGTTCGCGGACGCGTCGAGGAGTGCGTACGGTGCCGTCGTTTACCTACGAGTATCGGTAAACAACGAAGTGCGCGTTTCCATTGTTCTTTCTAAAACTAAAGTAGCGCCTCTTAAATGTGTAAGCATACCGCGACTCGAATTGTGTGCCGCGGTGGTTCTCGTACGGTTAATAAAACGTGTGCGAATCGCCATGGAAATGAACGACGTTCCGATAAACCTTTGGAGCGATTCAGCCGTCGCTCTCTCCTGGATTTGCAGTCATCCATCTAGATGGAAGGACTTCGTACGCAACCGTGTAACCGAGATTCAAGAACTACCTCAGGCTCGTTGGCGTTACGTCCCCGGTCAAGAAAATCCCGCCGATCTCGCGTCTCGTGGAGTATCATTACGGCGGCTTCAGGATGACACCTTATGGTGGTCTGGACCTTCTTGGTTACGTTCTTCATCATCCGAGTGGCCTTCCTTTCGACCCTCACCTTCAAACAAAGAAGACCAAGAGGAACGCTCGATTCCCACCTCCAACACAGCAACTGCATACAACGATGGCTGGGATCTGAAAAACAAATATTCGTCGTTAAACAAACTTTTACGCATCACAGCTTGGTGTATTAGATTATTCAACAGAACTGACAAAAATCAATTTTCAAATATTCTATCACCAACCGAATTAAATAATGCGTTAATGTTCTGGGTCCGTGAGTCTCAACAGCTCTTCTTTGCCAACGAGATTGCCATTCTTGCAAATGGTCTAACAGTTCAACGTTCCAGACCTCTTTTTCGCCTTTCTCCTTTCATCGACGGACACGGACTCCTCCGAATCACGGGTCGCCTTCGTTTCGCCAATTTGGATTGGGACGAGAAGCATCCCATCATCGTTCCAAAAAACTGCAGGATTACTACTCTTCTCATCGACAGTCACCATAAATCCACTTTGCACGGAGGAACTCAATTGACGCTTTCATCCATAAGACGACGATTCTGGATTGTTGGAGGCCGAGTTCCTGCTCGTTCATTTATTCAGCGCTGCATGGTATGTGCCAGACAGCGAGTGGTGATTAGTCAGCAGCTGATGGGACAGCTTCCACCAACTCGTGTCAGACCTTCACGACCATTTATCCATACTGGAGTCGACTACGCCGGACCTTTCCAACTTCGACATCTCCGTGGTCGAGGTAGTAAGATGTATAAATCTTACCTTATTATTTTTGTGTGCCTAGCTACTTCAGCCGTTCACCTCGAATTGGCCACTGATTACTCAACAGCTGGTTTCATCGCGGCATACAAACGTTTCACGGGCAGAAGAGGAATATGCGAGTGCTTGTACAGCGATTGCGGCACAAATCTGGTTGGAGCTGATCGAGAACTACGTTCTCTCTTCTCCAGCACTTCCAGGGAATGGACAAATATCGCCCATTTGCTCAGCAACGACGGTACCAGGTGGAAATTCAACCCGCCAGGAGCACCACATTTCGGAGGGAAGTGGGAGGCTGGAGTAAAGTCTGTCAAAAATCACTTAAAAAAGGTTGTTGGATCAACAATTCTCACCTATGAAGAATTTTCCACTGTCCTCATCCAAATCGAGGCAGTATTAAACTCTAGACCCCTCTGCGCTCTATCAGATGATCCGAGCAATTACGACGTTCTCACACCAGGTCACTTTCTTATTGGCAGCGCCCTCACTGTCGTCCCGGAACCATCTCTTATCAACGAAAACCTCTCCAGATTAGATCGGTGGCAACTTCTACGACGTTTGGTAGAAGATTTCTGGAAGAAATGGGAAGTTTTTTATTTACAATCTATCCAAAATGCTACAAAATGGTTTGAAAAGCGAAACTTACCAGAAGTTGGACGTCTGGTATTAATTAAAGACGAACGACTTCCTCCAGCAAAATGGTCCCTTGCCAGAATCACGCAAATTCATCCAGGTGCCGATGGTCATGCACGGGTTGCAACGCTGAAAACTTCGACGACCACGCTAACTCGACCATTCGTCAAATTATGCGTTCTCCCTTCGTGTCAAGATTAGACCCTCTTATTTTCTTACCACGAATATTCGTTCATTTATTTGTAAATTATTTAATTTAAATAAGTTTACTTACCTTACACTTTTTGAAGTTCAACAGATGTGTTCACAACAATCAACAATTTATTGTATTATCTTGTTTCGTAAGGTTACTTTCACGGTCATATAACAGCTGTTTTCAATGCCGATAAAGCAGATTTCTTTAATCTAGCTTAGTTTTAAAATTTCGTGGAACTTACCGCATTTCTTTAATTTTAATTTCTTAGTTTCTTTAATTTCGACAAACTGTTTGTCAAGGCGGGCGGTAATGTTCAATTTTTGTTAAAAAAAAAAGAGTGTTGTTTATAATAAAAAAAGTACGTCACCTTTCACATTCACCAGTAAAATCCGTGCTCTTTCTTCTAACCACATAAAAATGTACTTTGTCCTTTAAATTTCCCATTTTCTAAAAAGCTTCAAACAATGACTTTCGCTCTACTGGTGTGATTTTGTCATTACAGTTCCTTGTGCAGGAACAGAGAGCATCTTGAAATGTTTTTTCTCAATAATTTTACCCATGTTTGTAACGTATCGTTGCCCAAAATTTCGTGCTTGCTTCGCAATGTTTTGTTTGTGTAGGGAAGGATTTCGAATTCTTTTCCTACTTTTACTTTTATTAGAATGTTCCACTTTGGTCGTTTCCTTTTCGTTTTCCGAAATAGACGCATAAGGTACAAACCCTAATGAAAGAAGAGTATTATCACCGTTGCTAGGCATCTGTCAATAATTGTAGAAATATCACTGAAAATTGTTGTGAGTAATTATTATAACATTTGCGTAACAATGTTTGACTTATGTCGTTGTCATTCTCAACAAATGTCAAGTAATGTAACAAAATGAATATTCGTGTTGCTCTTAGAGGTGAATTTCGACACAAATTGACTAAAGCGCATTTCATTCTAAATAAACGTATACCAAAGGATTGTAAATGCTGACTTTAATTTTTAAAATTTTATGACTTAGGTCACTTTCATTCTCACCGGCTCAAATCTTTTCGTTATTATTGTGGATTGTTTGTAAAGTGGTAGCTTGTTGCAAATGATTTATGTTGTTAATATTATTCAAAATTCTGTCTATGCAATTGTTCGGGAATTTGTTATTTAAAGCTATTGTTGTACGATGGTTCACTAACGAATAAAACTAGGTTTCGCAGTAGAAACACTTTATTGAAGTAGCTCTAGCTTACAATGGTTTCTTAACCTCTAACGCTAACGAACGCGTGACCGTGTGCCGTCTTAATCGAGTATGGAACTCTACTTACTTATGTTACAATTGTTTTAATCAGGTTAATATCATTAGCTCTGTCAGAATCATGCATGGGAGTTGTGTTCATACGTTGGAGATATGTTCTAGTTGCTGAGGACTTGTGGCTGGGATGATGAAAGGAATCCTATGGGATAATAACGTCTGTTTGTGTTATCATATTGGTTGTGATAAGTCTAATTATATCTTCAAGAGTCGAGTCTTTCAAACTGTTTCTATATTCTGACTTTATATATTTCATATCGGAGTATGGACGCTCGCAGATATATGTATGTACTTCCGAACATTGATACAATTTGAAGCCCAAAATCTTTCAATTTTGGATCCTTCTCTTTATCTAAAAATTTGAAGATTTCTATTCTAGTTCCTCCACGAGAGCTAAAAAATGGGTCAGCCTGCAGGTGGCATAATTCTATTTGATATTTAAGATCAACGGAGTTCATATCAATATTAATTGGAATCTTAATTTGTTTCTACATCCTGCAACATATTTATAAAGGCAACACACATTTTGATCTTGTCCTTGCTAGGATTTATTCAAAATATTTAAATAATTTGTAATGTTCGTTAGAAAAGCAAGTGAATAAATAAAATTTTTATCGACTAAATTTTTTTGTCAAATTTTCATCAGCGGCAATTTTTGTGAGAAAAAGATGAACTTCTGTTCGAAGTATAAAGAATCTACCCAAGCATTTTCCAGCACTTAACCAACGAATATTACCATGTAAAAGCAGATCTCCATACTCAGCTACCAAGTCATCCAACAATACTTTAAATTTTCGGTGTGTAAGAGAACGATTTCCGCGGCGAATTAAATTAACAATTTTGCAAACCTTTTCCATTTTCATCTTTTAGTTGTAGGGATAAACCACATAATGCTTCCTGATGGATAATACAGTGTAACGTACGACACGTTATTCTTTCTTTTTGCAAAAGTTCTGCGAGCCCAATATTTTTGCCCATCATAGCTCTAGCACCGTCGGTTACAATAGCAGTGCACATCTCAAATCCGCCATACTGCTTTAATGCACATTTTAATTATTTGTACATATCTTCACCTTTTGTTGTTCCGTGTAATGATTGTAACTATTGATTAAGTTTTCTAATTTATTAGTGACACGCATGCTAATCTCGTTTGCACGTCGGCTTACAGTCTGATGCGAAAGTGATACTGTTTGAAATTTTCTTACCATTTCGTTATCATTAAATGCTTCCATATATTCCAGGCTTTAGTTTAAACACTTTCTTAGTTTTGTCTTTACGCATTTGTTAAGTTCAGGTAGGGACTCAAACCCAAAGCAATAAATTTGTGTAATAGACATGTCAACGATGTCACGTTCCTCAAGGGTCCCTGGACCCTTGAGGCGGCCCAGGATAGCGCACTGCACTGCAGCTAAAGAGGTGCGCGTAATTTTATCTCTATTCGAATACTTTCTCGCTCTGGTTGTCGTATATTTAAAATACGGTTTGCTACATAAAGGATAGGGTAGTGTGAAAAAAAGGAACGTTCCAAAGTAGTCACTGAAATAAAAATATACGCTAAACGCAATAAGCAATTTGTTGTTTGCAAAGGGTGTTAGGAAAAGAAGATAAATTACAAAAAAAGATGTTTTTAAGAAATGTAAATTAAACAATGTAATTAAAACAAATCGAACTGTTAACAGTAAACTAACGTATGAAGTAAATAAAAATGTAAATTTATATGATTCTTTTATTTTTTGAAATTGTATGAATCCAATTAATCCAAATACAAATCTTCTTTAATTCCTAAAAAATAATGCTTCAGTATTACCAAAAAAATGCATATTTGTCTTATAAGAATATTCACATTTCCCAAATGCATATGCGATAAACTCCCTAGTAATGGTACCTCAACCGTTAATGTTCTTTGACTAATGGCAAGGAAGGTTAAAACGTCTCTTTGGGTTTCCAGGTTCGCGTCGTACCAATTTAAATTATAAATGGCTTTCGATAAGTTATCTCCCTAGGATAATTAAGAAAACACCTCTGAAATAATTATAAGGATAGAAAAGGTATAATACCGCATCTGTAAGTCTTTGCGTTGTGTGATGAACATAATACAACATTGAAACTGTCACACCTACAATAATAAACTCTTCCAAATTTGGACGCTGAAAGGTACTTAAAATTTAATAATTTTAAAGACCAATTAAGTTTTATTACAAACCAATAAAAAACCTGCGGTGGATAGAATCGCACAAATTATGAGAGTCACTTTTGGTCCAACAATAATAACCCTCGTAAAATCATTAACCATTTGAACTAATTTGTATATGCTTTGATAAAGTACAATAACTTCTTTCAGTTTAGAATTATTGGTTCCATTAAAACGAAAATCGTCAATCGTTGATGTAAGATGTTCCAAACGTAAAATCAATAGCTCCAACAAATAAGCAAAAAATAATACCAAACCCAAAACGATTCGTGAAATCACGATAACTGAATACATTTGGAATAATACTATCACAGCTTGATGCCATGGTTTTAAATTAAACGGAACATAATAAGATACCATTAAATTACAAGTGAATCCTTTCTCGTTTGGAAACCATTGTAAATTGGTACAAAAATTTTTATCAAAGAAAACGCCATACGATATTAAAAAGACTCCAAGAAAACCTATATAATTGATAATTTTCAAAGCGGATCTATTATATTTTTCAAAACATTCCATTCGCTTTGGATAACGGAAATTATTAAAATCGCTTAATGCATCCATCAATACAAACAAATTATTGCCATTATAAAGAAATAAGGTATCCATTAGTAAAAACCCTAATCCAAATATTATGATTTGTAGATGGAAAAAATATTCAAGGAAAATCATTTTGTAATCTAAAAATATAAAGTGCACATTTGTTTTAAAATATTTAAAATGTTAATATAAATCTACTTAAAAGTTCTATTATTGCAGGATAAACAGTCCAAGTAAAATTGATTAATGTTAAAATAATCCCACCCAAACCACGAACACCATCGGTACTAGGCCAAGATTGGTATTTCCGAAAGTAACTTTCAAATAAATAAAAACCAAATGTTGAAACTTTACAAGACCGAAAATTGTAAGCATTTTGAACAAACGTCAACCTTTGGAGAACCAAACTCAATGTTATATTGTCGAACAAAAATATTAAATATTTTTGTAAAGAAACACTCCTTAGCTTTCAGATTTTCCTCCACTCGAGAATTATACATTTTCCACAATTTCGTTATGTTCAAATCACAAGGAAGGTATCGTCTAATGGTTGTTCTATTCCTTGCATAATGAGTTTCACAACATGTTAAAGATTCGATGAAATTTTTTATGACGTCTCGTTTGTTAATTGATTTTTGGGAACTCTATCACCCCCTCGTCTTTCTGATGGCAAATCTCCGGTTTTATAATATTCCTTTACAATTCTTTCAACCCGACTTTTTCCTATACCTAATATTTCCACAAATGCCTTTTTGCATACGGGAACAGTCCTTCTCCTTGTTTTTATGGTGTATTTCACACTTAGCGTCTTTGGCTTATTTTGGCAATTTTCTCTAATTTTGATATTAGGCCTTTTTTTACGTTGAAGAAGGGATACTCAATGCTATTCAGCTATCTCATACTACTAACACCAGAAAATCATCACATCGATCAACAAGCGCATAAATTTCTGCCAGTAGTTGATTCGCAAATGCACACAAGATCCTAACTACCTGAGCTGCCTGCTAGTTACCGATAAATCTTGCTTTACCAGAAATGGGATTACTAATTTTCGAAACACACTTACTTGAAGCGACGAAAACCCTCATAAGACTGCTATTACGCATTACCAACATACCTTTTCATTACATATCTGGTGTGGTCTTCTTGGTGATAATCTCATAGGCGCTTTCTTTTTACCAACAAGGCTTTCGGAAATATCTTACTTGATTTTTTTGCAAAATAATCTGTATGAGCTTCTAGAAGATACTCCGATTGCCAACAGGCAAGGGATGTGTTTTATGCATGACGGTGCCCCTGCTCACTTTCTCATATTGTCACCGATAATTTAAACACAGCATATGGTAACCGATGGGTTGGCCGAAACGGACCTGTTAAATGGCCATCACGATCTAACGTCTTTAGATTATTTTGTGTGGGGCTGGATGAAGTCTGTGGTTTATTCTACGTCTATTGCCACGCAAGAAGAGCTAAGAAGTCGCATCGAAGAAGCAGCAGCTACTATGAGGGGTCGTCCCGATGCTATAAGCCGTGCCAGAGAATCATGGATTCGTCGTGCTGAATTCTGCATTCAACAAAACGGAGAGCACTTTGAACAGTTACTCTTAATGTTTTATTGTTGACGTTAAATTAACTTTTCAATATCTTGATAAAAAAATTAATTTGAGACTTATGTTTATATAAACTTTTAAACTTTCTTTCCTTGAAATGGTGCCGTGCAATTCTGAAACACCCTGTATAGAATTCTATGGTACAGCATAGTCAGCGGATGCAGTCATTGTTGATGTTATTCCTTCGAAGTTGTCAACTCTATTTTTAATGTTTTTTTCTGTCAGATATATGTGCTTGGAACGGAAGATGTTAACGAAATGCTGCCTGCGCGGCTATGTAAATTTTTACAGCTTGGAAATTAAGTGTTATATCTTCTCCCTTTGCTATCATTGCTTATTCCACACCAATTAAAAAAAAAGAGTTTACTGAAAGATTACAGTTAAAGGCGCTTAATGAAAGGAACGTCATGACAGTACACCAGCGGTACTGCCAAAGATTCAGAATTTCCATAAAGTTACAATATGCTTGCAAATCAAAAGTCGTAATTTACCAGAATTGGCTTTCAAAAATTGCACTGTTTTTCTTTAAAAACAAAATTTCACTGATGAACTATACATTGCATAAAATAAATTTATTTTTAGTGTTCATTAATAAATTTTTCTATTAAAAATGACTTTATTTTGTTATTTGGTGTGAAATCTAGTATATGTATATATTAAATAGTGAAAACATCGAAAAACCACTATAATTTAAATAAAGAAAGGAACTACTACAGAAACATTTTTTATTTGTGTGATTTATTCTTTTTTCCATCGTGTATATAATTGTGTAGGATATTCGCACTTAACGGTGGACAAAATGAAACTACAGATTTAGCTTTACCGGTTTCGAACGTTTAATTCATCATCAGAAGCTACCTGAATACAAAAAACTTAAAAATATAACAATTGAAATCAGAATTGACTTAAAATTAATTATACAAAAACTTTATTACAATTATCTAAAACAAGTTAAAATGGTTAAAAAGAACTTACGTCATATCTATTAGTAAAAAACTCAATATTAAACATTTACAAAGTTATTTAAAATGAAGAACCTTTTTATATACATACCTTACTTTAAAACGTTTTACATACGTACATTTGCGCGGAATTTATTGGTTATGTTAAACAGGAAATATGTCAAGTGTCGCCATCTGTCGTGCTTTTAAATTTAAAAAGTTGAAGGGAAAAGGAATTTTTGAAATAGGGAATATTTTGACTGAAGGAAAAATGGAGTGGTAGAGATAGGATGGGAACGTAGGCAAAGGAAGCCAAGAAGTTGCGATATACAAGTTGCTACATCACTTATAATCCTCGTTCTTCTGGCCGAATAGGAATTGTGAAGAATGTCATTAGTTATAAGTATATTGGTTTCCTTCGTTTAAAATCGTTGAAATATTATTGTAAAAAGCCCTATTGTAAAATAAAAATATTTTATAAAGTTCCTTTTAAAAAAGGAAAGGGTGTTGGTGAATCAAGAAATTTATTGAAAGAGGGAAATGGGGAAAGGTTATGGATAGGATGGGAATGTAGCTAGGGAAGCCAGGAAGTTGCAATATACAAGTTGCTACTTCACTTGTAATCCTCGTTCTTCTGGCTGATAGGGTGGTGTAAAAGGTGTTTTTAGATTCATGTATAGCGGTTTCTTCGTAGTTTGAATTTGCTCATTGAGACATAAGTGGTCTGGGAAGTTCTTTAAAAATTTGTTAATGTCATAGTTTTCTAGTATTTTCATGAGATGTCCTTTGTTAGTTTTGTGCAATATAACGGCATTAGTGTTATCGTCAAATTCATGTTCTGTGTTAAAAATGAGGTGTTTTCCAAAATTCGAATTGCTTCTAGTTTTATGTTCTAGAAGTCTTTGTTTTAACTTTCTCCCTGTTTGTCCGATATATGTGGCTGTACATGATTCACAATTTAATTTATAAATTCCGTTGTCTTCTAGTGTTTCAATTTTATCTTTATTATTTATGAGTAATTTTCCGATTGTATTGTTATTTTTATATGTGAGGATTATATTGAATCTTTTAAATATTTGTTTAATTTTTGAACTTATTTTTCCTGGGTATTCAATTGATCGATAGGTTTTTAAATTTGTTTCTGTGTTATTGGTTAGTGTTGTCTGTAGTTGAATATTATATTTGTTTATCTTTCTTTCTATGAAATTATTTATTATTTCTTCCGGAAAGAGATTGTTTTTCGCAATTTGTTTAATTATGTTGGTTTCTGTTTCAAAGTTTTCTTTTGTAAGATTTGATGTTAGGGCTCTGTTGATTAATGCGTGAAAAGTTGAAAATTTATGTGTGTGATCGTGATATGAGTCATATGGAATTATTGTGTCGGTTTGTGTTTCTTTCCGGTAAATGTTGTATATTAACTTTTCTTTTTGTTTTTCTATTGTTAGATCTAGAAAATTAATTTTATTTTTCTTTTCTGTTTCTAGTGTAAATGTGATGTTATTGTGTAGTGTATTAATGTAATCAAGAATATCATTAGCTGAATTGGGATCGGTGTTATCAATAATTGCAAAAACGTCGTCAACATATCTCCTCCATAAAATGATTTTTTGGTTATGTGGATTTTTGGGGTTGATAATTAAGTTATTCTCTGTTTCATTTAGGAATATATCGGCTAATAAACCACTTAAAGGGGAGCCCATAGGCAGTCCCTCTGTATATTTATATAATTTTTTGTTAAATGAGCAGAAATTTTGTTCGATACAAATTTTGAAAAATCTATAGATATTGTTGCTATCTTTAATGTTATGTATGTAGGAAATGGGAGGGCACGCCAGATGGCATGCCGCACTTAGGCCCCATTGCGCCCTTTGTACAACCTCCCTCTCACTCACTCTGTTTACATCAACCAGCCTAGGGATCTACCGAAGGTTAGGATGCAGTACAGAGGTGTGTCCCTGATTCCATCCATGGTTGACCAGTCGTCACCCAAGTCCCTTAATCTAAGGTCCTTGAGTTTCGGGCAATCACATAGGATGTGCTTAACAGTCTTGCTCGCAAGCACGACATAGAGGAGAAGCGGCAAACCCTAAATTATAAAGGTGCTTATTAATCTTACAGTGTCCCGTCAGGAGCCCTGTGATTAGGCGTAGATCCTTCCTGTTGAGACCTGTAAAGAACCGGGTCACCTCACACGAAGGGTATCTTAATAATGATTTAGATACTTGGCAGCCCTTAACCTTGTCCCAGTAGTCTGAAAATTTAGAATGGGTAATGTACTTAATGCAATCGAGATGCGAAGTTAAAGAGGGGATGGTGACTGGTTCGGGTGAGTAGGATCGCCTACTAGCGGCCATTTTGGCCAGCCTGTCGGCCTGTCTGTTTCCCGAGCAGTTCCCGTGTCCCTTTACCCACTGGAGAGTTACCTTATTGTGCATGGCAGCTACTTCCAGTGCATTGTGACAATCCAGTATAAACCGGGAGGTAATCCTCTCTCGGCTTAGAGCTAAAATGGACTGTCTGCTATCTGTGAGAATAGTAAAACACTTACCACGTACGTTACTGCCGGAAATGCAGTTAGCGGCAAGCTTGATGGCAGTAAGTTCTGCCTGAATGACAGAGGTATCCGCCCCAAGGGGTACCGAAAGGCGAGTCCGGGGGTGATGGTAGAAGACGCCCGCACCTGTACCTGACTGTTTTTTAGAGCCATCAGTGTAGATTTTGAAGGTGTTGGTGTAATCAATCTCTGCTGACGGGTTTAGAAGGGCGAGGTAACTTCTCGAAAATACGAATACGGCAGGCATAAAATCCGTTCTGCAGTGTAGAATGGGGGCTCTTTTGAGCGCCTCCTTCCACAATTGAGAATTGCTGCCGGTATCCTCGTCCCAATTAGTATTCGCTACTTCACGTAGGCGCACCATGGTTGCCAGCGCCACCTCCTGTACGAATAAGTGTAGGGGCGGCAGGTTAAGCATGTTCTCCATAGCGGCGGTAGGAGTGGTCCGCATCGCACCTGTAACAGAAAGACACGCTAAACGCTGTACTCTATTCAAGGCAGTGACGGTGGAGAACTTTGAAGTTGTGCTCCACCAAATTACTGCCCCGTATGTAAGCATTGGTCGAATTACGGCAGTGTATATTTGCTTGGGGGACAACCCCCACGTCCTCCCTAAGACCCTTCTGCACTTACCGAATGCGACAACTGCTTTTTTGACCCTGTTTTCAAGGTGAGCTCTCCATGAAAGTTTGCTGTCCAAGGTAATACCAAGATACTTAACCTCGGCAGCCAGCTTTAATGGGATATTAACAAGAGTTGGGAGTGTAACATTACCAAACCCCCTTTTCCTAGTGAAAAGGACCAGTTCTGTTTTGTTGGGGTTTACAGAGAGGTCTTGCTTCTCACACCAATTCTCAATTACTTTGAGTGCCACCTGAATCCTGTCGCATAGTACATTAATGTACTTACCACGAACAAGTACAGTTAGATCATCCGCATAACCAACGGTAGTGAAATCGTTTACCACCAAACATCTGATGAGGCTATCCAGTGTGAGATTCCACAGTAGGGGCGATAAAACGCCACCTTGTGGACAGCCTCGGGTGACAGATCTTAACAGGGAGGCGTCGCCCGCCCTTAACTTCACGATTCTTTGTTTTAAGCAGTTCTCAATCCAGCCGCTAAGGGTAGGAGGAACTTTATGTAATAACAAAGCCTCGATTATGCCGCGAAAGGTTGTCTTATCGAATGCTCCTTCCACATCAATAAACACCCCCAGAGCAGACTCCTTATCGTCCAGGGCTTTCTCGACATAGCTCTTCACAGAGTGAAGTGCTGTCAATGTGGACTTTCCCTGGGTATAGGCATGCTGACAGGGATGTAGTGGACTGACTGGTAGACAGATGTCCCTTATGTAGCGATCGCAGAGTCTTTCTAGTGGTTTCAACAAGAATGACATAAGACTGATCGGCCTGAATGACTTCGGAAGGAAGTAATCTTGTTTCCCAGGTTTCGGTATGAAGATCACGGTGACTTCACGCCACTTTCTGGGTACATAGCGAAGAGCCAAGCTCCCCTGAAAAATCTTAGTCAAGTGCGGCAGAAGATCCTCCAGACCCCATTGTAACAGGGCTGGCACGACACCGTCCGGACCAGGGGTTTTGAAAGGTGAGAACGAATTGACAGCCCACCGAACTTTGTTCTCCTCGCAGATGGTTTTGGCTAGCGACCAGTCTTCCGCAGTAGGTATATGCTCGGCCTCCTCAGGGGACGAACTGTAGGTGTCTGAGCCTGAAAAATGGGTATCAATTAGTAGGTGAAGACTTTGTAGGAGGTCTTCGGTGAAAGAACCATCTGGCCTCCTTAAAATACCGATAGGCAAGGAGTGGTCTGTAGTTAGCACCTTCTTTAAGCGGGAAGCCTCTGCGCAGGAGGAAATTTCTTCACAAAATCCCCTCCAGGTCTCCCGCTTCTTCCTTCGTATCGCAATCTTAAATTCCGAGCGTTTGCTGCTATACAGCACCCAGTCAGCGTCACATTTTGAATTTTTTGCTCTGTTAAAGGCTGTTCTCACTTCACGTTTGAGGTTGCCGAGCTCAGAGCACCACCAAATATTGGCGCGCCCGGGCTCGGCCTCCTGTCGTAAGGGACAGGCCTTTTTGTAAGAGCTAATTAAGGAGTCGGTGACACATTTAGTGTACGCTTCGATCTCTTTAGTCTCACCTGGTGAATTATAACTTAGCTTGCGTAAACAACCCGATAAGGTGGTTTGGAACAATTCCACATCCGTCCTTTTGGGGTTACGGCTAAGATTTTTTCTTACTTTGCTATCGCCAAGTTCAGAGGTGATCCATCTGTGGTCAGACATCGTAACGGTGTCTGAAACAGTCCAGTTGTGGATTTTTTGTGAAATACCTAAGGAGGCTAGGGTAATATCGATAATCGATTGACCTTTAGCAGTTACAAAGGTCGGTTCCGTGCCTCGATTAAGTATGTCTAAATTACTTAATAAATGACTTAACCCTCATGTTATCCGTAGCGCATCCCCATGCGATGGAGTGCGCATTAGAGTCGCAACCAAGAACTATATGCCAATTACCCGCCTTAGCACAGTCAACGAGCCTCATCAATCCCCTGGATGGAGGCTTGTCTTCATAAGGGAGGTAGATGGAGGCCAGCGTAATTTCCGTCTCCTTGTTCTTAACGGTGCAGCGTATCCTAACAGATGTGATATCTCCCTCCGTTAATTGTGGTAGGAGAAATGCTCGCACATGTTTAGGCACGTAAATCGCAGTTCTGATCTTTGCGCTACCGGCGCAGCTAAAAATAGAACCCTTTAAGCTACTGAGTCCACAGACCTTGGATTTAATAGTCCAAGGTTCTTGGATCAGTGCTATAGTATTAGTCATCATAGCGAGGTGGTGACACAGGGTGGCGGTAGCAGCCTTACAATGATGAAGGTTGCGCTGCACAACCCTAAGTATGTCACCAGCCCCAAATACATCACCTGCTGTTCCCATTATGCTGGTTGACGAGGTGTGCGCCGCCTACGAGCTGGTGGTTTTGATGGGCGAGTCGAAAATGTCCTCGTTAGGTCATCCTCGACTAGTGATGTGGGGGTAACCTCCAGAGACGTTGACGTCCCAGCGGTGGGGGTGGTCTGAGCTACGGCGGTGTCCATCGCCTCAGTGGACTCTTTCGCCGTCGCCCCCTCCTCTGTAACCTCCTTGGTGGGGTCCTTCAGCCTACCTACGCGCGCCCTGAAGGTGTTAAAAAGGTAACAAACTTTACCTTCGTTAGCCCTGAGCCATTCGGCGTCCTTCTGTCCAGCCCCGAAGACCAGGAGGCGACCTGGTGCTGGTGTGTCCAGCACTTCGTGGCGGAAGAGGCACCAATTTGGAACGTCCAGGTGCGAATTTTGTCTGGCCAGGACGCGTAGAATGTCATCAAGACTGTCTACCTCCACGCTAGATTTTGGAAACCAGAGTTGGATTCTGGCCAGTCCGGGAAGCTCATCCTCCCTTACAACTCCCAGTTTGACGCCCTCTAGGGGTGGGAGCTTTGTAACGGCTGCTTTTAGCCAATCAAGCGATGCCTCGTCGTTGCAGGTAACCTTAAAGATTTGGCCTGCATAGACCATCGACAGAAACGTCGGTGTAGGCGTCGAATCGCCAGGTTGTTTGTCACAGAGATGTTGAACCAACATCTCCGTGAGTTCCAGCCTGATCTGTGCCGCTTCATTATCGTTCAATTTACCCAGCTGATTCAAGCCATTTATAATAGCTACTTTGAGGTGAGCGGTTGCAGCCTCTCTGTAGCTTGGCTTTTTGGGTTTTGATTTCTCCGCCAACTTACCCTGGGTTGGATCCTGCCTTGGTCTCTTTACCGGTCTAGGAGTTAGACCGGAAGAGTTGGCCGATCTCAGCCGCTTGGCCGAATTCTCAACTGCAGGGCGGGCTCCTGCCTCCTTGCGTACATGCGGAAGGTTCGCCCTCGCCCTAGTCGAAGTCGGTGGGCGGGTGTTGGGCCCACTTGGTCCGGGTGTCGAGGTGGCGGCGGCGGCATCGGCGATCTTCGCGAGCTCCCTCGCCTTCCTCCTACGCTTTACTTCGGCCCAGCACGGTCGCTTTTTGGGGCGTCTGTTGTGACGGCGGACTTCAATAAAGCCCTCGCCATCAGCGTTAGCAGACGGCCCCGCAACCGACTCGGGGGCAGCCTCCGGCTTGGAGGCTGTCTTAGCCGAAGGGTTGGCGCCGTTAGCGCTCATCCCTAAGCGGAAATAATAAAAAAAGAAAAGAATTAGCTGTGACCGACCCAGTAAAACCGGGCGGTACGCGTGCTTTTATAGGTTAGGTTATGTCACGAACGATACAGCCTTACCTGCAGCGATTTCTAGAGAAACAACACTGTAAAAACACTTTTGGTATAAAACACAAAAGCAAAATCACGATTAAACGCTAAAATCACCCGCAATCACTAGTAAAACTCGCAGAAACACGGACCGACAGCGGTTCGTGTTGGTTCGGCCATAGCCAGAACCGGAATCATCTTTAATGTTATTTATTTCGCTATTTAAAATCTCTTGTAAAATTTCTAATGTATATTTAGTTGGGACATTTTTGTATAATGATTTGAATTAAAAGATATCTTCAGCACTTAACTGGTTTATTATTATAAAATAGCCTTACATGTTTCGACTTTTAAGTCATCCTCAGAGGAAATTAGTATAAAATTATTTGATTCAAAAAGTGGATTAACATTGATTAATTAGAATTTAAGTTTTATAACCACTAATACACACAAATAACCGCAATAAAATCTTAAAATGACACGAGGACATGTAACATGTTAAAATGAAAGTCGGAAAATGACGTTTGGTGTATAAGTTGACGATATCGAAGGAAACCAATATGTAATCTTTGGGAAAGATGGTGTCGTCTAAAGTATTGATTAAATCTTTTCTGTTTTTTATTGTGAATCTGGGTTTAAATTAAATAAATTCCGCGCAAATGTACGTATGTAAAACGTTTTAAAGTAAGGTGTGCATATAAAAAGGTTCTTCATTTGAAATAACTTTGTAAATGTTTAATATTGAGTTTTTTTACTAATAGATATGATGTAAGTTCTTTTTAACCATTTTAACTTGTTTTAGATAATTGTAATAAAGTTTTTGTATAATTAATTTTAGGTCAATTCTGATTTCAATTGTTATATTTTTACGTTTTTTGTATTCAGTTAGCTTCTGATGATGAATTAAACGTTCGAAACCGGTAAAGCTAAATCTGTAGTTTCATTTTGTCCACCGTTAAGTGCGAATATCCTACACAATTACTACAGAAACGTCCACCATAATTTAAGTTCGTGTATCTTATAAATATTTTTCATTTTCTTAATACTAATGATTGGATTAACCAAGACATTTGCTTTTATATTAATTAAAGTAATATTATTGCTAAAAACTAGCGTGTAAAGTAACAAAAAATGTGATTTTATGAGAATTTTTTATTTTTTGTAATTATACGAATCCAATTCATCCAAATATAAATCTTCCTTAATTCGTAAAAAATAGACTTTCGATATTACAAAAGACATAAATTTGTCGAATGAGAAGTATTCACATTTCCCAATTGCATATGTGACAGACTTCCGAATAAAGGTAATTCAAGCGTGAATCTTCTTTGCGTAATCGTGAGAAAGGTCAAAACATCTTTTTGGGTTGCCAAATCGGCGTCGTACCAATTTAAATTATAAATCGCTTCAGATAAATTATCTCCCTAAAATAATCGAGAAAATATAATGAAATCAATAAAAAAAGAAATTATACCACATCAGTAAGCATTTGAGTTATGTGATGAACGTAACACAACATTACTAGTGACACACCCACGATAACAAACTCTGGCAAATTTGGTCGCTAAACAAAGGTTCAAATTTTAATAATTTTATACACTAATTTAGATTTACTACAAACCAATAAAAAACCTGTAGCGGATAAAGAGATACAAATCATGATAGACAATTTTGGTCCAACAATAATATCCGCCGAGAAATTATTAACCATTTGAAATAACTTGTATATGTGTTGATAATAAGCGATAACTTTTTTAAGTTCAAAATTTCCCGTTCGATCAAAACGAATGTTGTCGATAGTCGATGTAAGATGTTCCAAACGTACAATTAATAATTCCAATGAGTCGCTATAAAGTAATACCAAACCGAGAACAATTTGTGTAATCGTGATAATGGAATACATTTGAAATAATACTATCATAGCTTGATGCCATGGTTTTAAATTAAACGGAACGTAAAAGATTTCCATTAAATTACATGTGAATCCTTTGTTATTGGGAAACCATTGTGAAGTGATGCAAAACTGTTTCTCAAAGAAAATACTATACGATGCTAAGTGAACTGCAATAAAACCTATATAATTAACAATCTTCAAGGCGGATCTATTATTTTTTTCAACAAATTCCATTCGTTTCGGATAACCGAATTTATTAAAATCACTTAAAGCATCGATTAATTCGTGCAAATTATTACCACGACAAAGAAATAAGGTATCCGTTATTAAAAATCCTAACCCAAATATTGCGAATTGTATATGGTATAAAAATTCAAGGAAAATCCTTCTGGAATCTAAAAAAATGCAGTACGTATTTTATTTAAAATATTTAACATATTATTATAAACCTACTTAATATTTCTATTATTCCAGGATAAATAGCCCAAACAAAATTGGTAAGCAATATGATAATTCCACCCAAACCTCGAATACCATCGTTAGTAGGCCAAGAATGATATTTCCGAAAATAGTATTCCAATAAATAAAAACCGTAAGTTTTTGATTTTTTCATCTCACACACTTTACTTTTGTATTCGATTTTATACATGAACCGTCTTTCTTAACTCAAACTTAACAACTGATGTTTCACTGTCAGCGACAGTTTACGAAATGTTTACTAAAGTTGCATTATAACATGGTTAAATATGAGAATTCTAGTGTGTTTAAACAAGAGGTCAAATGGTTTGTCATTAGTATAAATAATTGAAATGAAAGCGGATGGAAGATAAGTGGATAATGGGAGTTCTCTCATTTTTTAATTAATTTGATTTTGATTTGATGTTAAATGGTTTTTAATAATCCGTTTATTTAGAAATGATTATGGTTGCATTATTTCAAATATAACAATGACTTTTCAAAATCAAATTGGAATTAATCAATTTCACATTAAGAGTAATCAATTTATAACTGGGAATAGAAATCAACTTAGATTTAAATCTTAAATGGAGTGAACGGAGTGGAACCAACACATCCACTCGATCATCCACCAACTCTCTTAGAGTGTACGACCTGTGGAATTGCGATTGTAGTTTTCGACATTTAATTTTTTCTTGATAAGTATTTTGGGACTTTGGGTCGAACCTGAAGCTAATCCGATATTTTCGGGATATCCACTGGAAAGTATTTGTTCGCTTGTCAACTTTTGTTAAGAACGAATCACGGTTTAACCGGATATAAGGCTCGTTTGGGAGAATTGAGCACGTATTTGTTAATGATAGCTTTTTCCACCAGAGGCTCTTTTTCCTACCTTGAAAGAATTCCTGAATTTTGTACAGCTCGCGATATCGTTTACTTGATATCGTAACAAGGTCATCTGGAAGATTATCGATCATTGAAACTATTGCATTGCCCTTCATCACAAGGTCAAAAATTATATTTATTTTCGCATTTTCATGAAACGGTCATTGGGATACTTATTGATAATTTGCGTACAATTTGGACCATACTTACGTTATATAAAAAATATATATATACAGTAGGACTACTATACAGGTGTCCCAGAACTCAGTTGCCAAACGCTAACCACATATTCTAGAGCTAACTATATGCCGATTCTCCATAAAACTTCTTATCCGAAATCGCTTCATAAAAGAGCTAGAGCCTCTTAAAGGAACCGTGTGTGAGTCACTTTTTTTGCAATTGCTTAATAACGCATTTAGCTATTACAACGATACTTGGGACATTTGTTAACATTGGAATGGTTCATCGTTTGCCACCAAAACATTTCTTTTATTACTATCGTAAACGTATTAAATGGTTCAGTCGTTCTTTTGTATTAAGACTAACCCAGAAGGTTTTGATTTGTGGTTAGGTATAAACTGTCAAATTTGACAACCGCATTCAAGTAGGTTCAGTAAGTACTAATAAGTGTTTTGGGCATTGTAAAAACTATAGAAAACCAAACCAATAACATGTTTACTGCTGAAAAAGTAAAAGTACAAATTAATACAACAATAACATTAAATAAAAGAATTATTAATATTAAATAAACATCTAAATACTTTTTAATAATAAAAACACCAGTAACAAAAAGGAAAAAAGTAATAAAAACGCTACACTGATAATACATTGGGCTCCAGCTGGCCAATTTACAGGTCCTCCTCTTCCCATCCAACGTCCTCCATATGTTTCATTAAGAAACTCTCGAACAATGAGGCTATAATGAACAGGGCATCCATCATGCATAAACCATAATTGTTGGCGCATGTTTAATGTAACGTCTTCTAATAAAGTGGGTAAAATGTTTTGCAAAAAGTCAAAATATTCTTGGCCATTTAATCTATTCGGCAATTCCACTGGTCCAATCAAATTGTTCCCAATAATTGCAAACCAAACATTAATTTTAAATTTGGTCTACCGTTTTGATTGTACACTAACATTAGGGCTTTCCCCAACAAAATCATAATAACGATTATTATGTAAATTGAAGTGTCCATCCTGAAGATATGCCTCAAGATATGATCCTGTAGCCTCATCCGTGAACAGAACGCAAAAAAAAGTGGGATTTTCATTTTTTTAAATGATTAATCCATAAAGAAAAATTTAATCGATTTTCACAATCGGGCGCTTCCATCGTGTGTACGTTTTGAAAATGAAACGGACAAAGATTTTCTTTTAGAATGAATCGGGAAATACAGGATTTAGAAATGTTGAGCGGCAAGTTTTCGAACGCTTGTTTCTGGATTTTGGTCCAATGCTTCGAGTATACATTCTTCTTGATCTTCAGTGGTACCTGGTTTCCTTCCAGTTTCAGTTCTTTTAGGAAATACTAATCCCGTTTCGCCTAATCTTTGGTAAAGATTCGCAAAAGTTGTACGGTCGGTTTGGATATTTTTCTGCATATTTACGTTCAGCTGCACATGTATTGCACCCAACTTCGCCATAAATTACTATCATATCCCTATATTCTTCGGCAGTAAACATTTTTAGTTTTATTTCGCCGGATTTGGTAACAAAATATTGAAACAATAAAACCTACTTGAAACGCACTTAAACGAGGTTGTCAAATTTAACAGATCATAGCACCAAAATCAAAACCACCTTAAATATTTTTTTAAAAGAACGGACGTTTAAAACACGATATTTTAAAAATGAATTTTCTCGTAAACGGTATGTTTTACCGATTTAAGATAACAGTACCTGTTTCTAGTAAAAAGTTTGAAACTTTTAAATTTTGCTACTAAAAACGCGCAATTAAACACCGTTAAGAAGTTACCACCTAAAATATCCTTCCCTGTTACCGTTTAATACATTTGCGATAGTAATAAAAGAAATGTATTGGTGGCAAGCGATGAAGCATTTCGAAGTTAACAGATGCCCCAGGTATCGTTGTAATAGCTAAAGGCGTTATTAAGCAATTACAAAACAAGTGACTCTTAGAAAGCAATTTCTGATAAGAAATTTTACGATTAATCGGCATGAAATTAGCTCTAGAATACGTGGTTAGCGTTTGGCAACTGAGTTTTGAGACACTCTGTATAACGAATTTTCTCTATAATGAATTTTTCTTGAAGTTCCAATATTTTTTTTTTATAAATGTACTTGTATATAGAGAAAAAACTGCTGTATAACGAACTGAAATTCTCTGAAGGAGTCTCTTCAGCGAATTACCGAAAAGTGAGGTAGATATTACAGGTGATCTCCGGGATTACCTTTTTGTGACATACTATTATTGTATTAATTGTGATTTCATCTATCTAGATAAAATAATGTATGTACCTAAACACATCGTGTATAATCCATTAGTACTTTATGTTTTTACCTTATTATGTGTTGATTTGCATACATAATACTCATTTGTAATTCCACATTTATTGGTAAGTATAGATTACATATTTTACGATCTTTTAAAAAAGAAAAAAAATACGGTTTCCTTGTAACGAAGTTGCTACATAACGATTTTTTTCTTTGGAAGCTTCAAATTCGTTATAAAGAAGTTCCACTGTGCAGATAATACCGCATCTGAAAGTCTGCGATTTGTGATAAGCGTAACACAACATTGAAAGTGTAACATTTATAATAATACACTGCGCCAAATTTGGAGGCTAAAACATATTTAAAATTTAATAATTTTAAAGGTCAGTTTAGTTTTAATACAAACCTATAAAACACCTGCAGTAGATAAAATGGTGGAAATTATAATAGAAGCTTTTGATCCAATAATAATATCGCCCATGAAATCATTAACCTTTTCGAATAATTTGTATATGTGTTGATAATACGCGATGACTTCTTTCAGTATAATATTATACGTTCGATTAAGACAAGTATTGTCGGTCGATGATGTAACATGTTCCAAACGTAAAATTAATAATTCCAACGAATAACAAAATAATACCAAACCGACAAAAATTTGTGCAATAGCGATAAAGGAGCATATTTGAAATAACACTATCATAGCTTGATGCCACGGTTCTATTTTAAACGGAAAGTAATAAAATGCCATTAAATTACAATTAAATCCTTTATCAACAAATTAACAATTTTCAAAGCGATTTATTATTTTATTCAAGAGATTCCATTCCTTTGGAATAACCGAAATTATTAAAATCACTTAATGCAACAATTAGTTTGAAAAAACTGGTGCTACGATAGAGAAGTAAGGTATCCATTATTAAAAACCCTAGTCCAAACCTTAGAAATTGTAAGCGAAACAAAAATTCAAAGAAAATTATTTTATAATCTAAAAAAATGTACTTAATACTCATTTTCTTTCAAATGTTTAAAACATTATTAGATCTTTTAAGACTTTCTTTAAAATTCTATTATTAGTGGATATGCAGTCCAAATAAGATCAAATAAAATAATCCCAGCTAAACCTTGAATACCTTCGTTACAAGGTCAAGATTGACATTTCCGAAAATAAAATTCAAATAAATAAAAACCATAAGTTTTTGAAACTTTAAAAGTGTCATTCCGGACCGAAGAAATCATTTTTCAATCTTATACACACAGACCAATACTATAAAGACTGGACACGTAATGCTAAAAATTTTGTGCTGCTTACAGCGCCTCTATCGTCGCGTGCGGAACTATTAAAAAGAAAGGCGCGAATCTGGCGGATTTAAATCATTTCAAAATTACACTTTACCGCTTTGTGATCAAATAAATAAAATAAAACAATTACTGTAAAATATAAAAAAATATATTATTATTACAAAATAGGAAGCACATACAAGCATATACTATTTACATAGAATAATATTAATAATAAGTATAACATATAAAATAAACATATTTATAAGTTTCATTTACAAAAATTATAAAGTTATTAAACAATATATATTTAAAAAAGTTACTTATTTATACTATCCTTAGTACTTACTAAGCGGCACAGTGGGGAATTCCTATAATTCGTGGCCACAGTTGTTATAAACAAAGTGTTATTAGTTTAAAACTTAAGATCTTGTGCAGTGATCATAATTATTGTTTAAATTCATTATTTCTTGAATTCTGAGTGCGATACTCACGACCTATCCATACAGGGTGGTAGCGACCACAAAACAAAATTAACAATTAACATTAACATTGGCATTGAAAGTAACAAAATTAATACTACTATATTAATAATGGAAGGAATGTAATACAAACTTTAAAATAGTGGTAACACAAGGGTAGCAAATATTAGCAGACTCTCATCACATTCCAAAAGTAGATAAAAACGATATCCGACAAAAAACGACTTTACTTCTAAATTCTTTCAAATCGGCCTTTCTCAACCTCACATGCAACTCCCGTTCCTTCACGGACAACATTGGACGACCTGAAAATAACATAATACTTATTTATTCACTCTAAATAATATCACCGGTGATACATAACCTACAATATAAATAAAAAATAGCGTTATACCGTTATACTTACTTGTTTTGAAGGCATGTTTAATTTAAAACAATAACACAATAATAACACAACTTTCCAAACGTGTATCACGCTAAAAAAGTGTAATGGACCAAAACGACAATAGTTTTAACAAATTGTGTTTTACAGCGTACGTAGGAGTTTCTTACCACAGACATATGTAGGTAAAGTACCGAACACATCACAGCAGAAATATTCAACTGTGGATTTTTATAAATTTAAATTATAATGATAAATATTTGTATAATATTACTTTTATCAATACAGTATTCATTAATATATTGTAATTATAAAAATAATTTATCGCGGGAAAACAAACAATGCAGAATATTCGACGGAAGCGCCTCTATCGTCGCGTGCAGAACTACATACCTGCTTAAATTATTCCCTATATCGTGACCGGCCCCTGCTTATACACTTTGTTCTTGTATTCCATTTTATAGGACCTTCTTTCTTAATTCAAACTTAACGACTGATGTTATTTAACTGGCAACTATCTATCGTTTACGACATGTTGATTTGAATGAGATTGTAAAATATGTAAACATTAGAAAATGAAGCAGTTTTAATAAAATATGAAACATTTTATCATTAGTATAAATAATTTAAATTAAAGGGAATGAAATGTAAGTGAATAATGGAAAACTTTTTATTTTAGAGTTATTTTGATTTGATGTAAAATAGTTGTTAACAATGCTGTTAGCGCATATCCAAATCGCTTGGTCCCTCGCCCGCGTGCGCATGCGCGACTAACGAACACGTGTTCGTTGCCATCGTGCTTTCAGTCTTAAAACTATAGTCGAGTATGAGGTGTTGTCCCGCGTCATCAACCGCAAACAGCTTCTTATTTGTGATAATTAAGCTACGAACGCCCGTCCTCCCTTCGAGATTGATAACTAAGGTAAAGGTTATAAAAAAGAAAGTCAATATATTTAATTATTTCGTCATTTATTGGCTTTATTATAAGAACCAGCATCTCCCTGTAGTTCTCGATTGATTGTCGCGGGAACATTTTGGTCCTCCGAGACGGATTTATGGCCCTTTCTCGCCTTTGAGGTCTTTGGCCAGCGTACGTTTGAGCCCTTTACTGAATTATAGTAGGTTTTGGGTGGTGATTTCGTGCGACGCCGCTGTGTGACCATGTTAATTTTGGGGATTTGTATACATTTTTTGCTGACGTCCATCTTGCTTGTGACGTATTGGCGTCCGGAACTGGGTTTTCTTCCCCCTCCGTGGTGAACATCTACGATACTTGAAAGTAAAGCTATTTTTAGTTGTTTATTTTTGAGTTGTTGTACTCGCTCTTACTTTAACGTTATTTATACGTTTTCTTTAGAATTTTATTTCTGTTTTCTCTGGTTCTGTCCATTTGAATAATACTTTTCGTTGTATCTGACCCTGTCCAGTACCAATTGTATTTCTTTTCTTGCCTGAATTGTTGATTCGCGCCTTATTATGGCACACAACAAATTAATAAAAGCTCTCGTCAAAAGACAACTTCCTCTTGCGCGTTTGCTGGAAACAGTAGCAATTGGCAACGAAATCGATACCAATGAAGATCAACAGCACCAAGGTCGGTAGATGGCGGTATATTGTATATGTTACGGCTAATATAGATACTTGACTAGTTTGCATACTCTCCAGCTAGTATGTGAACTATCCAACTCGCTTGCTATTTTAGTAGAATCAGCTGCCTCTATTAAAATAGCATGCGCCAAACCGTTAGTTTACATACTATCCAGCTAGTTTATATACTATCTTGCTAGTTTGTAAACTCTTTTTGGAATCTGTTTAATTTATAGATGGTATATGTAGAGTATCGTAAAGTAGCCAAAGGGCCTGGATAATTTATGAACTTTTAAGAAATTTGAAATATGTTATTTATTGCAACAACTAAGACTACTATGACATTTACTATTGCATGTATAACCTGAAGACACACACTTGCACTTCTTATTTACACAGTTCTTCTTACATTGACACCATACTTATCCCTGAGTGATTCCCGTTACGAAATTCTTACCCACTAGAGTCTGAAAGGTAATTTCTTCATCCTCTTTAACATCATTTAAAGATAACAGTTGTTGTTTACAAACATCAAATAGGTTTCTGCTAAATAGCTGTTTTAAGATTCCATGTACCGTTCCTAATCTATAAAACATCCTAAAAACAAAACATTTCTATGGTCTGTTCTGGACCGATCAATATCAGGAATAGGAATTCTAACTGTCATACCAACTTCAGCAGGAATAAATCTTCTTTTTGATGAGTAAAGCATTTTTTCGCCCTGTCGTTTCTGAAATTTGTTACATTCAAATCTAATATTCTGTATATCCTCAGCTTTCTCGCAAAGCGAACATATAGATTTCGACCCCAGACATAAACAACATTTTAAGCTATCATCAGTTTTCGTATCACTTGGTATGATATCTTCAGGTTCGTTAAAAGGTTCATCTTCGAGTTCTTTGAGAGCTTCCACGTTGGGTTGCTTGAAAGTTTCAACTTTGGGTTGCTTGAAAGTTTCCACTTCGGGTTCTTCAAAAACTTCAGCTTCGGGTTCTTCGAGAGGCCGTGAAATATCGAAATGAGCAATGTCTGAAGTTTCAATGATGGCATTTTCTGAAATATGAATATAATTATTGTCTGCTGGATCCACGATTAATAATGGTAAAGGCTCTGTAACGACGTTTGATGCTCCTTCTGATACTTTCTCTTCATTGTTTAAGTCTTCACCAAAATCTTTTAGTAAATTTTCTAAATCATTATTATGTGAATTATTATTATGTGTTATCAAATTATTATGTGAAACAAACGGTAGAACAAGACCGCAAATATATTGTAAATGTATCAAAAGTTCATAAATTATCTATGCATGTTACCTATTTTATATACTTTTTATAAATTAACCAGCTTCTAAAAAGAGTTCACAACCTAGCAGAATAATATATAAACTAGCTAGATAATATATAAATTAGCTGGATAGTATGTAAACTAACTGTTGTATGTTAATAGAGACTAGCTGGATAGTATACACATTAGCCAAGTATCCACATTAGCCGTAACATATGGACCGTTTACTTTGAAAGTGGTGTAAGTCCATTTTTGAAAAAAATGAGATCACGTAATTCATGCTTAATTTAATGTAAATTTTTTATGTATGATAAGTCCGTGTCTAATTTCTTTAAAAATTCGTATGTTTTGTACAACTTAAAATTGGTCGGTAATTGAAATTACATAGGGACAGATATGCTAACCTCTAATTTTCTCGAAACAAGAGAAAATGGACTTACACCACTTTCAAAATATACGGTCCAAATATACAAGGTTGGTCCATTCGCGAGTTTTTAGGAAAGAGAGGTCGGGTAAAGCGGGGGTATGTGACGTCACTGAGGCAAATGCAATGGAATTCAATTTAAAACCAATAGATGGCATTGCATATCATTTTCAAATGATATAATTTATTTAATATTGAGAAAGTATTAACCTGTATTAGTTTTACTTCTGAGAACTAAAAAAGCTCAAATCCAAAATAACTTAATTGTTAAATAGCCGAAAATATATTATTTTTACCTTCAAATAATACTTTTCAAACTATCTCACAAACAATGTTATTTGTAAACTAGAAAATACAATTATTTAATACCAATAGTCTGGTTATAGTTCATAAACAAAATTGCTTTATTAAAAATGATTATTAACCAACTTATGTCAACATTGGAGATACATCGTTAATTAAACAAACATTTATTGGACTTGTGTTTATACTGTGTTTGAATTTATTTATTATTTTGTCAAATGTTTAGTTTTTGATTTGTTAATTAAGTTTTTTAATTTTTTGCATGATGCTCTCCACCCAACTTTTTAATGTTGGACATGACTTTCCCTCTGACATTTTAAAATTTTAAAAATTGATTCTGATGAACACACGATGCCTAACGAAACATTGTATAATTGCTGAATCAATTTCGGGATGTAATTTTTTTAGTTTTTTGCAAATTTTTTACATATATTATTATCTCGTCTGACTTCTTCCCCCATATAAGCCTGAAAATCATTATTCAGAATTTTAATCTTTTTAATTAAATCGCAAGTGGGTTCCCGAAGTCCGTCCCCCATAGGACAAGTGTTTAACCCAACTCGGTGTTGTGTAGCTATGCTCCACGTTGTTTGCACATGTATAAACACCAAGGTGAGGATGACTTCTTTCTATTTTTTTTGGCAATCCAGTCTGCCAAATATTCTAATCCATCCTCTTCTGAAACCTGTTCAATAGTATTTTCTTTGTTATTTAAATTCATTTCATTATTATGAACAGAGTGATCACTTAGAGAAGATATTGCTTGATCGTGGATGATATCAGGATCTATTTGTGCTTGTAACAATACTTTTCCGACAACATATTCTTCGTTTCCATCATCAATGATATTAGAAGTCATTCGACAGGTTGATTTGCCTAAGAAAATTAGTTTTAGACGCTGCAAAGCATCCAAGGGAGTAGGATGATCGTTTAATCCTCCTTTACATCGTATTTGGGAAAATAAATTTTCAAGTACATCTTAATTTAAACGATGCGTCAAAATGAATTCAACTTTCATTGGTCGTTTAAATCTTTGTACAAATTCCTTAACCCCTTAACCGGGTATGACGTATATATCCGTCATGATTACATGTAATTCCAATCCATCGCCCCGGTTAACAGGTTAAAGAAATTATAGACACATATATACCTACAAACATCTACAAAACTATGTCATATCATCTGATCAAAACAATATCGTTAATAACAATTTATATTACCTTTTTGAAATAATTGTAAAGATCTTTTCCCTTTGCAAATCATGTTAAACATAGTGGAATACATAACATCCAATATCTCATTTTGTTCAGATATAAACTTTCCATATCCTGATTTTAATTTTATTGAATGGAGTGGTACATAAGAATTCATTACACCAAACCAGTTGTTGACGATTCCTATAAATTCTGCAGTATATTTTGCAACTTCGTTGTAAGGAAAGTAATGTTGTAAGGCTGTTGAAGTGGTGTGGGAAAGCAATTGTGCCGCTAATGCCACATTTTAACTTTTAACACCCTCACAATGTAAGTGCTGCAAACCAGTTTTAAAACTACTGTTTATTTCAGAAGTTGTGGCTTTTAGGAGGCTTTCAAGTGGACTTTTATTGTTAGTTTTTTTCGTTTATGGTAAATTCGGAGTGTAGTAACTAATTTCTTATTAATTTCAATAAATGTGGAGCACCCGCAAAAAAATAAATATTTGTACTGGTTACCTGATGTTTTATACTTGTATTTACATGGTTAATACCAAGTTGTTTCCACAAACCAACATTGTTTGGCTCACAGTCACTAACACACGCAACAACAAGGAATCCAACTTCATACAATTTACGAAAAATTGACGTTAAAATATTCTCAGACATGTTTGTGTCGAAATTAACATAAACGGGTTGTTTCCATTTTCCAAGTAAGCTTCTGGCAGTTACTAAATGCATCAAATTGAGTGGACCTACAATGCGATACCTTCTTTGATCATATTCATATGTTTCCGCAGCTTTCACTTCATCATATTGTAGGATCACTAATTTTTCTTCATTAGTGAAATTTTCACCACAAATTTTGAGAGATTGATATGCAATATCATTATCTCCATTTGTCATATTTACGTTCGAGGCCCATCTTTTAAGTGATGTAAATCCTAAAGAAAAAAAATAAATAAATAAAACAATGAAAGAAAAATAATTTAGAAACAGGGCTTATACCTAGCAATGGATACTGTAAATGTTCTCTTAAATATGTATATTAAAGCTCGTACACTCAAATATTTTAAAGTAAATGCTTTTGTAATATCCTCTTCTGACCATTTCGCTATTTTGCTTCCTTTATAAAGTAGATTCTGTTGTGCAGTTGTAAATATTTTATTAATGGCTACTTTTTGTTGTTTATCTTCATAATGTTTTATTTTTCGCTTTAATTCATTACAATAGGTTTGTAATGATTTAAGTTTATTTGAATAACTCTTAATTACTGAATTATTATTATTAATAATATTAGCTTTCACATGTAACTCTTCCCGAAGAGAAATATTTTCAAGCAAAATAGCATTAATATCATCATTTACTGGAGTATGCAATTGTACATGATTAGTTTGCGTTAGATCACCACATTCTTAAGCAACATCTTCTTCTAACACAGCATTTCTACTGGGAACATCTTCTATTTCAATTGCATGTTGTGTTGATGGAATAGCACCTTCTTTCAAAATCGTCTTTTCTAAAATGCAGAGAACAGACTAAACTGTTTTTAGAATAAAATTCAGCACTTCTTCCACTGCATTCTATCCAAACTTTGCGTAATTTGTCGTTCCTTGGAAAACGGAATAAAGCTACCCCTTTGTCGACTTTTTTGCCTTTACAGCAGACATGGTACAATTGGCAAATGAACAGCTTCCCATCTGCAGACAAGATTGATTATAATATCAATAAGGAAATGTTTTAACGGCGATTTACTTTACCTTTGTTCTTTTTATTATATGGTAAACAAAAGTCACTATAATTACTACTCATCCGCAAACATAAAATGATAACTTCTATACCATCTGACCCTTCTCCAAATGCTACTCCTGAACTAAATAAATTATCCATTCCAATTTTCGATGGTGATCATAAAACTTGGCCTACATTTTATGTTTTATTTCGAACAATGGCTCATGAAAATGACTCGCATTCAAATGTTGGGAAGTATCAATATCTTCTTACTTCCTTAAAAGATGAAGCGCTTAACTTAATTAAAGTATTGCCTGTCACAAACGACAAGTATTCTATTGCGAACAACACGTTAAAGGGTAGATATCAAAACAAACGACATTTAGCTACCATCTATTTTAACGAGCTTCTGCATATGAAACCTCTTATTGAAGATTCCTCTAAATCATATCGTTTTCTGGTAGATACCTATAAAGAAAACGTCGAAGGATTTCGTATGTTGGGTTTTCCGGTTGACCATTGGGATTTTTTTCTTTTTAACGTTTTACTACAAAAGTTAAATACCACCATCAAAACCAGGTTTGAGTCCGAACACAGTTCGTATGAAATTCCTACATATGTACAACTTATTGAGTTCCTGGAACAACAAGCAAAAGCATTAGATTCAGTGCAAATCACCTCTTCAGATAAACTTACATCAATTCGTGGCAAACCAATTAGCAATTCTCGAGCGAAATCCTCAATAAATCTGAAAATTGAAAACAATTATCATAATTATTATTATGCCCTGCTTTTCTATCAACACCAACTTTTGAACGACTTACGTTTGTTAGAGGGAAGAATTTGTGTAGAAATTGTCTCAGTTCAAAACATTTCACGCATAAATATTTATCGAAACATGGATGTAATTCATGTCAGCAGCATCATCATTCCTTACTTCACTTTATAAAGTCTAATGCATCATCAGTTCATGTTGAAGCAGCTAATTGCAATCTGATATCAGAATCAACATTAAGCGCGACATCTAATGTCCTTTTACCAACTGTGATCGTAGAAATAAAAGATTAGATCTTCATCGTAGTTGTAACACATCTCTAGAAACTAGACATAGACGAGGCGCATTCATTCACAAAAATGGACGTTTGTTTGTTTCACACTTTGAAGTTCCGTAAATTGGGTTTCACTATGGTTAAAAAAATTCTCTGCTACGTGACTACCTGACCAATACATCATGTCATAATGGGTCGATCTATCTGAATGCACAGACGTAGATGACGATGGATGAGTTTAATGTGTGGTCGAAGTTGTTGAAGAGAAAGGCGGTTGAGCTTGGAGGTTTCGGTTTAAAAATAATCCACCTATTTTATACATCATATGTAGCCGTTCTTCTTTCGACAACTTTTGTAGCTTTTTAGCCAACATGCAGCCATATACTTCACATTCGTCCTTTTCTGCTTTTTTGGTTTCTAGGACACTAAGCAGAGCACCCAGAGCTTCAGTGACAGTACGCTCTGCTTCTTTAAGCTCTGGGGGCATCTGGTTCCTTTTTTTGGTGACGTTCGTAGGTGTGGTTATATAAACATCTCGTTCGTTTTCTACATCATCCTCTTCTTTTTCTTCACGTGTATTAATGTTTTGATTCTAAAACACAAAATTTGATATTTAGTAATATGTACACGTTTCTTCTTTTTTGTTTCCATCAATTTCAGAAGGATGGTTGGAAACTGAGAGAGTTTTCAACAAAAATTTGCATGGTGTATACGGTCGATAGATGGTAAACACATTGTCATACAATGCGATTCTAAATCTGGATCGGAGTACTTCAGTTATAAGAAAACTTTCAGCATCGTGCTTTTAGCTCTAATTGATAACGAATCAAATTTTATTTTTGTTGATATTGGATGTCAAGGTCAAATAAGTGATGGTGATGTACTTAGAAGTAGTGAATTGTGGCAGAAACTTTCAACCAACGATCTGAATTTACCACCATCTCAGCTACTTCTAGGATCTGGAAGTTTACCCTACTTTACGCTCTGATCACATTTAACAGTCGCTAGTAACTAAAATGAGAGTGTGGAGGGGCTGTTTTTCGCCGAGGCGAATCTTAGCGAGAGCTCTTTGACTCGGGCCAAAATACCGACATAGAGCGGAGACATAACGAGGCGCGGCGAGAGGATGACCAGACGACGAACTAGGGTTGTCCACACTCTCGGTCTCGGTAACCCTCGCCATGTCTCGCCGAGTGTGTGGAGCCGGCTTTACATTTACATTAATTCATATCAACATTTACGCAATCTAAACTTCCATCCTGACCAACAATCTAAATCTACGAAAATAGATTTATTGTTGAGGGCTGGATTAGTCCCTCATATCCTTACCTGAGGACGTGTTACTGGAGGTGAAAATGATCCTGTCGCTGTTGAACCCGTTTTTGAATGGATTCTGATGGGACGTTTTGTATCATCATCGATTAATACATCTTTGTCTACTTGTCTTTCAACTCTTGATGTATCTCTTGAAAATTCTCTACAAAAATTTTGGGAATTGGAAGCTATTCCGTCCAAACCATTATTAACGGCTGAAGAACAACAATATGAAAAACACTAAAAAACTTATCGTCTTACTGAAACTTGTCGCTTTGTTGTCTCTTTGCCTTTTGGAGACCCCGAACCTTCACTGGGAAAATCTTATCCAGCTGCTTTGAAACGTTTTACCCTATTAGAAAGTCGATTAACATGGTCTAACAAATGGTTTATCAAGCCTTTCAATAAGTGAGGCCCATCAAATAATGGTAGGGTATCTAAATCATTAACGGAGAACCTAAAGAGACGATTTTCTTCTTGTTTTTTATAAAATTTTCGGTTAGTTTCATCAATTAACATTTTAATTGCCGTACAATTAATGCTTAGCTGATCACAAATGGTAGCAACTACTATTAGTCGAATATTATATGGTGATGAAATTATATTTTTCAAATTTCTCACTATGTTGGGAGCGCTCATTCCATATTCGGAAAAAAAATACGCTATTGGCTGTTTCAATCTTTTTCGTAATCCACGGGACATAAACACCATGCCATGATCAACAAAATTTTTTCAAACCCATCAATGTTATCACTTTTTGAGTTATATGATAACGACGGTTCTATAGTCATCTCATCAAATATTAAGCAGCAAAATTGATCAGCCACCTTCATTTTAGACACTGACGCAGCAAGCGCATTCAAAACTGATACATACCCACATTGAATGGAATATTATTGAATAACTGCACAAGTGTTTTCCTGGATGGTAATGCAAATGTCTTCTGCAGAAGGCGATATCCTCTGGGGCTCTGCTTTAATAGCAACAAAGCAAATACTTTATCATCAATCGTTCACCTTGCTTTGTTCACCTTTTAAGTAATAAAATCGCTCAAATTTGTAATTTTCTTTGTCTCATACAGTCGTCTTCGAACAGCTACGTTCTCATATTGCAATCTTCGACTAATTAAAACCATGTTTTGCGCAATAGCGTACAGTTTTTTGGCCTTAGGACTTAAACGAACTTTCCGTGTTACAGATCCGTAATGTAATAAATAAATTCTTCTTTTCAGATTTGAATAGATAAAATCCTTATTAAAAAATTATAAAACATGGTTAATTTAATGATTAATAACTGTTATTATTGTTGGCACATAGAACGAAGTTTACAAGTGCATCTTAATAGAATATGCAGTGAGTTATAGTTACCTGTTCGTTTTCTAGGTGTCCTGATAGATGTAATGTTGGTCGGTGTAGAACTTCTCTAAGGTGATAAACCTAAAATAATAAGTTAAAGTATACATAGTGCACTACAAAGCGTAAGAAGTTGTACAGGTAACAATTATTATATTACTTATTTGATTAGGAATCCACGACACTTGACGATATACTCATCAATTATGTTGACTCTAAGGAAGTTACATTTGCTACCCATTAAAATAGTTAATCCCTCCTGCCTTTTATTTTTATGCAGTACCAGAGGCAAGGTGTTATCATTTCCATATTTGGTTTTTGGTTGAGCTTTTTTGGAAACAATTCGTTAATGTTAAATAGCAATGATTCTGATAATTTATTTATTCGGGACCAATTTCACACTCATCATCAGCCAAGCAGTGATACTCTACATAAAGTTGAGCGAATTTTTGGACATGTGTCTAACTATAAGAAGAAATGAAGTTAATATTTACCTGTGAGGCTGCTCTGCACTTCTTGTATATCACTGGAACTAAATTCTGAGTCGAAAAGTATCTGTTCTGTTGACGACTCTACAACGGATTTGCCTAAAGATAGTAGTAATAACATGTTTGTTTATAAAGTTTATTCAAATGTATTTAGTACCTGGCAAATATAAATTTGACTCGTTCCGATTCATGAAATATTTCATTTCACTTGAAAGTGAGCACCACAGACTTTTGAAGCTTTCCTCCATTACATTCTAATATCTTGCAGACCCATTGCTTCAACCCAAATTCGGAATAACTGAAACACAAAGCTAGCTTTCAAACATTTTTACAAACATCCACATTAAGAAAATAAAGCTGATATCATTGCAAATATGAAAGTAATAAAATAAAATAAAATTTACCTCTGGATCTTGTGGAAAAGTATGCAACATGCCATAGCGATTGCAGCCGGGAATAACACACACCGTGTTGGATGCGCAAACAACACTGAAAATAAATCTGTAAAATAATGTTAACGTTAACTTTTTCAAATCAGACTCTTAATTATAAAATTTCAAATATTGAACTTTGTCTATTCTAAGCATGTATACTTAATTATACCGTAATGTAAGTATAAATGTGAAATATTTTATCGCTTACCTTACTACGTATGAATAACGGCAATAAATCTTTAAAAAGATTGATACAGTAAAATCCGCTTATAAGGGACTACAGTGGACATAGTTAAATAGTCCATTATAACCGAGTGTTCATCTCATCAGAATAATTATTACACGTTAAAAAAGGGAATTTTATTGATTATTTATTGATACAAGACTATTACTAACATCACAAAGGCACGAAAATAGAAGTATATAAATGTAATGCTACATTTTTTGAAGAAAGTCTGAGCTTTGTTTGGATACACGCCTTGTTTGTATAATCCTTTTGTAGAATAAGTACGACTTGATTGAGTATTGCAATAGTCTCAGTGCTATCCTCTTTTTGGTGAAAATATTGTTGCAATTTTTTAATGGAATTCATTGCCTCTTCGGCCGTTACTACAATTTCGGATTGTTCTAATTCTACATCTTGTGCATATTCTTCCTGCGGTTCTTGCAGTAAATCCTGAACTAATTCACTGTCCGTGCATACTTCTGTGGTTACCAGATTTTCATCAACCTTTAGGTATTCATTAAAAAACTGACAGGGAGCTTATATAATAAATAATAATAAATAAATAAATAATAATAATAAATAATAAATGTTCTGGATGGTAACTTCTTCCATTAGAGGCCTGTATCATCAAAATTGAAGATGAGATCTGCAGGGCAGTTGCCTTGTTCCACAATTTCTTGAAATTTTTGATGTTAAGCTGCCCCTGGTGCTACATCAGCGCTTGCTGCTTCGCCGCTTAATTTATTGCTGCGGATATTGGTTCGAGATTTGAATGTCATGAACCACCCATTGCTGGCTAAAAAAGTTTCGTCAGTGTCTTCTTGTGCCTTCAAATCAGAAAAAATAAACTTTGCTTTTTTGCATATAACCGCTTGTGTTACGGGAATATTTCTTTGATTAGCGTCATCAACCCATAATGCCAACATTTTTTCCATCTTCTCTACATTTTTCCTCCTGCTATAAGTTACATGCTTTACACTTAAACCGTTGTTTGTTGAGCGGAATGTTTTATTTTCTCGGCGTTTTTCTTTATTGTTGTTACCGTGGAAGGGGGTAAATTTAGAGCTTTGCAGACTAAAGGTCGTGTTTGGCCGCCTTCAGTGCGTCTAATTACGCCCATATTTGTCTCCAGGGGGATAGTTTTTCGTGCTTTTTTTGCACAGTGTTTGGGTCCTCTATTGTCTCCCATAATGAAACTGCAAATCTTTGAATATATTTTTGTAATTTCAATAATAATAAATTAAAAAATATAATTATACCTTTCTATTGTTCTTAAAACCAAAACGAATACTAACTCGAATTTCACACACACCCCTACTGATCACGTACGCAGTAATAAAATAAATCAGCGTGTAAAAGTGCGTTTGCTATTAGAATCGCGGCGCTTACTGTGGTATAGTGTCGGTCGAACCGGGGAATCCCATGACAGACAAGAAATTCGACAACCGGCGTCAACCGATGTAATTGTGAATCGGCGTAAATCGAACCGGCGCAAAACGAGGTGTATCTGTACTGATTTACAAAAAATGTAGTAATCGGGGTAGAAAGTCGTGGCCGCCAACATGGCAAGGTTTTTAACCCAGTCAAACCTTCCGAAAACCGTGGGTCCTTGCACTAAGGCTCGTGCAGGAAATAAAACAAATTCGAACAATAACAAAACAACTTTATTACCCGATATGATGTAGCTTAAACATGCGAGTGGACGATCGGTGGCTTAACGATTACGGCAGGCGATTAATGAAAGGGAGAACCCTAATTGTGGCGATGACATAACGAAATCTAAAACCTACCACATAAAACTCTCGAGTGGTTGTGTTTATGTCCTCAGTGAGCGGCTGGTTGTATTGCTAACGGGCCGGGCTTTTTTAAGAAGGGTACTTTCTTGGGAAAATTCTTGCAACTCTGGAGGTCAGTGAACCGGATGCTCAATTTCAAAAAACACAATAACTCAATAACCCTTTTAAAACTATCCTGGCGATCGTCACTTATTAATTATTCATTAACACTCCAGATGGTTACTTGAATTTAAAAATTCTTTAAACAATTCCAAACATTTGAAAACGTGACATTGTCGACACGTGTATTACATAAATTTATTACTTTGGGCCTGAGTCCCTGGCCTTAACAAATGCGCAAAGACAAAGCTAAAAAATGGTTAAACTAAAACCCACAATGTATGAAATTATTACAAAAAAGTGATAATACATAAAAAAGGAAATAATCCAGGCGCCTCCACCATAGTTAAATTTATGAATTTATTTGAATTATTTCTATAGCCTTATTAATAGCCACAACATTTCAGTAAAATACTATTTTTAGTAACTACATTAATTACTAAGTAGTACTACTGCTGTTTATTATTTCTTCGCATACTTTATTAATTGGTCCAACGTATAAACGTTTATAAGAATGATATTCCATTACTTTGCTATGTCAAATGCTGGTAAAAGTTTATCAGTACCAACAATTTCACTTAATTAATAAAATAAATAAACAAAAAAATAAAAGAATTAACAAAATACACAATTGTAATTTTTTACCTTTCTATCTTCAAGTACACGAAATTGTTCGTCTATCTCATCAGACGCTTTGCAAGATCGTGAATTTTAGCAATTACCCTTTCTTTACCAGTGAATCTAACGGTTGAGTCTTCGTCAGTTTTCTCATCAACTAACTTAGGGAAAATTCGTCGAACTTCATTAAATAGTTTAACAATAGCCATCCATTGATCTTCAACAGTTACAACCTTAACCAAAGCACATGCTCCTCCTTCTTCTATTTCCGGACTGAGAGGATTTTGTTCGGTGTTATCGCACATAACAGCATTTTCATCTAAGTTGATTTCTTCATGTTCTACGACGTGATTCATTATTTTTTGATAATATGCGTAGTATCATTGATGGTAATCATAGCTACATTGTTTTGTTCGGTTTCAAATGTATCATCAGTTGGTGATTCTTCAACCAAGCATTTAAAAGCGGACTCTAAAGCTTTAAGAATATTAGAAGTTTGATTTAATAAATCGGTATGTCCATTCCAATATTTCAATTTTTCGCGTTTGTCAGCGCAATCAGTATTATTTCTTAATTCAACGATAAAGCAATCGAGTTTTGCATTGAGACACATTTCACCTTCAATGCTATTAACGACATTCTCGGCTGGTATTCCTTCATAAGCAATTTGGTAGCCGTTAGCTATTGCTTCTTCGTATTGAGGAGTTCGAATGTGTAAGCTGACATTTACTTCATGGCTGTTTCTACCCAACCAGAGGAAGAGATCATAAGCGGGATCAATGCTGCTTCGTGTTGAGGAGTTGGAATGTATGAACAGTCGAAGCAAGTTAAGTGTAAGCGGGCACTGCTTTTTACTGCTTTTGTAGCAGTAAAGATTTCTTTTGTAATAAACATCAGAAACTGTTAAAACTGGGAATGGTCAGGATTTTTGCAAATCTATACTACAAGCATAAGATTCTTGATTGATTTTAACAATTTCATCGTCATTCTTCATACAACTTCTAGCTAACTCAGATTTCTTCAGATGAAATTCATGATCTCTGTCGAGTACCGTCTTATCTTCTTGATTCAAATCTTGGTTAGATATTTTAATTTTGTAAATATCACACCTTCTACATGTATCCTTTTTCGGGCTATAGAAGTGTAAGTTGAATTTCGTATTTAAGATATACCGATAAGAATGCTCGTTTTTATGAAAAAATGCTGGCTACCTCTGGTTTTCATAGCATTTTTCGGCGTACAGCGCATACACTTTTCGCAGGCTCAATGATTGGTATAAATATTTTTTGTTTGGGTTGTGTTTCCTTGTATAATTACTCTTGTATCAAGGAAATGACTGGATATGCTGCATAACCTAAATTTTATCGTCTTCTGATATTTTCCGTTTAGGACAGCCTTTTAAGCTTCTTAGGTCATCTCCTGGAGTCTGACCATCGAGTGTTTTTCTTAAAGCTTGTGAAACTCTTCCCTCAGACATGTTAAACGTGCCAAGAAAATATTTCTTGCAAATCACAACTGATAAATTATTGTTTGGTTTTAAATTATATTGAAATGAAGCACTCCTCATAATGGCTCGTTCATTTCTTGGCTTTTTTTACTTACTAAACCACATAAAAATATATTTTGTCCTTTAAAATTTCCCATTTTCCAAAAAAGCTTCAAACAACGACTTTCGCTCTACTGGCGTGATTTTGTTATTACAGTTCCTTTTGCAGGAACAGAGGACATCTTGAAATGTTTCTTTCTCAATAATTTTACCCATCCTTCTAACGTATCGTTGCCCAAAATTTCGTGCTTGCTTCGCAATGTTTTGTTTGTGTAGGTAAGAATTCCGAATTCTTTTCCTACTTTTAGTTTTATTAGAATGTTCCATTTTTGTGATTTCCTCTTCGTCTTCCGAACTAGACGAATAGGGTACAATCCGTAATGAAAGAAAAGTATTAACACCGTTGTTAGGCATCTGTCAATAATTGTAGAAATATGACTGAAACTTGTTGTGAGTAATTAACATAAAATTTGCTTAATAATGTTTGACTTCTGTCGTTGTCATCCTCAACAAATGTCAAGTATTGTAACAAAATGAATACTCGTATTACTCCTAGAGGTGAAATTCGACACAAATTGACTAAAGCGCATACATTCTAAATAAACATATACCTAAGGATTGTAAATACGGACTTAACTCAATTTTTAAAATTTTATGACTTAGGCGACTTTAATTCTCACCGGCTCAAATCTTTTCGTTATTATTGTGGATTGTTTGTAAGGTGGTAGCTTGTTGAAAATGATTTATGTTGTTAATTTTATTCAAAATTCTGTCTATGTAATTTTTCAGGCATTTGTTATTTAAAGCTATTGTTTTAATCAGGTTAATTTCATTACCGTTGTTTGGGGTGAGATTGATCATAAAAAATAGTGGGTGGTATGATTAAAAGTAGTATTAGCTTGTACTTCAAGTAAGTTTTTACTTCCTAGTATTTTGTGGAGTATAATCTTACACATGAAGTGAATTCTTCGATGGGACGTATTTACTTCGGTTAGAAGTATAAACTACTAGCTACAATCTATCGCCCCTATTACCCCAGGTATCGCCCACCCATCTTTAGCTAATTTTATTTCGTGTGCATTTTGAGGGAAAGAAATTCAATCATTTTTTTTTCAAAACAATTTTTTGTGAAACTTCTTTAAGTACTTTCGACACGGTTGTTTGATGTACCCCGATATCTACACCAACACCTAGTTGAAACCACAGACCAGTATTAGCAGTATTATATTCAAATAAATACCAAAATAAAACAAGTGTATAATACAAGAGAATCATTTAATTATAACAAAATAAATAAATTATATACCTAAAACGCATAATACAAATATACCGTGCGTTAAGAAATGATTGTAGACTGTTTGAATTTGGCGCGCAACAAGATAATTTTTAAGGTTGGTATAAACACAATAAAATTAATCATCGCCCATAGACGTATCATGGAAAATATTGAAAGCTGTCAGGTTCTTTGAGGTTTCGTTCATTCAATATGTCATAATTAAATAATAAAATTAATTAATGCCAAGCATTTTAACTCATGCAATTCAAAATCGGGAGCGTAACATGGATAATTTATGTGAAGCAATTACTACAATTACATGAAGTGACGAGTGAAGCAAAGGTGGAAATTAATTTTATTTATGTACTATTAATTCATACAAAAAAGGTTCAAAATCCTATACCTTATTTACAGAATATAGAAACATTTTAGGATAAACATTCAATTCAAGTCACATATTGAATAATGTGTAAATGATGAAAAAATGTAAAAATAATATAAAAAAAAACGGGTATTATGATAATTATTATAATAAATACGAAGAAAAGAAAGCGTATAATATTAAATAGTGGAGTTAAAAAAACAATTATAATTTACAATAAATGTTGGAAATGTTGTCCATTTTGATTTATATACAAAGTTACTCTTTGTTTTGATATTATCAAATATTCTTTGTAATGTTTCTGGAGTGATAGTACGAACAGCTGCAGTAATTGCTTCCCTTAATTCATCCAAGTTATGCAACCGATTACAGTACACTTTATTTTTTAAATAACCAAATATAAAAAATTCGAGGGGCGTTAAATCAGGGGAACGAGGAGGCCGTAGCCCTCTGCTTATTAACCTGTCCCCAAAAAACGCTCTCAAATAACGCAGTGTTCCGCCTGCAGTATGAGCAGTAGCACCATCCTGTTGGAAATAACCCTGCTGTAATTCCACATCATACAGCTGTTCAATGAATGGATTGATAAATTCTTCTCTATAAACGACTGCACTGACGTTTCCGTTAAAGAAAATTGGTCCGATAACTCTTCTTCTGGACATTGCCATCCAAACGCCAACCTTTTGAGGATGCTGCGGAGTTTCCATGAAAATATGAGGGTTTTCTGTGGCCCATATACGACAATTTTGGGAATTAACATGACCATTTAAATGAAACCATGCTTCATCAGTGAAAAAAGTTATGTCTAAAATATTATCATTGTTTAAGAATTCATTAAACCAATGACAATAATGAATTGATGGATTGCCATCATCTTATATGGATGCATATGTAAAAGTTTTTTGCAAGCCTTTTGACATGTACCAAGTGATAAATCGGTTTGTCTAGATAAACATCGCAAAGATTTCTTTGGGCTCACTACCATCCTTTCGCGAATATTATTTACTACATCTCCTGTTGTGGGACGACCAGTAGACTTTCCTATAGTAACCGAACCAGTTTCACGAAACCGTTTAACTATACGGCTGACGTGTTGAACAAAGGATTTATAAAAAAAATTAACTTCAGGAAATTGCTCTTGAAATTGTTGACAGGTAACTCGGCATGAATAATTCCAAATTCCTTCCTCGTTACTTACTCCCGTACGAAAATAAGCTTCAATGATAAATCGATTATGTACATTAGTAAAAGCCATATTCTCGGTGACCAGGAAATTTCGCAACTGCACTTGGCGAAAATGCAAAAAGTGACTTAAGAGACCACTTAACGAAATTTCAAAAGTCAATTTGTAATAATTATATCTCTCAAGGGCTACTATACATCTCATGAAGTGGTACATTTCAAAAATTGTAAAAACCGTTTTAGCTATTGCATTGTGCTTTAAAAAAATATGCGCTTTCATCTGTAAAACTGGTACTAATAATATAAGTTGAATCATGTCAGATTCATTACAAGATGGATGTGCACCCACAGCCTTTTTTTAAGTATGCTCATATACAGCTATGATGCGGCTCTAATAATGGCACAAGTTAATACAACGATAACGTTTTCTTATGTTTTCTTTGAAAAGTAATTTTTTTGAATTGAGAAATACAAATTTGAAACTTGCTAAGTGTGAGTAAAAGAATATAGCTTTTCATTCAAAAATAATCTGTTTGGAGTCGACAAAAACATGTAAAACGAAACGGTTTACCCGCTGTTGCAAAATAACGTGCGGTATAACTACACAAGATGATTGTAGCATTCTAAGTAAGTGTCATTAGTGCCACATAGCCATATTTGCCGGTTTTATAAAGCTTAATGAAGTAATTTACCATAAAGCTTTATTAATTTTACGATTATTTACCATAACCATTATTTACCATTGTTGTTTTAAAGTTGTGCCATTATTGTCTCCGTTGAGCGATATTTTACCTATTTAGATACTGTTAGTATATGTCATCTATCGAGTTTTTCTTTGCACATAATTTTATTAGCTTAAGACGAAGTTAAAATTTCATTTATCATGTATCACCGTCGACATTTTATTGAGTTTTTGGCATGGTGAAAAACTGTCAAACAACGCAAGTGTAGAAAGTACCGAACGAAAATATGTTTTTTGACTGTGAATATTTTTACATTTAAATTATAACGATAAATATTTAAATAAGATTACTTTCGTCTATATGGGATTAATTAATATGTTGTAATTATAACAATTATTTAATCGCGGTAAAACGAACAATTCTGAATGTTTCCGAGTATTGGACGGGAGCGTCATCTATGAACGCACCCATTGAACTACTGGTATGTGGTCTACGTATTTCGTATCTCGTGTCAGCCCCCTGGTTGAAACCCAGGATCACTTAAAGTTCTTAAAAAGACCTCCATTTTCGTTACATGTGATAAAGCTGCTCCCCTCATCTCAATACGAGTTCCTAAGAACTCATTAGCTATCCATTTACCATTGTTTGGATTAAAGCTAAATGCATAGTGCTTGACAGTAGAAAGCTGCTTAAAATAACTGACTTACCGAAATAATTTTCTATATAGTGCCTCCCCATATGTGCTACGTTCACATTTTTCCTCCTTTTCCTACCATAATTCACAAAAAATGCCATTTTTGCAGTTTTTTAGGTGAAGTAGTTGATAAGAAGCTACTCTATGATCAGCTTCTAAAAAACTACACCAAAGCCTCCCAAATAAAGGAAATACTAGACAACATTAGTAATTTCTGTAGTACTAACTTCTATATATCGAAGTAAATAAAGCAAAATATAAAGTATTTGCTCCCACTACTTACTTCAGTCTAATTTTAAGACTTATATGAAGTAAATGCTGTAATTTATTAAAGTAAAAAGTACGAAATGCAGCATTTACTTGAAGTACAAGCAAATACTCCTTTTATGCCCACTTTTACCACCTTCTATTAATCTGACTGGAATCGTAACTGGCAGTTAACGTATAACATAAGGTTATCTCCAAAATGGTTTTTACCACTACAGTTGTAGTGGTAAGTTTACCAGTAGAATAAGATAACTATCGGTTAAGCCGATATATCTAGGGGAATTTTGTAAAGACACTTGACCCTGGCATACAAATGACATAAAATAAAATACAACATGACATAAAATACAAATGACGTAAAATACATAATTTTTTCAAAGAATATTAAAAATGGGCGATAAGCGAGTACGGTCGGCGAATTTTAAAACCACCGTTCCTGTCCACCAATCAATGTTGGTGGACAGTGTGATTGAAAGGAAAAATATAATAGAAAATAAAAAGAACTGACGGTTTAATGTTTTGTTCAATTTCTCATAACAGTCGTTGAAAGCATTCTTTTGAGAGACCAAATCTCTTAATGAATTCAACATCGAAAAAAATTGCACATGGTCAATTCTCTCCTTTCTAACACGGCCACCACGACTTGGGAATAATTTATTAATCTCTTCCATTTCTTCCAAGAAATCTTCACTATCGTCACTTTCATAATGTTCAACATCCATATTTACTAAATCGAATCAAACCTTCAACCACCAACTGTCAACGCACGTGTTCACGTTTATAAACAGTTCGAACGATACGCCACCTCGCAGAAAGAAGTTGAAACAATCGTTAACCTAAGGTTATAACGATAACCGAACCCTAAACCTACAGTCACTGTGTTTGGTGGCAAATAACTGTCAGTTACATCTAACAGCAACATAAAAATGGTGGTAAAAGACGATTTTTAACATAACAAAAAGTTAAAGATAACAGTAGGAATAACAGAAGGTGGTAAAAGTGGCACTTAATCATACCACCCAGTGTTTTGCGTGAATTCTCACTGTATAAAAAATATTTTTTCTTGATGAGTTGTTTTAATAGATGTTAATATCAGGAACAATCAAAAAATATAAAACAAATTAATTAAAGGTTGCAAAGGGGAGACAAGTCGTGAACAAATCTCAGACTATAAGTGGGGTGTGAGCGATCACAAGAAATTTAATCCATGGAATAAGTAAGGAGTTCCGTACAAAATGATCACTCTGACCCCAGTTTATTTCGACATTACAGTTTAAAAGTTATACGAGTTTTCATTGTTGGGGATGAGATTGATCAAGGGCAAATTAATGATGCAACAACAAAATAAATATTTTATGAGTACATTTTCAAAATAAAGCTGTATTTTCTTGTGCAAATATAAAAAACGAAATGAATTACTCTAAAATATTACAGCAAGCGGAAGATTGTTACATTTCGTAAACAGCGATTTCCTTTTCAAATAAATAAGTAACTTTATCGTTAAAGTTATTAATAGTAGGAGTTGTTAAAATGGCTATCACGTCTTCTATATCAACTACAAATTTATCATCGGGTTTTGGAGCAGATAATTTTCGTGTCTTATCAGAAGATTTCATCCCTAAGAGTTGAATCTCTTGCGTTCCTTCCTCAGAATATATTCCCTGTATTATTGCCGTGTAGCAGTAAACCGTTTTCTTTCTAGATCCTCCACGGACCTTTACAAGTATACATTTTCCAGCTTCAAGGTCTTCAAATCATGGTTCAAAGTATTCGCTTTCTTTTCGCACAACCTCTTGAACGTCTTGAATAGGTTCATCATCTGAATTGTCGTTAGTTAGTTGTTCATGCACATTTAAATCGCTAGAACTATCATTGTTTGCCTTAACACTTTTACCAGGCTCCACCATAAGTTTCTTGCGTTTTATATTTCTTCTTGTTGGTGCTGCTGAGAATCGTTGTTGCTGTAAATAGTTTAAAAGTATATCGTTAACATTGGCAAGAGTATCATTATCATTAACTTGAATTTTGCGTAAAACTCGGGCATCATGATCCTTTGGCATGATGCCCGTTGCTTGAAATGACCCGATTAAATAATTCTTAATGGCATTATTAGATTTTCTTTCCATTTCGGCGAGTGTGGAGGCAAGCAGCTGAGGAAAATCCTTCTTATCTATTGACGTTTGCTGTTTATGTGTTGTCTTCCAATTCGTGAAAGCGTTTCTCCATGCAATTTTAAATGGACGAAAAAATCCCACGTCTAAAGGCTGGGTCAAATGGGTTGAATTGTTGGTGAGGCAGACGAAAGCAATGTCATTCTGTTGACATTGCATTATAACAGTCTCTGTAAAATGAGACGAAAGATTATCCCCCAACAACACTTTATGTCCTGGTAACCTTTTTGCATGTGGCAAAAAGGATGATACAAACCAGTCTGTAAAAGTTTGTCCATCCATCCATCCATGGTGCGTTCTGTCATAAAGTGATCCGGAACTGCAGCACCTCTCCATGCAACATGGTTCTCCTTTTGGTCCCATTTCTAACAATTGCCGCCACAGCTTTTCGGCCTTGTAAACGACATATGGAGGTAACAGTACCCTACATGTGGATCCGCACATCATAACAGTTACGGCAGTCTTCGTAAAATTACATGCGCGTTCTGGATACTTTGTGCCGCGGCGAAAAAACATCTTCTTTTTGCTGGGTCATCTTGTAAATTAGTCTCGTCATAGTTGAATACGTTACAAGCCGGAACATCTCTCAGTGTGTCGCGTAAGTTTTGAAAATATTCAACTATAGTTTCTCGCGAAACATTTGCACGACATTTTTTTACATTCGTGACAATCTTTTGACTCATTTCATATTTGCGCTTTACCAATAAGCTATAAGCCCAATCTTTACCTGGCAAAATTGTTACTATTGTTATTGAATTTTGTGATAGTGCGGCCTTTGCTATCTAAATGATTTTTTGCTAGATTCCGTATATCCAGAATACTTAACGGGAATCCCCATTCTCCACACAAACTGGCAGATTTGATGAAAGCTTTTTCTCCATTTTCAGAGAAGACTATTTGTCCCCCCGTTTTTTTTATTGCGCAAACCACAAAATTTGTTCCTAAGGGTGCCAAATGATATTTTAAACTCAGCTGAAGAAGGGCGTAATGACCACCCATCTTCAGGTATCTTAAGTAGTACTGCCTCTAATGTTGTCTGGTCATAATCTGCATACCTTCGTGCACTCAATATCCTTTTGTAATGTCGTGGCATGATTTATTTACTAAAAAATATATACTTTTAGTACGGTCACGAAATTCGATTTAAAAATCTTGATCAATGTCACCCCACATGTGTGATCAATCTGACCCCATCAAATTAATTTTATTATAAGCTCGCCATTTGCTAACCAAAATTACTAAAATTTCAAATATGGCGCCCCAAAACATCAACAAATTGTACCATACTATGTACCATATTATGTTTGTGCGCTAAATTTAAAATTATGAAAAAGCAACTTAGTGATCAATCTCACCCCCAGTTATCAATCTCACCCCAAACGACGGTAGCTCTGTCAGAATCATGCATGGGACTTGTGTTCATACGTTGGAGATATGTTCTAATTGTCGAGGACTTGTAGCTGGGACCAGCTTTTGTAAAGTTAGGTCTAAAAAGTTTAATTTGTTATCTGTTTCTATTTCCATTGTAAATTTTATGTTCGGGTGTAAAGTGTTGATATATCTTTTATGTCCACATCAATATTGGTTGTGATAAATCTGATTATATCTTCAAGAGCCGAGTCTTTCAAACTCTTTCTATATTCTGACCACATATTTCATATTGGAGTATACATGCTCCCAGATATATGTACTTCAGAATATTGATACAATTTTAAGCCCAAAATCTATCAATTTTGGATATTTCTCTTTATCTAAAAATTTAAATATTTCTGTTCTAGTTACTTCTTCAAATTTTGTTCTTCATAAAAATAATTCGTTTGATGATCCAGCTGCTTTTTAATTTTTTTCATCAGTAGTCTTTTCATGTCTCACGTATACGAATGATATTTTTTTTTTCATGTATGGAAAGGTAATGGCGCTTCAAGTTATATTCTTTATTATATTCTTATCTTATTTTTTCTGAACAAGACTGCACTCGCACGATTGCATGAATCGTATTTTACCATAGAATTCGAAAATAAAATAAAATTGGGTATGTTCCATTTAAAAAATAGCAACTTTAGTATTTTTTGTAAGTTTGGGACACCTGTATATAAGTCGCAATATTTTAAAAATGTGTAGTACCATTACAGCTATAACCCAAAAAAGGAGAAGGTCAATATCTCCAATAATAAACAAGTTATGGGGCTTTTTTTTTGTTTCAACGATAACCAATGTGTTGCCCTTTTTACGTGCAGATGTCGTCAAAAAATACATATTTAAAGGTATATACTTATTAAACAATCATTAAGAATAAATTGATAAGTATATTTTCTAATACTAAAGCTAAAAGGTAGATTCCTACATAAAAACGGTAGCGCGGTAAACGCGAGTTCTAAACGGTAGATCTACCGTAAAAACGGTAGATTTGGCAGCACTGGCTACAAGTAACCCACCTATTTCTCGAACGCGGAGATAACGATATTTCAACAGTTTGGGTGACGCTTGTTGTGCAATTTTTTTTAGTACCCGATACAAACAAATTATTGCCATTATAAAGAAATAAGGTATCCATTAGTAAAAACTCTAATCCACATATTACGATTTGCAGGTGGAATAAATATTCAAGGAAAATCATTTTGTAATCTAAAAATATAAAGTACACATTTGTCTTAAAATATTTAAAATGTTAACATAAATCTACTTGAAAGTTCTATTATTGCAGGATATACAGTCCAAGTAATATTGATTAATGTTATAATAATCCCACCCAAACCACGAATACCACCGTTACTAGGCCAAGATTGGTATTTCCGAAAGTAACTTTCAAATAAATAGAAACCAAATGTTGAAACTTTACAAGTTTTCTTTGGAACACCAGAAATCATTTTTAATTTTATACGCTTTACTTTTGTATCGATAAGAACCGACCTTTTCAACTTAAAGTTGACAACTGATTTGATTAAACTTGGTTTATTTTACCTACATACAGCACATCGTTATTAAGTATGCAAGTATGAGAAAATGAACAATAAATCGAAAGCTTTGTCGTTAGTATAAATGATTTATATCAAGGATGTAATGTAGGGTGGGTGGTAAAATTATGGATTAAATTCAATAAAGCGATAGGAAAAATGATTCTGTAAAGAAGACGAAACAGGTCAATTTAATGAAAAATCGTTTATTTATTTAATTTCGACCTATGCAACGAAAACTATTGTAAGTCATTTTTGATAGAACTGAGTCAGATATAAGTGTTTAAAGGTTTTGAACCGATTGCATTTTAAGAAATAAAATTTTCTAGGTAAAAATTTCCTACTTGGTTGCTATAGATATCTTATAGAGGATTCCGAAAGGATTCACCATAGAAGAATAGCAATTAATTCTGTTTTCTTTTCAAATCTTTCAAAATCACCATTTTTGACTTACGATAGTTTTCGTTGCATAGGTCGATTTATAAGTATAGTTACGGAAACTGAAAATCCGTCGAAAGCTGTCAGTTAATTGAGTTATGGTTTGATGTTTTGGAAGACAAAAGCACACTTTCCGTTCTCTTAAACATAACCCTAAAAAATCTTTTTATTTTGACATACTAATGCTTTTAAAAATGTCAGACTTGTTACTGATAATATAATTGCATAAGGAAAATATATATGTCTGGTTTTGCACCGAAGGTGAGCAGATGTCTGTTTATGAAACTGAAAGAATTGTAAAAGCTTAATAGTGTCCTATGATATAAGCGGTATGTTTCAACTGGTAGTAAGGATTGGTAAGCATATCAAAGAAAAATAATTTATTGAACACTAGTTTTACAAATTCGCAATAGAAACTAAAAAAGAATTATTTTCTTAATTTCATCGAAATCAGAATCAGAAGAACAATATCATCATTATCAGGGTAGGTTTCCATTTCAGTTTGAGGACTTCTTGTAAAAGCATTTTTGAAGAAATAAAGGCGCCCGTCAATCTCCCAATTGATGTCGAAGTGTTTCGCTAACAAAGATCCAATACTTTTAATTTTAGCTGATTTAATACAGCGACCTACAGTGAGCGGGTCCAGTTTAATTTGACTAATTTTTTTACCTCTCTTGAGAATGCTCTTGGCATTTCTGTAATATGGTTCACCTCTAACACTAACAGATTTATTATTTTCTTTTGCAAAGATGATTCTTTTAGATGGTTGAAAACGAAAATGCCAAAATCCCGGAGCCTTCAACAGATTTTTTACCTCAATTTTTCACTCATATACTTGATACTCTCCCATTCTCAACACTGTAGAATAGTCTTTAATAATATTGATGTACGTTTTTGAGTCGATTATAGTGGTACATATTTTAATTTTTTTTCTCTATTTGAGCAAACACTCTATCAGGTGGGAGAAAATAATGACCAACAACAGGATAAATAAGTTATACACGTTTTATGTGCATTGGAGAACAACATTGTAGCCAGTATTGTACCATACCAACCATTGTGGTATTATTATTTTGCCCTCCGCAACTATCGGCTGCCAACCGTATACATTCTACTTCTTCTTTATTAAAGCAAAAATTTTGTAATAAATAAAAAACTACTGAAACTATTTCATTTGACCCTCTTTGTCGGTCACTCTCCGTCCATATGAAAGACTCACTGTCTGCGGATTTAACTTTGATTTTGAGTGCCCAGTTGCAACTGTAAAATTAGAAAGATTAATTTGTATACTGAAATAACAGGCTTGATTAAGAATTTTAGGCAGTGGTAAGTTTTTCTGGCAGTCGAAAGAAAATGTCGCTATTCTGGAATCATCATCCTTTAATAATCTGTAAAATGCACTATTAAGCAATTCATGTAGGCGCTCTCTCATATGTTTAATTTTCTCCTAAGGATCACTAATTCCTTTAATTTTATCCGAAAATTGTAAGCATTTTGAACAAATATCAACCTTTGGAGAACCAAACCCAATGCTATGTTGTCGAACAAAAATATTTCTAAAGAAACACTCCTTAGCTTTAAGATTTTCCTCCAATCGAGAATTATACATTTTCCATAATTTCGTTGTGTTTAAATTACAAGGTAGGTATCCTCCAATGGTTGTTTTATTCCATGAATAATGAGTTTCACAACATGTTAAAGATTCGATGAAATTTTTTATGGCATCTCGTTCGTTAATTGATTTTCGGGAAACTCTATCACCCCCTCGTCTTTCTGATGGCATATCTCCACTTTCTCCGATACCTAATATTTCCGCAAATCCCGTTTTGCATACGGGAACAGTCCTCGTTTTTATGCTGTGTTTCACACTTAGCATCTTTGGCTTATTTTGGCAATTTTCTCTAATTTTGGTATTAGGCCTTTTAGGTTTATACGTTTGACAATGTTTTAATATAAAGGTATCTTGTTGAATTTTCGAAAATACACAATTTTGGTAAAACAATAATATCCCTCGTGAAATCATTAGCCATTCGCAATAACTTGTATACATATTGATAATACGCGATAACTTCATTCAGTTTAAAATTTCTCGTTCGATTAAAACGAATATCGTCGATCGTTAATGTAAGATGTTCCAACCGTAAAATTACTAATTCCAACGAATAAAAATAAAATAATATCAACCAGAGAATAATTTGTATAGCCGTGATAAAGGAGTATAATTGAAATAATACTACCACTGCTTGATACCATGATTTTGATATAAAGGGAACGTAATAGAATATCATTAAATTACAAGGAAATCCTTTCTCGTTTGGAAACCATTGCGAATTGGTGCAAAAGTTTTTATCAAAGAAAGCCCAATATGATATTAAAAAGATTGCTATAAAGCTTATATAATTAATAATTTTCAAAGCGGATCTATTATGTTTTTCAAGAAATTCCATTCGTTTCGGATAACCGAAGTTATTAAAATTGCTTAATGCATTAATCAATTCGAATAGACTATTGCCACGATAAAGAAATAAGGCGTCCATTATTTAAAACCCTAGTCCAATTATTGCGAATTGTAGATGGAATAAAACTTCAAAAAAAAAATTATTTTGTAATCTAAAAAAGTTACAGTACATATTTTTCTTAACATACTATTATAAACTTACTTCAAAGCTCTATTATTAGTGGATAAATAGCCCAAGTAAAATTGATTAATACTAAAATAATTCCACCCAAATCTCGAATAGCATTGTTACTAGGCCAAGATTGGTGTTTCCGAAAGTAATTTTTAAATAAATAAAAACCAAATGTTTTTGAAATTTTACAAGTTTCCTTTGTGTCACCAAAAATCATTTTTAATTTTACACACTTCAATTTATATGAGATAAGAACTGACCTTTTCAACTTAAAGTTGATAACTGATTTGATTAAAATTGATTTAGTTCACCTACATGCGGCACATCCTTATTAGACATTTAAATATGAGAAGATGAACTTAGTTACAACAATAAATCGAAGGCTTTGTCGTTGGCATAAATAATTACTAAGGGGTAATACGCTGTGATAAAATTATGGAATAAATTCAATAAAACGGTAAGAAAAGTGATTTTCTAAAAAGGACAAAACAGGTCAATTTTATTTAATGAAAAGTCATATATTTATTTAATTTATAGGTACAGTTGCAAACTGTACCTATAAACTGTACCAGCTAAACTTTACCCGCCTTTTCGTTAAGTGTCTGCTAAGAGCCCACTCAAAGAAAAGTTAATCACACGCAAAAAATTCTGTTTAAGATTCGGATTAAAATTCGCTTTGAAGGTTTTGTTTAAGGTTCTAGTTTAAGGGTCTAGTTTAAGAGTGAATTTGCAAACGCGAATTTTCCCCGAAGTAACTTCGTCCTTGGATAATGGTGAATGAACATTTTGGGTATTCCTAACGATTGGTTGCTTTTTCCTACAATAGGACCAATGTCGCACACGGGACAGGCTGTTTTTAAGAAGGGTGCTTTCTTAAGCAAAATTCGCGCAACTCTGGAAGTCGTCGAACCAGAAGCTCAGTTTCAAAAACACAATAACCCATTGACCTTTTTAAATCTATCCTAATGTTCGTCACTTATTCATTATTCGTTAACATTCTAAATGGTTACTTGAATTATAAATTCTTTAAAGAATTCCAAACACTTGAGAACGTGACATTGTCGTCATGTGTATTACACAAATTTACTACTTTGGGCCTGAGTCCCTGGCCTTAACAAATGCGCAAAGACAAAACTAAAAAATGTTTAAACAAAAGCCCGCAATATATGGAATTATTACAAAAAACGTGATAATACTTAAAACAGGAAATAATCCAGGCTCCTCCACCATAGTTAAATTTATGAATTTATTTGAATAATTTCTATAGCTTTATTAATAACCACATTTCAGTAAAATACTACTTTCAGTAAATACATTGATCAGTAGTACTACTGCTGTTTATTATTTCTTCGCATACTTTATTAATCAGTCCTACGTATAAACGTTTAAAAGGAAGATATCCCGTTATTTTGCTGTCAAATGCTGATAAAAGTTTGTCAGTAATAATGACATCTGATTAACAGTCTTTTATAATGTTAATTTAGTTACACTTTTTATTTTGTTTCAGGTAGTTTCACGTGACAGTTTATAAATTTCTTCGTTTTTTTTTCTCTAAGCGTGTTGATCTGATGATATGATCTATTCATCTGGTTGTGTAGAAACAGTCATGAAGTAAGTGCCCGCTTACTCACCAATTAATGGTACATTTGAAACCGAAAAAAGCATTTTAGCTGTGATTACCATGGATGATACTACGCACATAAAAAAAATAATGAATCACGCCAAAGTATAATATTATATACTCAATATATATTCTCAATACGGAAACGAGAAGAACGGGGAGCATATGCTTTGGTTGCTGTTGCAACTGTGGAAAATCAATGGACACCTATTGTTATACTATTTGAAGAAGTTCGACGAGTTTTCGCCAAGTTAGTTGATAAGAAAACTGACCAAGACTCAACCGTTAGATAGGTAAAGAAAAGGTAATTACTAAAATTCACGACCTTACAAAGGCTTCTAAGGAGATTGACGAAGAATTTCGTATACTTCAAGATAGAAAGGTAAAAAATTACATTTGTTTATTTTGTTAATTTTTTTTATTATTTTGTTTATTTATTTTATTGACATATGCATTTGACATAGCGAAATAATGGAATCTCTTTCTTATAAACGTTTATACGTAAGACTGATTAATAAAATATGTGAAAAAATAATAAACAGCATTTACTACTAATCAATGTATTTACTAAAAATAGTATTTTGCTGAAATGTTATGGCTATTGTTAATAAGGCTATTGAAAATCATTCAAATAAATTCAAAAATTTAACTATGTTGGAGGCACATAGTTTATTTCCTGTTTTATGTATTATCAGGTTTTTGCAATAATTCCATATATTGCGGGTTTTAGTTTAAATATTTTTTAGCTTTGTCTATGCGTATTTGTTAAGGCCAGGGACTCAGGCCCAAAGTAATAAATTTGTGTAATACACATGACCACCATGTCACATGCTCAAGTGTTTGGAATTGTTTAAAGAATTTTTAAATTCAAGCAACTATCTGGAGTGTTAATGAATAATGAATAAGTGACGAACGTTAGGATAATTTTAAAAGGGTCAATGAATTATTGTGTTTTTTGAAATTGAGCATCTGGTTCTCCCACCTCCAGAGTTGCGAGAATTTTCGTCAAAAGTACCCTTCTTAAAAAAAAAACCCGGTCCGTGTGCGACATTGTTCCTGTTATAGGAAAAAGCAACCAATCGTTAGGAATGCCCAAAATATTCATTCACCACTCTCCAAGGGCGAAGTTACTTCGGGGAGAATTCGCGTTTGCAAAGTCACTCTTAAACTAGACCCTTAAACCAGAATCTTAAACAAAATCTTCAAAGCGACTTTTAATCCGAATCTTAAACAGAATTTTGTGCGTGTGATTAACTTTTCTTTGAGTGGGCTCTTAGCAGACATTTAACTAAAAGGCTGGTAAAGTTTAGCCGGTCTATCATTATTTTTCGATTCATTTCGGCGTCTATGTTCACATGATCATGTGATTACTCTACCAGTGACGTATGTCCAGCAATACGACGAGCGGCTCATTGAGGACATACACGCAAGCAAACGGAAGTTTGGTATGATGAGTTTTAGATTTCGTTATTTCATTGCGACAATTAGGGTTCTCCTATTCAGTGACCGGCTGTCGTGTTCATTAGGCCACCGATCGTCCACTGGCATGTTTAAAGTACTTCATATCTGGTAATAAGGTTGTTTTGTTATTGTTCGAATTTGTTTTATTTCGTGCCCGAGCCTTAGTGCAAGAACTCACGGTTTTCGGAAGATTTGACTGGGTTAAAAACCTTGCCCTGGTGGCGAAATGAGTAAACATTTTGGCAATGGTTGCATCCATGGATTTTAGTAGTGTTACCTGTATACCGTGGGTATCTTTCATCAATATTTTTCATGTTCAGAGTTCATACAGAATTTATAATTTTCTGCTCATCTATTTGTTCAAACTGTTCTAGCCTTGGTGTACTTTTAATGGTGTTATGGTTTTCCTAATGTTGGAAGACGACTAATTTTGTATGGCCCCAATTTTTACAACCCATCAGCATGTAGATTAGATTCATTTAAATATTTCGGTTCTGCTATCTTGCATGCTTCTTCCTGCACCATTCTACAAACAGCACATGTCTTGTTTGCAGATACCTGTATGTATTTTTCATATGCATCCCTTTTTGCTTTATCTATGTTTGTTATATACTCAAATTTCATTGATTTCTTACTAATATTAGGAGTTATCGATTTTAAAATTACTAACTTAACATTAACAACAAAAGATGGGGTAGTATAAGATCGCCAAAATTAAGTGATTACTGCACCCTCTATTAGTCTAGAAACGTAGAGTAAAATTTATTTTCAAGAAATTTCGGATTACAGTGAATATATTAGCCCAAAACCGAAAGGAAGGAACAAGTGGTACTTCCGCTATAATTTAAACTCTCCTTTAACTATTCTGTATTTCAACTATTAACTATTCTCTAATTACTGTTACAAGAAACTAAAGTGTGAAGTGAACAAAAATGTGATTCTATAAAGATCTCTTATTTTTTTTAAATTGTCCGAATCCAATTAATCCAAATACAAATCTTTTGAAATTCCTAAAACAACCATTTCGATATTATCAAAAAAATCAATTTATCTATTAAAAATATTTACATTTCTCGACTGCAAATGGGATAAGCTTCCTAATAAGGATACATGCACTACTAATAATTTTTAACTAATTGCAAGAAAGGTTAACACGTCTTTTTGAGTTCTTAAATCAGCATCGTGCCAATTTAAGGAATAGATAGCTTCCATTACGTTATTTCCCTAAAATAATACGGAAAATATAAAGAAATTATTGATAAGAAAAAAGTAATACCGTACCAATAAGCCCTTGTGCTGTATTATGTGCGCAATGTAATGCTAAACATGACGTACTCCCTATGGTAAAATTCCCCAAATTCGGACGCTAAAATATATTTAATAAAATTTAATTAATATAATTCCTTACGCTAATTTGTTTTATTACACACCAATAAAAAACCTGTTGCGGATAAAATGATACAAGTTATGATAGAAAATTTGGGTACGACAGTAATATACCTTATAAAATTATTGCTCATTTGACACGATTTATATATACCTTGATAATTCTCAATAACTGTTCTCAATTTGAAAACATCCGTTTGACTACGTTTAAAATGAATATCATTAATTGATGAAGTTAGATGTTCCAAACGTATAATTAATAACTCTAATATGTAAGAATAAAGTAGTACCAAACCGAGAATAATTTTGAGTGGAGCGATCAACGAGTACACTTGAAATAAAACCATCACAACTTCAACCCATGGTTTTAAATTAAACGGCATGTAATAGGCTATCATCAAATCGCAAGTGATACCTTTCTCGCTTGCAAACCATTTTAAATTGATGCAAAATTTTTTGTCAAAGAATTCACCGCACGATATTGAAAAAATAACCAGAAAGGCTATGTAATTAGCAATTTTTAAACCGCGCCTAGTCATTTTTTCAAGGGATTTCATCCGCCTTAAATAACCTAATTTTTTTAAATCGCTTAAAACGTTAATCAATGCGAACAGATTATCACTGTGTTATAAAAATGAAACGTTCATTGTTAGAAATCTTAATGCAATAATTAGGAATTGTGAACGAAACAAACATTCATTGAAAGTTATTTTGTAATCTAAAAAGAAAAATAAGTTTGAAAAAATATTAAACGAAATGCAAGTAACCTACGTAAAAATTCCAGTATTACAGGATAAAGAGTCCAAATCAAACTGATTAATATTAAGGGTCCCACCCAAACCTCGAATACCATCATTAGTAGGCCAACTTTGACATTTTTGAAAATAACTTTCAAATAAATAAAAACCATAAGTTTTTGAAACTTTAAAAGTGTCCTTTTTGATGAGGGAAATCATTTCTTAACTTTATGTACTTTGGTTCTTGTATTCGATATCATATAAGAACCGTCTTTCTTAACTGAAACTTGACGACTAACGTTATTGAACTGACATCGTGTACGAAATGTTTACTTAAACTGCATTATAAAATATGTAAATTTAAGAAGGCGAATGCGTTTTAACAAAAGGTCAAAAGCTTAATTATTAATATAAATAATTTAAATGAAAGCGGAGGGAACATACGTTGCTAATGAAACATGGTCTTATTTTAATTTTACTTAAAGTTTCGATATAGCAAGGTGATTTAACAAGTATTATTTTTTAGAAATTATCTTATAATCCGTTTAGCTATTACAAAAATCTGTAATATGGTCTATTTGGAAATGATTGATAATGCGCAGTAGTCTTTTATAAAGGTTTAAAAGCTTTTGCAGAGCAAAGGTTAAAGATTCTCTGGACTCGCTCTTATAAGGAAAAGGCGTGAAGTGTTTTTTCTTTAATTTGTCCTTAAACTGACACAGTGTTATACAAAGATTAAATTGGCCACATACTAAAACGCACTATTCACTCAGTGTCGAATAAATCGAGAAGCAGTCGATAAGCAAACTAGTTCTTATTTGTACGTAACCTAACGAGTGTTGCGTGCCTAGTTCCCTTTTTACTACCAACCTGATAACTACAAAATCTCAATACTCCCCCTCGATTTTAATTTTCGTACAACAAAAAAAAAATCTTTACAAAAGTCGTTACTATACTACATTACAGAATGTTTGCCTGATGTACAAAATATAATAGCTTTTCCCTATTTAACGGTTTTGCTAACATGTCAGCAACATTTTGCTCAGAAGTCACGTATTTTAATACTATTAGTCCCTTATTAACAATGTCTTTTATAAAATGTTGCCTAATGGCAATATGACTCGACCTTTTCGAATTTTCATATGATCGGATCATCGCTGAAGCACCAGTATTATTTACACATAACTTAGTTTCACTTTCTGTATTTAAGTCCTTTAACAGTTCTTTCACGAACATTAATTCTTGAGCCGATGCTGCTGCTGCTGCTATATATTGCCCAGTTTGTCACTTGCCCAATCGGCGTCAGTGTAACATATTAATTCTTTTGAGCTTTTCCTGAATACTAGTCCTGTATTTCGCGTTTCTTTTAGGTATCTTAATATTTTTTGGCTGCTTTCCATGTCTTTTCGCTTGGTTTGTCCAACAGTGCATAAAAACGATGTAAAAAACATAATATCCGGTCTTGAAATTCTTGCTAAGTACATCAAACATCCAATTAGTTTTCTATATGGTACATCTATTACTTTATTTTCGTCATTTACTTGAAAACCAGCTTCCATGGGTGTTTTGATCCCTTTACAATCTTTTAGTTGAACATAGATAATGTTTTATCGATCATGTGGGTTTGTTTAATCGATGGTGTTCCTTGGTACCTTCTGATTTTCATTCCTATAAATCTTCTCAATTCTCCCAATCTTTTTGCATTAAAAACTTTCGACAGTTTTATTGTATCGATTATTTTACTTTCGTTGCCAGTTATAATTATGTCATCGACATAATTTAAAACATATAAATCTTATTTAAAATACAAACGGAAATCCTGTCGAGATCTCTTGAAATTTCTATCATTTTCTCATTGAAAGTATTGTTCTAACACCTGGGGGACTCGTTTCAGTTTTAAAACTGTATCTTCAGAAGTTTCATAACGTTCATGTGGGTTGATATACAGTGTGGAAATCATCGACCGCTATATAGGGATTTTAGTAAGAGCAAACGGCAGAACCGAATAAAGCGTCAGTAGAAGCGAGATGACTACAGACCTCCCACTTAACTTATTAAGTTACTACCAATCGGACGATCGGCTTTGTATGCAGTCACCTGTCCACACCTGTCACATTTGCGCTGTGACAGGGGTTAAATGAAAATGCACAAAATAAACGGAAATTCGGCCGATCGTCACCGATTGCACCCGCAGAGCGCAATAAATCAAATCGTGATTAGAAAGTTGTAAAACCGGTATTTGACCACGAGTAAGTACTTTATCCGGACTAGATGTTACGATAAGATCAAGGATGAAATGGGAAAGCGGAAGATGGTAAGTTGGTTGGCACAACCTACAAATACATATAGGTATTTTGATTGACGATGTAGAATATTGTACATCCTGTCTAATTCAAATAAAAATTTTTATAAAGTTTTTAATAATTTAGAAGTTCAAAACATCGAGTCGTTGTAAACCTCGGTACTATTCTTTTACGAACATAATTTTCTGAGGATAATTGTAAGAGTAAAAGCAATTCTTCCTTAGCTTTTTCAATATCATCAAAACGATTATTTTTTATTAATGTTCGTTTTACTTTAGAGGTGCTTTTTGGCAATCGTGAAATTGATATGTTTTGTCTTTCTTACAAAATCATCCTTCTTGCCATTTTATTGAATTTAATCCAGAATTTTACCACTTACTGTACATTACCTTCTTAATAATTATTTATGATAACGACAAAGCCTTCGATTTATTGTTGGAAACAGGTTCATATTTAAATACCTAGTAAGAAAATGCCGTATGTAGGTGAAGTAAATCAAGTTTAACCAAATCAGTTGTCAACTTTAAGTTGAAAAGGTCGGTTGATATCGTGTATCGAAGTAAAGTGTATAAAATTAAAAATGATTTTTGGTGCTACAAAGGATACTTGTAAAGTTTCAAAAACTTTTGGTTTTTATTTATTTGAACGTTACTTTCGAAAACACCAAGCTTGGCCTTGTAACGATGGTGTTCGTGGTTTGGGTGGGATTATTTTAACATTAATTAGTTTTATTTGGGCTATTTACCCTGGAATAATGGAACTTTTAAGTGGGTTTATAATAACATTTTAAATAGCTTAAGAAAAATATGTACCGTATTTTTTTAGATTACAAAATTATTTTCCTTGAATATTTATTTCATCTACAATTCCTAATATTAGGATTAGGATTTTTAATAATGGATACATTAATTCTCTATCGTTGCAATAATCTCTTCGAATTGATGGATGCATTAAGCGATTTTAATAATTTCGGTTACCCAAAGCGAATTGAATCTCTTGAGAAAAATAACAGAACCGCCTTGAAAATTGTTAATTATATGGGTTTTGTTGCAATTCCTTTAATATCGTATGGCGTTTTCTTTGATAAAAATTTTTGCACAAATTCACAATGGTTTCCAAACGAGAAAGGATTCACTTGTAATTTAATGATGTCTTATTACGTTCCGTTTAATTTAAAACCATGGCATCAAGCTGTGATAGTATTATTTCAAATATACGTCGTTATCACGGTTGATCAGATTGTTCTCGGTTTGGTATTACTTTATTCTTATTCGTTAGAACTATTGATTTTACGTTTGGAACATCTTACATCATCGATCGACAATATTTGTCTTAATCGAACGAGTAATTATAAATTGAAAGAGATTATCGCGTATTATCAACACATATACAAATTATTTCATATTGCTAATGATTCCATGGGAGATATGGTAATTGGGCCAAAATTATTTCTCATAATTTGTGCGATTCTATCCACTACAGGTTTTTTATTGGTTTGTCATAAAACTAATTTAACCATTAAAATTACTAAGTAGTAAATAATTTACAGCATCCAAATTTGGCAGAATTTATTATTTTATGTGTGACAGTTTCAATATTGTGTTACGTTCATCACACAATACAAAAACTTACAAATGCGGTATTATTCCGTTTGTTTTTTTTTAAGTTCAATTGGATGTTCTTGATTATTTTAGGGAGATAACTTATCGAATGCTGTTTATAATTTAAATTGGTACGACGCGAACTTGGAAACCCAAAAAGACGTTTTGGTCTTTCTTACCATTAGTCAAAGAGCATTAATAGTTGAGGTACCTATATTAGGAAATTTATCACATATGCAACTTGGAAATGTGAATACTTGCAATTAAGTAAACAAGTTTTTCGGTAAAATTGAAATATTATTTTTTAGGAATTAAAGAAGATTTATATTTGGATGAATTGGAATTCGTACAGTTTCAAAAAATAAAAGATTCATATAAAATCACATTTTTTTCATGTTCGCATAAAATCACGTTAATCCTTTTGATCTATACAACAGATATATCAAAATAATGCAATGTTTTTTTAACACACGTTGGTATGCAAGATCGATTAGTAACCTATGTGGAAAATTGCTGCGAAAAATAGTTTATTGAAATGTTGGAATTATTAATAAGAAAATAAAAATCACTGAAATAAACTTAAATTATTAAATCTAGATGTCCTGGCACCAGGAATGTGCCGGGACATTTTCTTTATCCATTACTTTTATCCTTATTAAAATTTGAAATGTTTGTGATACACAACAATGATACGTAGTTTTTTATTGTAAAGTTAAATTGCCTGTACTACAGGGGTATCAATAGTAATTACTATAAAAAGAGACCATACTACGATTTAACGGTAAGTAAAATTATCTTTAAGTTTACTAACGTGAAGAAAAATAAATATTATGTTCACAAAAATTAATTTTTTATCTACTTTTAATATAACGGGAAGGTATAGATCATTGAAAATATTTTGAAAATGTAGCTTACCATGTGCTAAATCAGTTTAGTTTCAGAAATTTAGTTCAACACGTTTACCTATTATTAAAATGAAAGTGAAGTATTTAAATTAAATTATTAACTCAACTTTTATTTAGAATTCTTTATTTAGTTTTTTTTTTTTTTTGGAAAATCAAAGACAATTTTTTCATGGAACTAAATAGCTTTATTCTGTACTATATTCCCCATTTTAATCAATGACCCTTTGCCATCTTTCAGGCAGCATCATAATCCCACATTCATAAAACTTTTGGTTTTTTATTAGCAAAAAACTAAATCAGGTACGATTTGACATCATCATCATTATTGAAATTTTTACCATTCAAGGAGTTTTGTAATATCCAAACAAAAAGTAAACAGATGGTGCAAGGTCAGGGCTATTTGGTGGATGTGGTAAAACATCCTAACCAAGCTTCAATAATTTTTGCCGAGTGACCAATCATGTGAGTGGCCTTACATTATTATGATGGAATACAACACCTTTTCGATTTGTGAATTCGGATCGCTTTTCTTCAACTGCACTGTTTAATTTCGTTAGTTGTTCAATGTAGACATCAGAATTGATCGGTCGGTTGGGTGATAAGAGTGTGCATGTATATGGGAATGTATGGGAGTCTGCATGCATGTGATACATGAAGCTTTTCTGCAATATCACGTGTTGTACTGTGACAATCCGAATCGATTATTACTTTAGTTAGGACTTTATCAACTTCAAGTGGACGACGGGAGCGTTTTTCGTCTTTGAGTGAAAAATCACCAGAACGAAATTTGGCAAAACAATTTTGACACTGCTGTTCTTTTAAGGCTTCGTCGCCATATACAGCAGATAACTTTTTATGAGCTTGTGATGCGTTGTTCCTTTTGCGGAAATAAAAAAGCAAAATATGACAAAAATGTTCTTTTAATTTTCCAGTTTTCAACGAAGGCCAAACGAAAACTACGCAACCGATTAAAAAACTTTTTTTACTGATTGACTACTGAATTGCCACCTATCAAATAACAAAATGTGTTATACATTTGTACTACGTCTGCAATCCTAAAAATTCAACTGAAGCAATTTCTGAGTGAAATCCGCAATTACTTAGTTGCCAACCCAATATAACGTCGCACATAGGGGTATGTAGCAGATGTAGCTGGCTAAAATTATTTACTTTAATAATTAATTGAGAAATTGATTTTTTTTCAATACTTTGTCTATCTCCTAAAGAGCAAGTAAATACATTAATTAACCGTTAGATTGACACAGCGCTCTTAGCTTCAATATGCTTATCTATTAAGTTTTCGCATGCTCGTACTCCGAAAGTTTTCGTCGAAAAAAGTCGGGGAAAGACTGTCATAATCGGTGATCATTTCTGCGTAACATATCATAAATTAAAAATCGTATGTCCAGCGGTTTAGGAATTATCGTGAGTTAAATGAAAAAAGGACCGGCTTTTTGACAGGTCCGCGAAGAGCGCAGAATTTGGGAATTTTTTTCTCGGAAACCGCTCAAGAAAAAAATTCGGACCTTTTGTAGGATGTAGCCTCATCTGTTTACTGTAACGTGGTATTTTTTCTTTCTGAAAAAATCCGTCTATTTTCGCCAAAAAAAAATCAGTTTCCGAAATAGTCGATCTCGAGAACCGCTAGTCGCATCTTAACGGGATTGCCACGAGGTGATAGTAAAAAATTCCAACTATCTCAATTGCTAGGAATATACTCATTTTTCGATTGTTAAATAATAATAAAACATTATTAGACAACTATGGATTAATTTTAATAATTCTTTTCGTATTATAAAGAAACAATATTAATTATGATTACGAATAAGAACAAATAAACACATTTTTTAATTACAATTTATAGAAAGATAACTTAAAGTTTATTGATCTTATAATCAGTACCTAAAGGAAAAATTTATGTTTAACAAATATGTATTTCCGCACAACTAGCGTGAAGGCCTTTTTTACAACAAGAGCAAATAAGGCGGGATCGCTTGATCCCGCTCCCTCTATTGCTACACACCGCACATCGTCGTAAATTACGCCCAGGTAGTTTTTCAAGCGTATTTTTTTTCTGTTTTTATATTCCATCCGCTCCTTGTCGATATTTTCAACAATTTTTCGTGTGAATTTGAGCTGGTTCATTTTCTTGTCTGGTGTACAGTAATACCCCGAAGATACGTAATAGGTGGGACCGATGCATATTTCGTAAATCGAAAATTACGTATTTCGAATACTACTACTTGAACTAAAATTAATGTTAACACGAAAAACAGCTATTTAAACGTATTTATTAAACTCTATGAAACATTGATGTACCTTGATTTAACTATTTAACTTTGATGATTTTGGAAAATGTTGGTAGTTTGACGAAATAAATTCTTTTTTTCTGCCTCCGAATTTCTCGACAACATTCAATCGATTGTTGTACATTCCTTTATACTGTCATTACGCGCTCTTCATTGTAATCTAGTTCCTCTAAAATTTGTGTGCCATTCCGTATGGTATTAAGTGCTTCCGTCAGTTTTGCAATGGTTAGGACTTTTTTAGTAAACTAATCATGTTTGGGGATAAAAAAGTTACTTTAATGCGAGGATCATAGTTGATAAGGTAAGCTGCTGAGTGTCCAGATACGTTGTCAATAATTAATATCACTTTACATGGAATATTCTTAGAGGAACAGTACCGCTCAACTTCCGGGATAAACTGATTTCTAAACCAGGCTTCAAATAAAGAAGCAATAAGCCAAGCTTTTCGATTGGGCTTCCAAACTACTGGCAATTCTGATTTTGTTTTATTCTTTAGGGCTCTACGGTTTTCACTGTGATACACCAACAAATGTTTTAGTTTACAATCGTCAGCAGCGTTTCCATCAAGCATAACTGTTAATCGATCTTTCGATGCTTTGAATCCTGGAAATGTTTTTTCTTGACGTGCAATGAACGTTCTATCAGGCATTTTCTTCCAGAAAAGCCATGTCTCGTCTATATTAAAAATGGTTTGTGTGCTATAACCGCCTTCTTCAATCATGCCATGTCGATTACCAATTAAATTTGAATTTAACGACTGAACATATTTAACAGCGTCAAGAATTTTAGTTTTATCTTTTATTATTGTATGGATAGTAGTGTAAGCAAGATTGAATTTATGTGTCAATTCACATGTTTTCATGCCTTCTTCAAAATCCTTCACTGGATTTTAACTCAAGAGTTAAAGCTTTACATTTTGAAATTTTGGAGAATCAAATGCTTTTCTTTTTGTTGACATAATAGCTAGTATGTAAGGAAATAAATAAAGTTTTCAATTAATGTTTACGTATAGGGCCCCATCTTGCCTCAGGTGTGGGGCAAGATGGGAAACAAGGTATAATATACGTGGAACAAGATAAAATATTACTAAATTAACATTGTTAGGGTATTTATTAGATTCACATAATATGCAAACATTGAGTGCCTCATCGACATCGTCATTTAACACAAGCACATTAATTTTCTACGGTTTCTTGTGTTTAGGGTTTTATCATAAAATGTTCTTTTACTCGGTTTTTTCTCTTCCTTTTTGAGTCTTTCAGCTTTCATCCTAAGACACAGTTCCCTATCTTACGTCACTTTCCCGTGTTATCCCATTTTCCATTAAACGAAGAAGTTAAGACGGGGTACCCCATCTTACCCCATTGGGCGCTTTTGCAAAAAAGGTAATAATAATACAATTGCACACCTAAAATGAATTTAAAAAGGTACTCATGTTTAATACTCATTTCTTACTAATTTCATGAAACTAACACTTGTATGAAGTCACTGCATCGTTTGATAACTATCGGGCGATGAAATTATGCATAAATTATAAGAAAACTCGACATAACAGGATTTTGCTCGATACCATGGCAATGCGACTTCCTACATTATTGGTCGTCAATTGACATGATGAAGAGGGACTAATAAAAGCTCTCATTACTTCTAGCGTTGCATAAAAGTACTTTGTTGCAAGTATAAATCGGGTACCCCATCTTACCCCATCTTACCCCACTTCCCCGTCTTGCCCCACCCTCCCCTATAGAATATGAAATGCTTACGTTGTTCTAAAACACTACTAAAAATATTCTTACAAACCGACTAATCAACACTGGGTGGATTCTCATACGAAACTAATGTTAAAGAGCTAAAAATATAATGATGCAATCTTCTACGGAGCGAATTAGGGGAAGAACCGCTTAACCACGTATCTCCGACTTTATGTAAGTCGGGGTCACGTATGTCGAGGTATTACTGTATTGGAAACATACAAAATATAAGAGTTCAACACCACTCTTCCAAATATGTTGAATGCTACTTTTTTCCAATATTTTAGGGTTCTTCGCTCATCCAAATACGCGTATAACATTTTGTCGCACTCGTCTATACCTCCCGTGTATTTGTTATAGTCATCAATCATGCTTGGTTTTGTCTTTTCTTATTCAAAATTCCCTTTCTTTTTCTTGATTGTCACATTATTAGTATCCGAGTTAGATGAAATCAATATGACTGGCTGTGGTTTGGACTTTTTGTCCCTGAAACAGCACATCAGTACATTTTTATGTGTCATGTATTTCGCTTCTCCTACGATTGCTTTCTTAGCTTCTGGAGGAATCTCTTTTCCATTACGTTTAATTGTTCCAGTAAGATATGTATGTTGTTTCAAAAGTGCTTTCGCTAAGCGTAAGCTTGTGTAAAAATTATCTGTAAACAGATGATTGCCTTTGTGCAGATAATTTCCAATTGAAAGCAATTTTTGCACAACCGTAAATCTAAGACCATATTTTTGTATTAAATCTCTTTCATCTGTATTTTTAGCTCTTTTATACCAAAAGAAAACCAAGCAATATTTAGGAATCGAGTCGCACAACATCAAAATTTGATCCCCCATTTATAGTGTTTTTTGTTTGGGATGTATTGTTTTATGCCAGAATGACAGTGAGTACCAACTAACGACTCGTCTATAGATATTTGTTGATTTGGTGTATAATGCCGCTGAAATACAGTATTTGCATGTTTGACAAGCATATCAAACTTGCTACATGAGTCATAATTCGGATGGGTTGGTTCAAATAATAAGGTATTGTCAGTCAAGTGAAAAAACTTCAAAATCAGTTGAAATATATTCCTTGAAAATAGGTTTATCCACACCAAAGTGTAACTTTCTCCGGATATATTAGCTGCTGGTGTATCTCATGTGGATTTGTGTCGTCTCAAATTCGACAATTTTGTTTATTTACGTATCTGTACATCTAAAAATACGCTTTATCACAAAAGATATTTTTTTACTCAAATTTGGCTCAACTTCTAACTATTCCAAAGCCCAAGCAACAAACACACGACCTTTTTATGGTCACTTATCTTAAGTTCTTGTTTTATTTGGTATTTATAGCGGTGTAGAACTAAGTTCAGTCGAAAAATTCGCCATGACAAAGTCTGAAAACAGCCAGTTCTTCTGAACGATGTGAAATTGATTGTTTGGGGGTTTCCTGTAAACTTTCATCGACAGTAGCGATGTTTTCAGCAAATCTTGTGTTTTGGGATCGTACGGATGTTTGTAATTTATTTATCGAATCGGTTAACTCAAATTTGGGCATCAAATGTCAAATAGTTGTATTAAATTAAAGAAAATGGACAGTTTCTATTAAACATATTTGAGGCTGTCAGAAGCCAATGTGACTAACTCCATTTTTTTCAAAATTTAGATAATAACATTGTTTGGTTGCAAATTTCAATATTATTTCGGTGTACAACCTGATTGACTCCACAGTTCTCTCGTTTGTCATCAGAATGCGCTAAGTGCTCTGGCAACTGAACACTTTACCATCTGTTTTTTATGAACTTTTAGCTTTACCTTTTCGTACTGAAAATTGTCATTATATGGAGTTAGTCACATTGGCTTCTGACAGCCTCATTTTATTTTCAAACTCAACTACCCAGTTTTTGATTAAAGAGTTTATTATTAAAGTTTGAAGCTATCACGGTCCAAAGGGGTGTTGGTGATGAGCGGCCATCGCCAACAACAACAATTTATATATATATGTGATGGGTTGCACAAACGTTAGCGTCGAGCTGAACCTCGACAACGCCAGAGGATAGTGGAGTACTTGAGAATTTTGAGTTAAAAACAAAAGAATAAAAACTGAACTTCCCGCTTTATTTTAAAAACACCATAAATGGATTTAAGGTAACAGTAATACTAAAAATAAGACAAGGGTTATTCATTGTTGTTTAATGAATTAAAGGAAATGTAACGAACAATAACAACTTTAAGACATTATTCGGCCATACACTACCAGCGCATTCTAAGTTCAAAAATAAGAATAAAAGCCCATATAAACTGCCTCTTTAAAGGGACTGTAGCTCCCTTAACCCCGTCCTGCCGAAGCCTGTTTTTGTTTTTAATCAACAATCTGTCATTTCAAAATCACATTAGGCAGGACGAGGTTAAGAAGCACTTTTCGATCAATGTTTATCTATACTTTAATAGGCTTATTTTGTAATTGTCGTTACCTAACGACATCGTTCAGCTAAGGCCAGGCGCGCATGTGCGATTTTGATGCGACTATCTGTCGCGGCGATAAAAAAATCGCTGTCGCCAAAGTTTAGTATCAAGATGGATGTCGTGGAAACCGCTTGTATTGTTGCTTCAATGCTACGAAACCATAAAAAACACCACAAAAGAAAATTTTGGGTGCATCCACTGTTAAGCCAAAGAATGTCAAAGGGCCAATTTTACAAAATTCACGATAAACTAAGAAAACATCCACGCACATTTTTTAGTTATTATAATATGTAGAATAACTGATATATTTTTTCCACCTCTGAAATAAGTTTTTCCGTGTCTAAGACACTAGAGATAATTTCATTCGTAGCCATTTTGATAACTAACAACACCCAAACGATCTGCGATTGCGACTTAGTAGTCGTATGTGCGCGCAGATTCACACTTGTTCATGTGACTTATTTAGAGACGCGACAGTCGCGTCGTTACTAAAATAGGGCAGGTTGCATCTTTTTATACGCTGCGATTATTTACCTGCCTAAGCGCGTATTACTGTTTACTGTAACAAGTTTCATTTTTGCGACCTAACAATAGCGCGACAGAAAATCGGATATGCGCGCCTGGCCTAAAGGTGCATTGTCAATCACGTGACTGCAGCGCGCGATCGTCGCGCGGCTGCAGACTCGTGACTTTTCTAGCGCTTCTAGAGCCGCTTTATTAAGTGTCAATTGTGCGACAGTAGTCGCCTTCGGTTTTTTCTCTTCCAGATTATCTATACATCCATTCACGTATCCATATAAGTCAATGCAAAAGAGTGGCTGACGCGACGATCGCCGCTGCAGTCGCGCGATTGACAATGCACCTTAACGACTAACACCGCTAACAACTTTTTGCAAAAACCGTATTTTGTAACTCAGTCGTTAGGAATTTTAGCTGTAACGACTAGAGCAAATGTTTTTATATAGAATATTAATTCAAAATGTCAAAATGTTGACGTTGATGAAACTTTTAATACAAAAAATTAAAGAAAATTTGTGCATTGACTGTATGTATAAAAATTCGTAAATTACACATCAATACAATATAAAAAATGACCGAGTAAGTATTATTATAATAGGAAAGCAAAATGTTTTTTATTATTAAAAACATTTTAGGTCAGAAACACCAGCAAAGAAGCGTAAAATGAGAACCACGCATAATCAATATGAACTTTATGTAAGCATGTTGGAAAAGAATAAATATTTCCGTGAAAATAAGGTTACTCCTGACCATCCAAACGATCTCACGGAATGCTGGGAGAACTTGGTAAAAAATTTAAATTCCAGCGGAGGGCCTCAAAAATCTTCAAATCTCAAACTGAATGGAAGAGAGTAATGAGTATTATGTAGTGTTAGGAAATGCATATTTACAATTTAATTTTAGGTTTTCATAGATTGGAAATGTCAAGTACGTAAGAGGGCAAGGATGACAAAAAACAGTGTTACAGAAACAGAAAATAGAGGGGAACCAGAACGGGAACTTTTGGAAATTGAAAAAAAACTTTTATATTGGACAGGCAAAGTGGTAACAGAAGGAATTGAAGGTGTGCCAGAGTGGTGTTCACAATGATATAAATGAAAATTGCTGTGGCACAGGAAAAAAATAAGAAACAAGAACAAATTAATGAACAGCAAGCAAATCCACAATTATCAAAAAGAAATCGAGGTCCTAATATTCTTGAAGAAATTAATATAAATTTAAAAAAATTAGTGGAACTAAAAAAAGAGGAAATCCAACTCATGAGAATTAAATTACAATTAAAATGTAATGTGGCTATAGAAGATGAAGCTGTAATGTAATTCGTTGCAGCTGTAGAAACATTATAAAAATCCCACCTTCTACTAACTACATTACAATCTCATCTTTTATCTGTATTGCTTTTCAGTTTATTTTGTTACAAATTTTTTGGAAGATTCTGTTATTTACAGTTCATTTAGAAACTTAATTGAAAACTTATCATGTTAAAAAAGTTTTATTTAAATTTATCGAAAATTATTTCTAACTACGTTATTTCTAATGTTAACAGCAACATGATGGTGTTCGTCATTACCATCATTATTGTAAACTTCATCTTCGTATTCATTAGCTACTTCATTTGCAACATCCACGTTTGCTACTTTAAGTATATTTTATAAAGTTGCACAAGCAATGGTTATTTTTGCTGCATTTTGTGGACTGTTGTGTAACGTTTTATCTTTTAAAAGACACCCAAATGTTGCCTTCCAAACTCCAATACATGTTTCAATACAATTTCTAGCCGAACACAAACTCTTGTTATAACGTCCTTCCGGTGTATATTCTTGGGCATTCAGAATAGGCGTCAATAAGAATGGTTGCATAGATATCCCGAGTCTCCTAGCAACCAAGAACTTCTTTCTCCATTCCTATAGCGGTTAGTTAATTCCCTATAAATATCACTCATCATCCATATTGCAGAATCGTGAACACTTCCCGGATATTTAGGACAAAGTGTCAATATTTTCAGTTGTGAGTCGCAAACTATTTGACAATTAATACTATAATAATTTTTACGATTCAAGTATAATGAGCGTGGTGGAATTCTACCAAATACTGGAGGTACAATAGAGATTTGGGTCCCATCTATTATTCCTATTACCTCAGGAAAATTAAATTTTTGTACAAAACCATTCTTAATTGTGGTAATATCCTCTAACTCAGTTGGAAATTTAATATATCTTCCCGAAAAGTGCCGTAATATTATGTTAGTGATATCTTTTATGCACTTACTCACAGATGCTTGCGACATTGCACAACAATTGTCTTCTCCGGCAGATTTTTGGTAGCTTCCTTGAGCATAAAAGTGTAAAGTTACAATGAATTGCAATGCTTTCGGTATTCTTGTAATTCTTGTACCGTCTTCAATAAAAGGGCTTAATTCAAAAAAAAAAAATCGTACGCCAAATTTACAGGAAATCTGTAGAGTTTTCTAAAAATATCATCCGGTAATTCAAATGGATTGCTGGCGTCCCTCAATCGTCGGATATACAACTTAGTTTCATTTCTAATATGTAATAAAATTGTGTTAAATCTATAGGTATATTTTCACTTTTTTTACCTTATTTCTGCACCTAGCACTTCACAATCACTCACGATATACGTATATCTTATAATTATGTTTATCTCGGAATAAAAAATTTTTGATTTTGTCTGCTAACGACTGAAACGACAGTTATTTAGGAGTCGTTCACGATGTCGTTAGAAATTACAAAATACGAATTGTCGTTCATGAACGACAATCGTTTCGTAACAATGTCGTTAAGGGTTGCAAAATAGGTCTGTTAGTCTTATTTTTGAACATAGAATACGCTGGCAGCGTATGTCCGCCTAATTTCGGAACAGCCTGCATATTGCACGAAGTAAGTTTGCTTTTAGTTTCCATTAATGAATTTTTCCATAGAAAAAAAAAAGGAATTTGACTGCCTCCTTGTATAATAAATAAACCAATGTCTAAATAAAGACTTTATTTTCTTATTTAGAGTGACATCTAGTATATAAATAGTTAAAACACAACGAAAAATCGCTATAATTTATTATTATTGCTAGAAAGTAGCGTATAAAGTAACAAAAAGTATGATTTTATGCGAATCTTTTATTTTTTGAAATTGTGCGAATCCAATTCATCCAAATATAAATCTTCTTTAACTCCTAAAAAATAAAATTTCGATATTACAAAAAACATAAATTTGTTCAATGAGAAGTATTCACATTCCCCAATTGCAAATGGGACAAACTTCCGAATAAAGGTAGTTCAACTGTTAATCTTCTTTGGGTAATCGTAAGGAAGGTTAAAATGTCTTTTTGGGTTGCCAAATCGGCGTCGTACCAATTTAAATTATAAATAGCTTGCGATAAATTATCTCCCTAAAATAATCGAGAAAATACAATACAGTCAATAAGAAAATAAATCAGAAATTATACAGCATCAGTAAGCCTTTGTGTTGTGTGGTGACCGTAAAACAACATTATTAGTGCCACGCTCATAGCAATAAATTCTGGTATATTTGGTCGCTAAAAAAAGGTCTAAATTCTAATAACATTATAGACTAATTAATTTCATTACAAACCAATAAAAAACCGGTAGCGGACAAAGAGATACAAATCATGATAGACAACTTTGGTCCGAGAAAAACAGCCGTCGTGAAATCATTAACCATTTGAAATAACTTGTATATGTGTTGATAATACGCGATAGCTTTCTTAAGTTTAAAACTTCGCGTTCGATTAAAATGAATGTTGTCGATCGTCGATGTAAGATGTTCCAACCGTACAATTAATAATTCTATCGAATAGCAACCAAATAGTATCAAACCGAGAACAATTTGTGTAATCGTGATAAAGGAGTATATTTGAAATAATACTGTCATAGCTTGGTGCCATAAATTACAAGTGAATCCCTTGTGATTTGGAAACCATTGTGAATTGATGCAGAAACGTTTTTCAAAAAAAATTCCATACGATATAAAAAAGATTGCTGCAAAACCTATATAATTAACAACCTTCAATGCGGATCTGATATTTTTTTCCAGAAATTTCATTCGTTTCGGATAACCGAAGTTATTAAAATCACTTAAAACATGGATTAATTCGTGCAAATTATTACCACGATAAAGAAATAGGGTATCCATTGTTAAAAATCCCAACCCAAATATAGGGAATTGTACATGGTATAAAAATTCAAGGAAAATCGTTTTGTAATCTAAAAAGTCAGTACATATCTTCCTTAAAATATTTAGCATATTATTATATACCTACTTAATATTTCTATTATTCCAGGATAAGCAACCCAAATAAAATTGATAAGCACTAAGATGATTCCACCCAAACCTCGCATACCATCGTTAGTAGGCCAAGAACGATATTTCCGAAAATAGCATTCCAGTATATAAAAACCGTAAGTTTTTGATTTTTCCATCTCACTCGCTTTGCTTTTATATTCGATTTTATATATGAACCGTCTTTCTTAACTCAAACTTAACTACTGACGTTATTTAACTGTCAGCGACAGTTTACGAAATGTTTACTAAAGTTGCATTATAAAATGGGTACCTATGAGATTACGAATGTGTTTAAGCAAGAGGTCAAACGTTTTGTCATTAGTATAAATAATTTAACTGAATGCGAGTGGAAGATATGTGGATAATGAAAATCTTTCTTATTTTTTAATTAATTTTACTTCGATTTGATGATTAAATAGGTTTTTAATCATGCGTTTATTTAGAAATAAGTTCTGGTTTCTTCTTTTCCACCCAGACTATGAGGTGGAATAGTCTTTTGAAATTTCCAGGTGAATTGCTGAGGTAGCTAAACAAACGAACAGAATAATGTAAGATTTATAAGTTTTACCGGCTCGACCTCGAAATGTTTTTAGGTAAAATGGACGAGCATAATCGACCCCAGTATGCGCAAATGGTCGTGAAGGAGTTACACGAGGAGATGGCAATTGTCCCATTAGTTGCTGACTGACTTCTACACGATGCCTGGCACAGATGATACATCGATGTATAGAAGATCGAACAGGTGAACGTCCTCCAATAATCCAATATTGACGTCGTATTGAAGCCAGGGTCAATTGAGTTCCACCATGAAGAGTCTGTCGGTGGAACTTATCGATGATGAGGGTTGTTAATTTGGATTCCCTTGGAAGAATTATTGGGTGTTTCTCGTCCCATTCCAAAGCGGCAAATCTCAATCGACCGGTAATACGAAGAAGTCCCTCACCGTCCAAAAATGGAGACAATCGATATAATTAGCTGGATCTTAGTATCATATGCTTTCTACGCAGTGATTGAATGTCTTCCTCAAAGTAAAGTTTTTGACACTCGGGAACCCAGAACGTTAAAGCGTGTTTAATTTCGTCTGGAGAAAGAATATCTGAAACACAAGGAATTGTAAGTTTTTTAAATGGTCGAAAACACCACGCGGTAATGCGTAAGAGTCGGTTTAGTGATGAATATTTATATTTAAGGTCCCATCCTGAATTGGCTAAAGCAGCGTGAGTCGTCGAATGGTGGAGTGGTCGTAGCTCTTGTTCATTTGTGGGATGTGTAGATGTTGGAATTGATGGCCACTCAGAGTAGGGTTGTTTCAACCAAGAAGGTCCAGACCACCAAGCAGTCTCAGTTTGTAGGCGATGAAGAGGAACACCTCTGGAGGCAAGATCTGCCGGGTTGTCTGGCTCTGGGACGTAGGACCAATGCGCCTGAGGTAGCTCCCGGATCTCGATTACTCGATTGCGGACGTAATCCTTCCATTTATTAAGGTTGCTGCGTATCCAGTATAAAACGACCGATGAATCGCTCCAGAGATGAACAGGGACGTCTTGAAAGTCCAGAATAGCGAGAACGCGCTTCATTAACCGCACCAGAAGCACCGCGGCGTAAAGTTCGAGACGAGATATAGTAACACTCTTTAGCGACGCCACTTTCGTTTTCGAAAAATCAACGAAACTTGCACTTCCCGGTAATTCGCGACACGGAGGTACACAACCGCACCGAACGCGCTTTTAGAGGCATCCGCAAAACCGTAAAGATGAATATTAGAACCGTTAGTTATCCCAAGCCATCGTGGCACTCGAATAAATCACGCAAGAAAGAAGACCATTTAAAGACCAAATCGTCCGGCAACAATTCGTCCCAATCAAGGTTACGTGTCCACAAATCTTGCATGAAAATTTTCGCGGTAATAATTAAGGGCGAGAGTAAACCGAGCGGATCGAATAGTTTTGCTATGAAGGATAAAGCGGTGCGTTTGGTGAATGCCGAAATTTAATCTTTAATATTTAAACTAAATTCAAAATTGTCTGTTATGTGGTTCCAAACTAGTCCCAATGCGCGAGAAGTATTGTCCTCGAAAGTAACCGTGCCCGAGTTAAGTAAAAGATCAGGATTTAGATATGATAATGCTTCTGGATCGTTAGAGATCCATTTTCGAGCTGTAAATTCACCCGCTTGAAGAATACGATTTAGTTGAAAAATTAGTTCTTGGGCTTCATCGACATTATTTGCCCCGGAGGGAATATCGTCTACATAAGTATCGCGTAGCAATGTCGTAGCACCGAGAGACTGAGCCTCTGAGTGTTCAGTTGCTAACTGTTGAAGACATCGGATAGCCAGAAAGGGAGCACACGAAAGGCCGTATGTAACTGTAGTGAGTTGGTAAGTTTGAAACTTTTGTTCTGAATTATTTCGCCATATGACCGATTGAAATGGGAGATCTTCTTCGTGCATCTTGATTTGTCGGTATATCTTTTCTAGATCGCACGCGAATACAACCGAATGTCTTCTCCACCGCATTAAAACGTCGACTAACTCAGCTTGCAGTTTGGGACCGATAAAAATACAATCGTTAAGAGAAACTCCTGAAGAAGTTGGTTGTGAACCATTAAAAACGACGCGTAATCGCGTGGTTACGCTAGTTTTTCGAATTACTCCATGCTGCGGTAAAAAATAATGTGGTGATTTTAAATCTAGAGTTACCGGCATCATATGTCCCAATGAAAGGTATTCGCGCATAAATTGGTTGTACTCGTTTTTAAGAAGCTCATTTTTAGCGAATCGAAGTTCGCTCCGTTGAAATGAACTTAAGGCAATGTTAAATGAATTTTCCAATTCGCTCGGCGCTTTGCGAAACGGTAATCGAACAATGAAGCGTCCATCGTTATCTCGTGTATGAGTAGATACAAAATGATCTTCACATTCGCGTTCATCACTCGTCAAACGCGGAACTTTAACGATATCTTCTTCCTGTTTCCAGAATTTTTCTAACAGAGTTAGAAGTTCCCGGTCGATAGAACATTGAAACCCATACGGACTGACGTGCGAAGAATGATACTCGGATAGTCTACCAGACAAAATCCAACCGAAGGCTGTTTTCTGCACGAGTAGCGAATTATCTTTTAATTTAATCACTCCGTTTTGAAGAATTTGTGCATACAGATTAATACCAACAATCAGTTCGATTTTTCGCAACGAAGAAAACTCAGGATCAGCGAGGTTTAATTCTCTGAATTTTGGGGGAATTTTAGTTAATTGTCGTTGAGGTAAGTAGGAAGTAAGTTTTGGCAGCACGAGAGCGTTTTCTATAAACGTCTCAGACGAATTTAAACGTGAGGAAATAGTAATAGTTACTATTCCGTTAGAAACACTCGTTCTTTTTGACCCAACACCTGAAATGGGAATTGCAGAAGCTCGTCGCGGAAGTCGAAGACGTTGAACTAGTGGTTCCGCGGTAAAAGAGACTTCAGATCCTTGATCTATGAGAGCTCGAACCACAGTAGAATCACCGTTCGGAGATATGATTTTAATTAAAGCAGTGGCAAGCAACACTGGGGTATGAATATGATGCGAATATAAAAGATGGCTGGAGGTTATTGGATTCAAATTAGAAGAGCTCGTTTTTGGTTGTGTGACACTAGATGATTCATTTCTTGAATCTGATGAAGTTGACGCGGATGATCGCGCTATCAGAGGGGAGTCATGAAGCGTGGTATGATGTGGCTTATGACAAACGCGACACCTTTTCGTCACTCGACATTTTCGCAAAGTATGTGGTCCTAAGCAATTGAAGCAGAGTCCCCGCGAAGTTACAAAACTCGATCGTTGACCCGGACTTTTTGAAAGATAATCGGAACACGAAGATACGTAATGACCACTGCCGCAGAGTGCACATCCATTATTTTCGGATGTGGTGTTGTGCGATTTAAAGGTGTTTGAGAATTTGTTACCCGAAATAATGGACTTTTTTCCGACAGAAAGCTTTTCGATTGCTTCCAAAGTCAGTACGCGCTCGTTCAGAAGTTCTTCTAATTCGCCGTAAGTTGAAGGATCTCGATGATTACCGACCAACTTTTCCCAGTCTTTCACGGAATCGACATCTAGCTTGCGAACTATTAAATATACAAGAAGATAATCCCATTGTTTCACAGGGCACTTCAAGCACTCCAAAGCACCGAGAGATTCTTTAATTTCAGCAAGCAGTAGCTTTAATTCGGCTGAGGAGTCACTTTTCAGTGGCTTGGAGTTGAAAAGGACAGAAAGTTGTGTGTCGATTAGAATTCGACGATTTTCATATCGCTCATTGAGAATCGACCACGGTCTTTGAAAGTTTTCTTGGGTAACCGGCAAATTTTTTAATAATCGGGAGGGTTTATTCGCGATACTAGATTTTAAATAATGTAATTTTTCAACATCCGATAAGTTTGTATTGTTTATAACAATCGATGAGAACAGATCCCGAAACTGAGTCCAGTTTGCATAATTTCCGTCAAAGGTCGGCAGGTTAATTCGCGGAAGTTGGCGCGTGCGCGAGATAGAAGTCTCAGAATTTCCGGTAAGGTTTGATGGAAACGGCGTTTGAATTGAATTTAGCGTGTCCAGCATGGCACCTTTGGCTTCGATATAGGCTTCTTCACAATTAGCGAACACGTCCTCCACGAAATAAATTGCGCCTGAACAAGAAGCTTTTATGCGAATTAATTCTGTATGAGTTTTATTAAATTCTTTCCAATTACTATCAAGGCTTTCAATTCGCGCTTGAATATTCCCGATTGTCCGTTTGCTTACGGCTAACTTTTTAATATTGTCTAAAGCTCGACTAATTAGCCCGAGCAGCTCGCTCTGTCGATCGAACGTCGGCGTTAAATCTATTTTTGCAGCACTCAGCGACATATTGAAATCGCAAAAGTCTCGTCGAAGTAAACACGTGGAAAAAAAGAATTGTCGGAAAAAATAGCTACTTTTCACTCACGGAAATACGAAATAGTTTTTTAGTGGAGAATCCGGCTAGGGATGGCCCTTAATCCGGTTCGAAGGACCAAAAAATGTCTGAATAAAAGAAAGTTCTTACCCTAGTTAGAAGGAAATCACCAAAAATGAAACGCACGCCGTCACAGAACATCGAAAACTCAGTTTATTACAATAAAAATACTGGTTTTTACAAATCAAACGCGCACGTGCGCAGCTAAAAATAAAGGTACAAATGAAAAATAAAATATCAAATGTGTACAATAAAATAAACAGAATAAAGAAATATAAAAGCTTAATCAATTTTAAACAGAGTGGCACCAACATGTGTCGGTGCCACTCCGTTTTTTTTGCTATACTTTGTCTTTGACTATGTAGTAGAATACTATTGTTACTAGGCCAAGATTGGTGTTTCCGAAAGTAACTTTTAAATAAATAAAAACCAAACGTTTTTGAAATTTTACAAGTTTCCTTTGTGGCACAAGAAATCATTTTTAATTTTACACACTTTGATATCAGATAAGAACAGACCTTTTCACCTTAAAGTTGACAACTGATTTCATTAAAATCGATTTACTTCACCTACATGTGGCATTTCCTTATTAGATATTTAAATATGAGAAGATGAACTTGGTTACAACAATAAATCGAAAGCTTTGTCGTTCGCATAAATAATTATTAAGGGGCTAATACACAGTGGCAAAGTTATTGATTAAATTCAATAAAACGGCAAGAAAAATGATTTTCTAAAAGGGAAAAAACAGGTCAATTTTATTTAATGAAAAATCATGTATTTAATTTATGGGTACCGTTATGAAAATTGAAAATGCGTCGTAAGCTGTCACTTGATTAACCTATGGCTTTTTGTTGTTGGAGATAATACTTTTCACTCCTACAGATTTATAGTTGTACAATTGACCTAGTTATTTATAATCTGAATTGATGCAACGCCGATTTTTTGTTCATAGGGGCGTCGTTCTTTCTTTCTAACCAATGAAATTGTTTAATTTTGATCATAATATGCAAAAAAAATCATAAAACTTGACTGGTTAAAAAGATTAGAAACTGTTATAAATCGTTTCTACGAACAAAGCTTACCTCGATATGCTTATACAAATATATAATTCGTTATAAACGGCTCCATTCTTCAGTCGGGTAAATATGAAATAAAACTTTAAAAATACTGAAGATAATTATTTATTAATTGATCTCGACGACCCGGGTTTCGACCATGTGGTCGTCTTCAGGTCATTGCTAAAAACAAATTTAAAATTAAATCAACGTTACAAACTTAAAAACATACAACAAGTTAAAAATTATTCTTAATTACCGTCATAGAAGATCACAGATGAAGATAAGAACCATGAAAACTATTGAGTATAATTGACAATGAACTAACTATTTCAATTTTATCCGTATTTAAAATTCCGCACGTTGTTATATTATTAATTGTGAAACGTAAAATCCAAATTATGACTATAAATATAAGATAAATTAAATTATAAAGATTATAAGTTAAAGATGGATGAGATTACCTAAGATTAAAACTCGACCTGTTTCCAGAAAGACAGACAATAAACTAAGCGATGGCGTTGGAAACGGGTTGAGGTGCCTGTAAGTTAGGCGGTAAATTTGAAATATATTTATTTGTTGATATGAACAAGTGTTTGAAATTAATGTCGGTAATCTCATTTAACAAGCATTTATTATCTATTAAATTATGTCTATATATTTCTAATTCTTCATATAAGTCTAATTTTTTAGATTTTTGTAAATTATGCAAAAGTGTTATGGATGAAATATCAATATGATGACTTTTCTCTAATAAATACAAAAGTTTTACTAAACACATAAACTTTTATTGCCGATATGTTGATGATATATTAATTGTTTTTGATGGCAATGACGCCATTTTATCAGCCTTACACAACATTTTAAACAATCTAGGGAATCTTACATACACAATCGAAAAAGAACAGAACAATAGTATAAACTTTTTAGATCTCACCCTTACTAAAAATTTCAATAGTAATAACATTTCTTATAACATTTTTCATAAACCTACAGCCACAGATATTTTAATACCAAAGAACTCTTATAACAGTTATAAACATAAAGAAGCTGCATTTAGATACTTTATAGAACGTGTTAACTCCATTCCACTGTCAAAACTTAATTATGATAATGAAATCAAATATATAGTGAAATTAGCCTTAAACAATGATTACGATATCACTTTTCTTCAGAATGTTTTCAATAAAATACATAATAGAAATTTAATTCAACAAATATATCCACATTTTTCCATAAAAAGAAGTTTTATTTCAGTCAATTATCATAAAAACTTATCAATACTCCAAAAAAATTTAACTAATCATAATATAAACTTGGCAAACAATAATAAAATTTTAAACATTATAAACAATTCTAAACATAATATTAACTAATTGTCCAAAAGTGGTGTATACAAAATTAAATGTAATGATTGTAACAAAATATATATTGGTCAAACTGGAAGAAGTATTAACACTCGTTTTAAAGAACACATAATGACATCTAGAAGTAATAATAATAACATTAATTCTGCGGTGGGTAAACACATTCTAGATACTGGTCACCATATTGATATTTCATCCATAACACTTTTGCATAATTTACAAAAATCTAAAAAATTAGACTTATATGAAGAATTAGAAATATATAGACATAATTTAATAGATAATAAATGCTTGTTAAATGAGATTACCGACATTAATTTCAAACACTTGTTCATATCAACAAATAAATATATTTCAAATTTACCGCCTAACTTACCGGCACCTCAACCCGTTTCCAACGCCATCGCTTAATTTATTGTCTGTCTTTCTGGAAACAGGTCGAGTTTTAATCTTAGGTAATCCCATCCATCTTTAATTTGTAATCTTTATAATTTAATTTATCTTATATTTATAGTCATTTGTCATAATTTGGATTTTTACGTTTCACAATTAATAATATAACAACGTGCGGAATTTTAAATACGGATAAAATTGAAATAGTTCATTGTCAATTATACTCAATGGTTTTCATGGTTCTTATCTTCATCTGTGATCTTCTATGGCGGTAATTAACCCATTTGCAACATCACTCTACTTAGGCCGACGTGCTTAAACATCAGAGCCGAACGACAGACGACTGTCGCATATCACCGCTCGTTGTTGGGCATATGGGACAAGATAGTCGTGGGTTCGCGGAATATTCCGCCCTTGGTGATAGTAGACAGTTGCGGCTTGCGGAATATTCCGCGCTTGGTGATAGTAGACAGTTGCGGCTCGCGGAATATTCCGCGCTAGGATGCAAATGGGTTAAGAATAATTTTTAACTTGTTGTTGTATGTTTTTAAGTTTGTAACGTTGATTTGATTTTAAATTTGTTTTTAGCAATGACCTGAAGACGACCACATGGTCGAAACCCGGGTCGTCGAGATCAATTAATAAATAATTATCTTCAGTATTTTTAAAGTTTTATTTCATACAAATATATGTTTTATTTAGTAGTCGCTATGAAGTTTTTTTGCACAGGTGATCATTTGGTTTATTTTATACGCCATTAAGAAAAATATGACGCAATTTCGACTTTGATTACTTATCACCATGTGGAGTCCATGGCTCAGCGGCTAACTCTCGGGTTAGTACGCTTGGTGTTCCGGGTTCGAGCCCGAGTCTTCCCAACACCTAATCGCTCCACCGACCTTCGGAAGGGTCATTAAGCCGTCGGTCCCGCAACCAGTCGAATATCTCTGGTTGTGTATCACCATTGTGCGTAGGAGGTTTGTATAACCAGATGCGCATTTGCGCTCGCTGAGCGGCACCTCGCGGATAAGACAGACCCGAGCCGAGGCTCTCGTCGCCTTGGTTGCGGAGGCCTGCGAAGAAGCGGTGTTGGTTATTTGAATATCGACAAACGTCCTGGGGTGTGACCCTTTGCACTCGTATGTCGCCGTAGGAGCGGCAAGATGCGTTTTACCGTTGCGCTCGAATGTCGCCGTATAGTCGCCACAATACGTTTACCCTTGGCACTCGTATGTCGCCGTAGGAGCGACAAAAAAGTTGCCATATAAAAAAAATTCCGAGTAGACAGGTAAGTAGATAAAATAATAGTCCGAGTACAGTGTACTCACAAAACGACATATATACGAGTGCAAAGGGTTAATACAAAGGGCGTACTGAGGTTTAAGTGTGAGGGTGATATTACCCTGCCCCGAGCTCCTACATACATACTTATCACCATTTAAAAATTAAACAATACATGTATTTGGTCTTTCCATATTTTTATTCTCAGAAAAAATAATAAACGTTAGAAAATCTATTGACAAGTAACGCTAGAACTATAACTAGAACTAATAAAAACTAAGAAATACACTAACATCAAAAACTAAATATCTGAAACTAACACCTGCCGTGAAAACCTTCGAATTTATAGTTTATCGAGTGTTTTCAACTTTCACTACCTTCATTAGAATTGCATTTTAGACAGATGTGTGTAGTAGTTCCTTACACGCTTGTCTATTGCAGTTATTGCATTTTATTGTAGTGGTTCTGGTTTTTCTTTCTACCACACTGCACGCACCTGCCCCACGATCTTTCATCTTGAGTTTGCTCTTGTTCGAATTTTCGACCTCGTTATCAAATGAGGTTTCATCAGTGAAATTGACATTTTTTTTAGGAAAATTCGCCTATCTTCTGGATTTGGTTGAAATACCTTAAAAACTATATTTGCATTTATTCCTGCAATGTTCAATATTTGGTAGAAAATAACAAATGGCCATCGTCTAGTTGTCTTCTGCACAGTGTAATTGCTACACATTTGATTAACCGTATCGACCCCCCCCCCCTTTTGTTGAATTGTAAAACAAAATCATATCCGGTTTTTGTGTATCGGGAACAATAGTATCATCGTTGTGCATGGTGGACAGAAAAATAGCAACTTTACTCTTCTTAGGGCAAAATGATACTAGAGTTGTTTCCTTTATAAAAGCGAATACTGATGAATTTATGTTCCTGTTCTTTGTTGGAAGTAGATCTGGTGGAACCTCGTTTATTTATTTATTTTAATGACCCAATAAGTGTTATTTTCTTCTCGGGCAACGTTTTTGCCAACGGAAAATTTCTATACCAATTATCTGTTGTTAGATTCCTGTTTTTGTTTTCAAATGGTTTCACCAATCTTAGGGCAATATCAGTGGGGGAATTTGAAGCTGGGAATGGTCCTGCTGGCTCTTTACCACAATAAATTTTTAAACTTGACACATAAAACATATTTTGCCGGCGTATTCAGTATATACTGGATGAAGCTGCAACGTCCGCGGAATGGAATAAGCATCTCGTCTATAGTTAGACGATCACCAGGTTATTCTTACACTTCTGTACAAAATCTTCATATATATCCCTTATGACAGCCAGCTTGTCAGTGAATTTCACCCTGCTAGAAAAAGCATACCAAAAAGTACTAAAATCCCTTCTTTACTTATTTCTTCTGCATCTCTTTACCTTCTAAAGTTCTCCTGAGTTGATCCTATTTATATATTTGTATATGTCACTATTTTTTCGATTGTATCCATTGTTACAAATTGCAAAAAGGCGCTTATTTCATCTGCAATACCTTGATGATTCACCAATGGTCGAGGAAGTATTTTCACAATACTTTTTGCATCATGCTTTGCGAATTTGCTTTTTAGAGTATGTAGGCTCCAAACTATACTTTTATCTCGGCTTTTGAAACTGAATTTGGCATCCAAGTTTTGAAACTCACTTTCAAATTCTTCTTCATCACTTTCTTCAAAATCACTTTGGTCAGCCTCTTGTTACGAAAATGAATTATGGTCACTGTTTTGAAATTCTTCTTCCGAAGCATCTTCGTCAGATCCCCCCAAAAAATTCTTCCTCGGGTTCTTCTAATATTTTAGCCATTACTTCCATGTTAGCTTGTATCAATCTTTTTGGATTTTTTACTGGTATAGAATCCCTAAAATACACAAATTAATCAAACATACCTTCAATTTTCATAAAATATACAAAAAAAAACTCACATATTCGCTTGGCGTATTTCATGTTCCAATCGTAACACTACCAACTTCGATTGACTTTTGCTAACAACCTTAAATTATCACACGTGCTGCTTGCCACACAAATAAACCAGGCGCCAACACCATTGTTAAATTTTTGAATTTACTTCAATGATTTCTACAGCCTTATTATCAATGACCACGACATTTCAGCAAAATACCATTTTTAGTAAATACATTGATTAGTGGTATCACTCCTGTTTATTATTTTTTCGGATACTTTATTAATCGGCCCTACGTGGAAACGTTTATAAGAAAGATATTCCATTATTTTGCTATGTCAAATGCTTGTAAAAGTTTGTCAGTACCAATGATTTTAATTAATTAATAAAATAAATAAATAAAATAACAAAATACACAAACGTAATTTTTTACCTTTCTATCTTGAAGTACACGAAATTCCTCGTCAATCTGCTCAGAAGTCTTTGTAAGGTCGTCAATTTTAGTAATTACTTTTTCTATACCATTGAATCTAACGGTTGAGTCTTGGTCAGTTTTCTCATCAACCAGCTTAGCGAAAATTCGTCGAACTTCGTCAAATAATTTAACAATAGCCGTCCATTGATCTTCCAGAGTTGCAACCTCAACCAAAGCACATGCTCCCCTTCTTCTATTACCGGATTGAGAGCATTTTTTCGATGTTATTGTACATAACACCATTTTCATCTAAGTTGATTTTTTCATGTAGAGCATGAAAAACGACGAGATTCATTATTTTTTTGATAACGTACGTAGTATCCTCGAAGGTAATCATAGCTAAATTGCTTTGTTCGGTTTCAAATGTGTTATCATTTGCTGATTCTTCCACCAAGCTTTTAAAAGCGGATTCTAAAGCTTTAAGAATATCAGAAGTTTGATTTAATAAATCGGTATCTCCATTCCATTGTTTCAATTGTTCGCGTTTGTCAGCGCAATCGGTATTACTTCTTAATTCAACGATAAGGCGATCGAGTTTTGCATCGAGACACATTTCGTCTTCGATGCTATTAATGACATTCTCGGCTGGTATTCCTTCATAAGCAATTCGGTAGCCGTTAGCTATTGCCTCCTCGCATTGAGGAGTTGGAATGTTTGAATAATAGCTGAAGCAAGTTAAGTGTAGGTGAGCACTTACTTCATGGCTGTTTCTACCCAACCAGATGAAGAGATTATAAGCGGTTAGGCGGTTAATACAAATCAGCTAGGCTACGAGTAACCCACCTATTTCTCGAACGAAAAGATAACGATATTCCAACAGTTTGGGTGACGCTTAAACGCTTGTTGTACATTTTTTTTAGTACACGATCGATTTGAACAGATAAAATTTAATACCTTAAGACAATTTTATATAATGTAAAAGCTTCTGATCACTTTCTATACTTCATTAAAGTTTGATACCTTTCCCTTTGGCGAACCTATTTCTTTCGTATCCTGACACACTCTCTTTTCTTAATCACTCATTTTCCTGGACCACCCCGGGTATGAGTAGTGAGATCATATTTCTTGATTGGTCTCATTACCGTCACGTCACCAATATGCCATACAAAGTAGTGAACTTACAATGCAGTAAATTTGATTATATTTATATTTAGAATGCGGTTTGCTACATAAAGGATATGGTAATGTGAAGATACGGATCATTCCAAAGTAGTCACTGAAATATAAAAAAAATTTAACGTAATAACAAATAAAGGGTTTTCAAAGAGTGTTAGCAAAAGACGATAAATTACAAAAAATAATAAAAATGTTTGTAAGACATCCCCATCTAACTGTGAGGGTTGCGGTTTTCTTTTGCCAGACAGTGTAGTTAAAACAAATCGTAAATCGTAATTTAAGTGAAGAAAAAAACAACTACCCCCACTGTCACAATAAGTTAAACTATCGCATTTTTAACTTAATCTATTATTTCCTTACTAATTATATAGATACTATAAACTAACGTATGAAGTAAATAATAATGTGATTTTATATGATTCTTTTATTTTTTGAAATTGTATGAATACAATTAATCCAAATATAAATCTTCTTTAATTCCTAAAAAATAATGCTTCAGTTTTACCAAAAAAAAAACGCACATTTGTCTTATTAGAATAATCACATTTCCCAAATGCATATGCGATAAACTCCCCAATAAAGGTACTTCAACCATTAATGTTCTTTGACTAATAGTAAGGAAGGCTAAAACGTTTCTTTGGGTTTCCAAGTTCGCGTCGTACCAATTTAAATTATAAATGGCTTTCGATAAGTTATCTCCCTAGAATAATAAAACAAATACCTCTGGAATAATTATAAGAATAAAAAGGGTGTAATACCGTATCTGTAAGTCTTTGCGTTGTGTGATGAGCGTAATACAACATTGAAACTGCCACACTTATAATAATAAACTCTTCCAAATTTGGCTGCTTAAAAGTACTTAAAATTTAATAATTTTAAAGACCAATTTAATTTTATTACAAGCCATTAAAAAACCTGCGGTGGAGAGAATCGCACAAATTATGAGAGTCACTTTTGGTGCAACAATAATACGGCTTAACGACCCCTTCGAAGGTCGGTGGAGCGATTAGGTATTGGGAAGACTCGGTCTCGAACTCGGAACACCAAGCGTGCTAACCCGACAGTTAGCCGCTGAGCCATCGACTCCACCTTGTTTGGGGTTATCTTAAAGAAAAAGTGTGTAATAAAGCGTCAACAACTCTGTCTAAAAATCAGATCGGAGTATTTTGCGAAACAATAACTATGGAAATACTCAGAAATGTGGTGAGAACGTCTCATTTGAAATTTCAAAAATATTGAACATATGGTCATCGTTCTGAGCATTTAATTGACTAAATTTCAAAATTAATTTTGAACAAAATTCTAAAATACTTTCAAAAATTGAAAAGTTCAATCTATTACTATTTCTTTACTATAAATTAAGTCGTTTTTATTATTTAAATGATGAGTAATCTTATTTTGATTTTGGTTAATCTTTACAAAACAGTGTTTAGAGAAAAAATTGTTAGACAGAAATGAATTAGTTTTTTAAGTTGTTTAAGAATTAGCGTGGAAAAAGCAGGTATGCTTATGCGCATGAATTCAAAAACACGCAACTTTAAGGTTGGTTTAAACTAAGCGTAGATTCAAAAAAATTAAAAGAGAATTAATAATTTAAATTGAATGTAAACCGAAAAGAAACTTAACACTTCTTACTTGTCTTATTGTCCGTATCGTCCACCATCGATAGCGCGTCACTGGGGGTGAGAATACCTCATAATTGTAGTAGTGATAGTGACAATGGAGTATACATCGAGAGGAGACGCAAAGTAAAGGCCGAGCATTACAGGAATAACGTCGGATTTTAAGTGTAAGAAGATTCCTGCTAACAACAGGTGCATCTTTTCCGCAAATATGCGCCTGCCCGATAGATAAATGTGTTTAACAGATGTAAATTTGCGGAGCGAACAACAACAAAAACGTGACTTAAGCTTTATTTAATTCAAGCTTTAAGGTTTCATCGTGAGACACTCTTTCTGATAGTTTTTTTTTAACAACACAAAATTATCGTTGTTAGTCCAATTTATACTTTTTGTTTCGCAACATTTCCGATTGATTGCAATGAACCCGGAGTCCACCTTAAGCATGTTAATCTATTGACAGATATCTTGATATAACCTGTTAAATATAACTAAAACTAGATCTAATCTTTAACACATTAATTTTAACAATCATACTCTTTCAAGTGCAAATTGAGAGTAGCTAGTTCATGTTGGAACTAATCAGTTTGAAATTGGGACTATGATATGTATGTGGAAAATACACAAATAGTGGAAGTTATTTAATGTTGGTAATATTCGTTAACAACAGATATACGATAGGGTATAAAAATATGCAACCAGTTGAAATCATGGATGAAGCATTTGCTGACGACGTGGTATTAGTGGCAAGAAGCAAGAGGTCATTAAGGAGGAGCATGGAGATATGGTGCATGGTATTGAAGGAATTTGGAATGAAAATGAACAAAAACAAAGCGAATGTTATGGTAATCGGAAAAGAAGAAATAATGTATGTACTTAAATACATAGGGTATAATATATTAATACTTTATGTTTTGTTATCTCATTATCTGTTGATTTGCATACATGATACAAATTTGTAACTCCACATTTATTGGTAAGTGTAGATTACATATTTTACGATCTTTTAAAAAAGAAAAAGAAAACGGTTTCCTTGTAACGAAGTTTCTATATAACGAATTTTTTCTTTGGAACCTTCAAATTCGTTATAAGGAAGTTCCACTGTGCAGATAATACCGTATCTAAAAGTCTGCGATTTGTGATGAGCGTAACACAACATTGAAAGTGTCACATTTATAATAATAAACTCCGCCAAATTTGGACGCTAAAGCATATTTAAAATTTAATAATTTTAAAGGTCAGTTTAGTTTTAATACAAATGTATAAAACACCTGCAGCAGATAAAATGGTGGAAGTTATAATAGAAGCTTTTGGTCCAATAATAATATCGCCCATGAAATCATTAACCTTTTCGAATAATTTGTATATGTGTTGATAATACGCGATGACTTCTTTCAGTTTAAAATTATACGTTCGGTTAAGACAAGTATTGTCGGTCGATGATGTAAGATGCTCCAAATGTAAGTTAATAATTCCAACGAATAACAATAAAATAATACCAAACCGAGAACAATTTGTGCAATAGCGATAAAGGAGCATATTTGAAATAACACTATCATAGCTTGATGCGACGGTTTTAATTTAAACGAAACGTAATAAAATGCCATTGAATTACAATTAAATCCTTTATCGTTTGGAAACCATTGTGAATTTATGCGGACAAATTAACAATTTTCAAAGCGGATCTATTATTTTATTCAAGAGATTCGATTCCTTTGGAATAACCGAAATTATTAAAATCACTTAATGCAACAATTATTTAAAAAAACTGGTGATACTTACACCCGTATGCATAGTCAATTCACTGGAGACTCGCCGGCGAACGGTCGGAATATAATTTGTGATGATCTCCCAGCGATCTTCGCTTTGGCGAATCGTTGGTGATTTGTAACGTGATTTGTGATGTATTGGCACTATACATTCAATTCAAATCCTTATCCATTTTATATATATAATATTACTCTGACATAAATTGTGATTTTATTGACGTTTTTGACATCGACCGATCTCCAGCAAATCGCCGGCAAATCTCCGGTGCGTCGCCAGAAAAAAAAACAGCATAACGCACGTGAATGATTCCATGGCGATTGACTGCAACGGAATTTTCTATTGGCGAACGGAGAATCCGGCGAATAGGCGGTGAGTCTCTGCAGAATCTCCGGCGAGCCGCCAGCGATCGACTATGCATACGGGTGTTAGAAATTGTAAGCGAAACAAAAATTCAAAGAAAATTATTTTATAATCTAAAAAATATACTTAATACTCATTTTCTTTCAAATGTTTAAAACATTATTAGATATTTTAAAACTTTCTTTAAAATTCTATTATTAGTGGATAAGCAGTCCAAATAAGATCAAAAGAAATCATCCCAGCTAAACCTCGAATGCCTTCATTACAAGGCCAGGATTGATATTTCCGAAAATAAGATTCAAATAAGTAAAAACCATAAGTTTTTGAAACTTTAAAAGTGTCATTCCGGACCGAGGAAATCATTTTTCAATCTTATACAGTTTGTTCTTGTATTCCATTTTATAGAACTTTCTTTCTTAATTCAAATTTAACGTCTGATGTTATTTAACTGGCAACTATCTATCGTTTACGACATGTTAATTTGAATGACATTGTAAAATATGTAAACATTAGAAAATGAAGGAGTTTTAATAAAATATCAAACATTTTATCATTAGTGTAAATAATTTAAATTAAAGGGAATGAAATGTAAGTGAATAATGGAAAACTTTTTATTTTAGAGTTATTTTAATTTGATGTAAAGTAGTTGTTAACAATGCTGTTAGCGCATAACCAAATCGCTTGGTCTCTCGCCCGCGTGCGCATGCGCGACTAACGAACACATGTTTGTTGACATCGTGCTTTCAGCAATGTTGCCAGATCTACCGCTAAAGCGGTATTTCTACCGTTTTCATATTACAAATACCGCCCTACCGTTTTAACAACCAAATCTACCGTTTTTTATTTTGTTGTCATACAGTTTAATGTTTATTTTATTTTTATTTACTTTAGTAAATTGTATTATATTTTTGATGAGTAAATTTATTTGAAAACAAATGAAGGAAGTTTTTCAAATACTGCCCTCTGTTAGTATTTAAAAGTATTTTTACATTCGGTAGTTCACTTGCTGGTGCGGATTCTGTAAAGTCGGTAATTCTAGTTGGCGCTACGAGCGCTACATTTTTAGATAATGAAAATGGGTACTTTACCGAAATGTCGACCAAGTGGCGACTTTACCGTTTTGTAAAAGTCCCCTGTGTCGCTAGTTCAATTAAATTCGAAAATGGGTACTTTACCCAACTGGCGAGGTATAAAAGAAAATCGAAGAGAATTATGAGTCATTTATATTTAAACCACGAAAAATTACAAAGCGTTTAGTGTTTTTAAGTGTTCTTTGATTTGAATCCGATTTAACAAGTGGTAAGTGAATTTATTTTTATTTGTTCTTGTGTATAAGTACACTATAAAAACGAAAAAAATACCAAATCGTTAACATTTTTGGAAATGTAGTACGGTGCATAATGGCAGAAGCAGGACATTCAAGAACATTGCGTCGGTCCAGTAGTTCTGAAGAAACACGAGAAAATTCTGATGAGGCTCAAACACCTGCCAAGAAATTAAAATACCATCAAACCTACAGTTGCAGATGGGAAGATGAACCAGACCTAAAGGGGTGGCTGCAGGCAAGCAAAAAGGTTTTTTTTTAGACATTAACTTGGTTTATATTTCATACCATTTTTTGTAGGGATCCTATTTTGCTTATTGCATTGCTTGTGATCTGGATATCAGCATCAAAGCTGGAAAGCTTCAACTTCGCCGACACGCAGAAAGAGAAAAGCACAAGCAAGCTTGTCGAGGGAAACTCAAGCAGAGATCCTTAAGAGATATGATGTCTGGCGAACTCAACACTCAAGTAAAAGATGCTGAATTAAAATTGGCGGCCTTTGTGGTTGAACATAATTTGCCCTTTGTATTAATGGATCATATCCCCGACTTGCTACGATCGGTATGTCCTGACTCAAAAATTGCTGCAGGTATTAAAATTGCTGCGCGAACTAAAACAACAAATATAATAAAAAATGTCATTGGTGCCTATTCATCCCAAACATTAATTCAGTTATTAAAAAATAATAAATTTAGTTTAATTATCGATGAAACAACAGACAGAACAACAATGAAACATTTATGCTTGGTTGTAAGATTAATGTTTGATAATAATATTCAAGATTGCTTTTTAACCCTTCTTCCAGTAGAAAATGCTCAAGCAGAAGCTTTATTTGAACAAATTATTTCTTTTTTTACTCAAAATAACATTCCCTATGCGTCAAATCTCATTGGCTTTGCTGCGGATGGGGCTTCCAATATGATGGGGCGGCATAATTCAGTAGCTTCAAGGTTCATTAACCGTTTGAGTCCCAGACGGTTTTGAAAAAACACTGTCGAACACTGTCCAAGCAGCGCGATCGCGCTTTCCCTATATGTATATTTACGTATCCTGGGTTTTCTCGACATAAAATCTGAACAGCGCGATCGCGCTGCTTGGGACTCAAACGGTTAAGGCAGTTCCCAATATTTTTATTTTAAAATGCATTTGTCATAGTTTTGCATTGTGTGCGTCAAATGCATGTAGTAAACTACCAAATTTTGTAGAAGCTATCACTCGAGATATTCACAATTATTTCAGCAATAGTCCTAAACGGATTTCAGAATTCAAAGCATTCCAAGACTTCTGTAATATTAAAGGCCATAAAATTTTGCACCCGTGTCAGACTCGTTGGCTATCTCTTATAAGTGTGGTTGACCGAATCCTCGAACAATATGACGCCCTAGTCCTCTTTTTCACTGATGTCTCATACCATCATAAGGATGATATTCAGTCCGATAATATTTTAACTCATTTAAAAAACCCAGTCTACAAATTATACTTGCAATTTTTGCAGTTTGTTTTACCATTATTTGTAAACTTAAACAGGCAGACGCAATCTGAAAGTCCTCAAATAAGCAATATATATACCTCAGTGACATTGGTAGTAAAAACAATAATGGATTATTACATAAAACCTGAAATTCTACAAAGCAACGAAGTTTTTAACGTAGATTTTCAAAATCCTAGGAATATGTTACCTTTGGAAAAAATGTATTTTGGGGTTGCAATTAATTTAACAAATCTACAAGAGACGGAGTTACATCATCTTAAAACAAATTGCCTGGCGTTTTATATTGAAGGAGTAAAACAAATATTGCAGCGTTTTCCTTTAAGAGACAATTTATTAAAAGAGTTATCTTTTTTGAATCCTCAGTCTGTCCGTCAAACACAGTTTAATACTATTGCCCCTATAGCATCAAAATGGCCAAATTTAGTCGAGGAGAAAAACCTACAAATAATTGACAATGAATGGAGGCTTTTAAGAAACATAGATGTCCCAAACACTGAAAAAATCTTTGAATTTTGGTTCACAATTTCAAGCATAAAATGCGGCGATGGCACACCTATGTTTGCGAATTTAACAGAATTTATTTTTAAATTACTGATTTTACCACATTCAAGTGCTAATGTGGAAAGAACGTTTTCAACAATAAATCTGCTAAAAACCAAACAAAGAAACAAACTTGGTACTGATACCATTACAGGTTTGTTGCACAGTAAACGTATTGTTACGGATACGTGTTTTAATTTTAAGCCTAATAATAATTTACGTCGTTTATTGACCAAAGAAATGTACAAAGATTAGATATTAGCTTGTTTTTAGTCTTTTAAATAAATGTTTATATCTTTCTGTTTATTTTTTATTAAACCAATCATTTAAAAATGTTCAAAGGAGTTTATGTGATTACCAATTGGATGCTTCACTTGCCAAGCAAATCGACTAAATCCATCTTTTTGAATGTTATCGAATTTTAAACTTTAAATTTTTTGTCTCAAACCCCTGAGAGTGTAGCACCATGGAATCGGCACGGATTTATCATAAGCCATAGTGTATTTTTGAATTTGTAATTTTTAAACAATTTTAACAAAACGATATGTACTATTTTTTGGAGACATTATTTTGATTGCATTCAATACTATAGGTAATAATACGTGTAATATTCAAATCCACATAACTGGCGCCTCTAGCGACTTGCGTTTATAACCGATTTATATTTGAATATAAATTATTGTTTAAAAACAAAAATATTAATTAAAAAAAAATAATAAACTCTATTAAACTTCAGGCTTACGATTTTTACAACTTACAATTAAATGTGGCCCACTCTGTTTTTAACAACTCATGCCAATAGATGGCACTGATGAACGGATTCTACCGCCATCTACCGCTATTTAAGGCAAGATTCTACCGCTGTGAGAAAAATTTATCTGGCAACACTGCCTTTCAGTCTTAAAAGTATAGTCGAGTATGAGATATTGTCCCGCGTCATCAACCGCAAGCAGTTTCTTATTTGTGATAATTAAGATACGAACGCCCGTTGTCACTTCGAGATTGATAACTAAGGTAAAGGTTATGAAAAAAGAAAGTCAATATATTTAATTATTTCGTCATTTATTGGCTTTATTGTAAGAACCAGCACCTCCCTGTGGTTCCCGAGTGATTGTCGCGCGAACATTTTGGTCCTTCGAGTCGGATTTATGGCCCTTTCTCGCCCTTAAGGTCCTTGGCCAGCGTACGTTTGAGCCCTTTACTGAATTATAGTAGGTTCTGGGTGCTGATTTCGTGCAATGCCGCTGTGTGACCACGTTAATTTTGGGCATTTCTATACATTTTTCGCTGACGTCCATCTTGTTTGCGACGTATTGGCGTCCGGAACTGGTTTTTCTTCCTCCTTCGTGGTGAACATCATAGATAAAGGATAATATAAATGGGACATATAACGGCATAAAAATTTTCCGTAACTAGCACCATATAGGAAAACCAACCAAAAAGGAAAAATGCTTTTTTTTTCACAAAAGCCTTTAAAATCAGCCCTACACCTCTTTTGCATTGGCTGTACGAGGTTATTACAAATTGTAACGAAGTTACAAAAAAAAATTCATTTAGTTTCTTTTATTTTCTTAGAATTTTTATTTTTAAGTTCCGCCGATTAGGCAGCCAAACCTACTACTGATAAAATTTTATTATATTTTCGGAATTATTAAACCCCTTGCATAGACCACCCTTTTTCCATTTCATTTCATTTTCCGTAATTAATTAATTAAAGTCAGATTTTTCAATTTATCATTTCTCTTGGTTTCCTTTCTATAAAGCAAGTTAAAACCGACCTTTTCATAAATAAATGAAAGTAAATAAAAATGTTCTAAAAATAGACTTCTACCACGCCGTTTATTAATTCCCTTAATTTTTTTGACCATATAAAGTCCACATAAATTATTGTACTTGCAATGTATCCCTAATTTAAGATTTGCTCTTCCGCCCAACTGAAGAATTACTTTTGAATAAATAAGCCTTTTATGTTAATTGACTGATCTTAATTAGTCACTGCGGAATTAAACCCGTCCGAAATATAAATCTAATCACATTTTGTTATAAACCAATCATAATGAACGTTGAACTATTTTCGTATCCCGCTGATTAGTCATTAACAAGTTATATTAATTAATTCATTATTGTAAGGTTTTTGACAAAAACTTAGTTTATTGAAGTCTTCCGCACTTTTACACGTTTACTATTTATAAAGATGTTAATGCTTCACACTTGTGTTTTACCTTTTGTATAATTTCGCTGTTAATTAATAGTCATTAAGTATTAATTTATCAATGCACGTGGTATTTTACTTTTAAGTTTGTATAACTTTTGAAATGTTAAATTTTCGACAAAACTTGTAACTTATAAAATTCAGTATTTTGATCAGAGCCGAACGATAAACTATATAAGATTTTAATTGCTTGTAATTAATAATTAATTAAGCGTTAATAAGCCGATTTTAACCATTTAAAAAACATCATAGGATAAAGATATGCCTAAAATTCATTTTCTGTAAGTTTGAGGCCGCTAGAGTAATTAGAACGTCTCGTAATTTGCGCTTTTACCATATTTGGTAATAATTTTCTGCGAAAAATATCTCTCCCACTCAGTCTGAACAAGTTTTCAACCCCGTCGCCTATAAAAGGCCCAAAAATTTTGATTTTGCTCTCTTAGTTTCTGACGCCGTCATAGTGTGCGACCGTAGTCCGAAAGTTCGTCGAAAATCGCACAGATTTTATTTTTCGTAAGTACGCTATTTCCTATTAGTAGAGACTTTTCCTTTTTTTTTTAATTCTCTTATTTTGTCTATTTCTCTTTGCTATACGTTGAGTATTCCTATAGCAAAACTCTCTTCTTTCCGCTGTACGTGAGAATTCCTACAGCATCTATTTCTCTTTGCTATACGTTGAGTATTCCTATAGCAAAATCTTCTTTCCGCTGTACGCGAGAATTCCTACAGCATCTATTTCTATTTTGCTATACGTTGAGAATTCCTATAGCAAAATTTTCTTCTGTTGCAACCTGTTGTACCGTTGCTATACCGGTTTAATTATTTTAAGAAAATCAAATTTTGTTAATTATCAAAAAGTCTCTACTAATAAAATAAGAAACCCCCCCGATTTTATTTTAAAACAATTTCGACTTTTTTTTTTGAATAAAGTAAATTTCCCCTCTTTTCTGTTTATTAAAGATTTTGAGTTTGGTTTCAATAAAGATTGTTTTTTTATATTGTTTAAATCTGCATTTCAATTTCCCGTTCTATATTCCTTTCATCATTAACCCATTGAAACCCTGGACATATTTTTTTTCTCCACTGTCTAAAAGCTACTCGAGGATACAGAAGACCTTACTTCTTTAAAAAGGTGGCGCCCGAGAAACATTATTAGTTTTGGGAGCCAATCGCGAACTCCAAACGGAGAACGCCACAAATTTGGCGCCCGAGCAGGGACCTCTATTTCCAGAAAGGAAGGAGGCTGCATACCGAGGAATATTTTATTTTCGAAAGAGAGGAAATAGCGAAACCGAGGAGTCCTTTATTTTCGAAAAGGAAGAAGGCTGCAAAACCGAAGAAATCAAGGATAATTTTGAATTGAAAATGGGTACCGAAGACTCAGCGTCCGAACAAAGCAGTTCCAACACCGAACAAAATCCCGCAAAATCAGACGGTCGTACGGGATGGATTTATTTACTCCGTAAACCAGAATTAGAGGAGGAATTGAGAAAATTTGGATTAGATCCAACGGGAACTGTAGAAGAACTACGGAAAAAATTGGTTAAATTTATCCGAGAAGGAAGGTCACCACAACCACAAACAACTTCCTTTCAATTTCCAACCGTTACTCTACCAACTTCCGGACCAACAATAAATATTAATCAACAAAGGGTGAATTCCCCACCGATAGATCGCTTTGAACAAAGCTTTCTACACCGACAGGATTTAAGATTGGATAGATGGAAAATAAGTTTCGATGGTCGGAATGACCCAACAGCTTTCCTAGAGAAAGTAGAAGAAACTTGTACCGCGCAAGGAATTTCATTTGATGATCTATTACCAAAAATGCCAGAATTATTAAGAGGCGAAGCGGCTTTATGGTTTAGAAATAACCGAAGAAATTGGAGATTTTGGGAAGAATTTACCGACGATTTTAAAATGATGTATTTTCCCCTCAATTATCAAGAAGACTTAGAAGCAGAAATCGCCCGAAGGACGCAACGACCTGGCGAGCCAGTGGGAACTTACATTACCGACGTCCAGACAATGATTCGACGACATGGGAAGTTCACCGCTCAACAAGAATTGCAATGGCTTTATCGAAATTTGCTACCGACGTATCGCCAATATATTAGAAAAACCGACTTCTCTAATATCCAAGAATTTATGAAGATAACTAGAGAATACGAACAATTAAACTCCGAAATAACACAAAAAACACATAAGCCATTTCTAGAAGTAGAATCTAGATTTAATGTCACAAATAACACGGTATCCGGACCGCGACGAAATTTTAATTTTTATCCACCGAGAAATTTCAAAAGGGAGGGACCCAGAGTTCCACAAATGAGCCATTCTTCTAATCAAATCAATCAACCAATAACGCCCCAACCACGGCCGACGCCAACGCCACGACGTGATTACGCTCAAGCAGGACCTTCTAATGTTACATTTAATAGACAACAATTTCAGTCTTCACCGACCGAACGACAAACTTCGAGGCCGATTCCTTTATGTTGGAGATGTGGAGAAACAGGACATTTTCGTCAACACTGCCAAGGCCAACCGAAATTATTTTGTTCAAGATGCAAGAAACCAGGAGTATTATCCAGAGATTGCCCTTGCAATAGAACAGCGACTTCACCAATCTCATTAACAGCCCCCGATATCAGGCCTCATATAAAAGTTAGAATTTTAGGAAGAAATTTTGCTGCCCTGATAGACACCGGAGCAGTTAATTCATTTATTGGAGATAATATTAACCGACGATGCCAATCAAGACATCTACAGAAACAAAGATCGACCGTCCCCTCCGCCAAAATGGCGAATGGTCTAGTTACGCAAATTCCTTGGGCCTACAAAGTAAACATTGAATTAGAAAAGATAAAATGCGAAGCCACCTTATCATACATGCCAGGATTAACCGCCGAAATGGTAATTGGAATGGATTTAATTCTAGGACAAAGATTATGTTTAGATTTTAACCAAAATCGTTATTCCATACGAACAAGGCCCGTTCCTCTTTTACATTCTAACTGCAGTCCAATTGGAAATATAAACACCATAAAGAGTCCCGACGCAACAACTATCCTAACCAAAATGGAACAAAAGAAACTAGATTCTTTTCTAGAACAACAACTCCCTCAATTTAATAAAATTCAAGGCGTTACACCGTTAATTCAACACGAAATAAAACTGAAGGACCCCGAACCAATTAAGCAACGATATCGTCCACAAAACCCTTATATCCAGAACATAATCAACAAAGAAGTAGATACGATGCTTAAAGATAATGTCATAGAACCATCTGATAGCCCCTGGAGCTCACCAATAGAAATGGTGATGAAGAAGGAACACCCTCTTTCTTCACAATTCAAGGGCTTCGCGGCCAAACTAGCTCCTAAATACTCTGGACCTTACATCATAAACCGTATATTTTCCCCCGTTGTGTATGAATTAAAAACATTAACAGGGAAAAAACGACTGTACCGTACCCACATTAAAGATTTAAAACCGGCCGTTTCAGATCACCATGTCAACAAAAAAACCTTGTCCAGAAGCGCACCCCAACGAGGAAGATCTCCTGACTCCCAAACGGGATTGGGAGATAAAGGGAAGGAAGGAAAAGGAAAGGGACGAACACGTCAAAGAATTGGCCAAGCGGTGGCAGGCTGCGGGAAGGCGTCCGGAAGCACATCTGAGGTGCTCAATACCGCTAGGTCTGATTGGAGAACCCCTGCGAGCAAAATTGAAACCTCAGGCCGGGAAAAGAAGCCCGAAACCGAGGTCCACCAAATCCGTCGCCACCATTTCCGAAGCGGATTTGGCAGAAGCCTTATTGGCCAAAAAACCGTTGACCGACGAAATGCAGGAAGCCCTGCGGAAGCTTCGGCCACCGGGGAAAAAAGGTCAATTCCGGAAAAAACTGTTTTCAAGGGACGGAGAGTTTATAAGAATCTCGATACCAACAGAAAAGGCAGATGGTAAACGACCGAACTAATTTTTTTTTTTCCTTCTTCCCTCCTTTTTTTTTGAAATACTTCCAACACTTTCCTATATTATTTTATTAATTTTCTTTTTCTTCACTGAATCCAACCGAAATATTCTGGGAAAAAATGAGTGATTCAGAGTGGGAGTTTGTATCCACCCGGGCGTCCCCGGTGGATGGCTGTTACTCGCCAAATGCAACCCGGGATGTGGCGACGCAAACCGGAAAACCACCACCGGCACCCGGGGTTATCCGCATAAGGCGGGTAACAAGAAAACCGGCCGAAGATCCGCCACAAACAAGAAAACCGGCCGAAGATCCGCCACAGACCAAAAAGGCCAAAACTGAGGTCCCGCACAAAAAGATCCACCAACACTTGGACCCCATACCGGTGGACTCCTCCACATGTTGGAAATGTGGAGAGAGAGGCCACTACCGAACAACATGTTGGGGGGATCCAATTCTTTTCTGTTCGAGGTGTGGGAAACGGGGCGTCCTCACCCGAAATTGTCCGTGTGGACAATGTGCGTTATGCGGACAGTCCATAAAGGAAAAGAAAAAGTAAACCCTAACAAGTGAATTTTATGTTGGGCCAAACAAATGGATCGTCCTTTTTCATTTTTTTTTTTCTCTCTTTCCCTCAGTTATTTTTATTTCATTAACAAAAGCCCCGACCGAGGAATGGTTATTTTATTTATTTCTTTTCTTTAAAAAAAAAAAAAAAACCTCATAATGTATTTTAATTTTTTTTTCTTTTTTTTCCGAAGCAAGAGGGGAATTTGTAACGAAGTTACAAAAAAAAATTCATTTGGTTTCTTTTATTTTCTTAGAATTTTTATTTTTAAGTTCCGCCGATTAGGCAGCCAAACCTACTACTGATAAAATTTTATTATATTTTCGGAATTATTAAACCCCTTGCATAGACCACCCTTTTTCCATTTCATTTCATTTTCCGTAATTAATTAATTAAAGTCAGATTTTTCAATTTATCATTTCTCTTGGTTTCCTTTCTATAAAGCAAGTTAAAACCGACCTTTTCATAAATAAATGAAAGTAAATAAAAATGTTCTAAAAATAGACTTCTACCACGCCGTTTATTAATTCCCTTAATTTTTTTGACCATATAAAGTCCACATAAATTATTGTACTTGCAATGTATCCCTAATTTAAGATTTGCTCTTCCGCCCAACTGAAGAATTACTTTTGAATAAATAAGCCTTTTATGTTAATTGACTGATCTTAATTAGTCACTGCGGAATTAAACCCGTCCGAAATATAAATCTAATCACATTTTGTTATAAACCAATCATAATGAACGTTGAACTATTTTCGTATCCCGCTGATTAGTCATTAACAAGTTATATTAATTAATTCATTATTGTAAGGTTTTTGACAAAAACTTAGTTTATTGAAGTCTTCCGCACTTTTACACGTTTACTATTTATAAAGATGTTAATGCTTCACACTTGTGTTTTACCTTTTGTATAATTTCGCTGTTAATTAATAGTCATTAAGTATTAATTTATCAATGCACGTGGTATTTTACTTTTAAGTTTGTATAACTTTTGAAATGTTAAATTTTCGACAAAACTTGTAACTTATAAAATTCAGTATTTTGATCAGAGCCGAACGATAAACTATATAAGATTTTAATTGCTTGTAATTAATAATTAATTAAGCGTTAATAAGCCGATTTTAACCATTTAAAAAACATCATAGGATAAAGATATGCCTAAAATTCATTTTCTGTAAGTTTGAGGCCGCTAGAGTAATTAGAACGTCTCGTAATTTGCGCTTTTACCATATTTGGTAATAATTTTCTGCGAAAAATATCTCTCCCACTCAGTCTGAACAAGTTTTCAACCCCGTCGCCTATAAAAGGCCCAAAAATTTTGATTTTGCTCTCTTAGTTTCTGACGCCGTCATAGTGTGCGACCGTAGTCCGAAAGTTCGTCGAAAATCGCACAGATTTTATTTTTCGTAAGTACGCTATTTCCTATTAGTAGAGACTTTTCCTTTTTTTTTTAATTCTCTTATTTTGTCTATTTCTCTTTGCTATACGTTGAGTATTCCTATAGCAAAACTCTCTTCTTTCCGCTGTACGTGAGAATTCCTACAGCATCTATTTCTCTTTGCTATACGTTGAGTATTCCTATAGCAAAATCTTCTTTCCGCTGTACGCGAGAATTCCTACAGCATCTATTTCTCTTTGCTATACGTTGAGTATTCCTATAGCAAAATCTTCTTTCGGCTGTACGCGAGAATTCCTACAGCATCTATTTCTATTTTGCTATACGTTGAGAATTCCTATAGCAAAATTTTCTTCTGTTGCAACCTGTTGTACCGTTGCTATACCGGTTTAATTATTTTAAGAAAATCAAATTTTGTTAATTATCAAAAAGTCTCTACTAATAAAATAAGAAACCCCCCCGATTTTATTTTAAAACAATTTCGACTTTTTTTTTTTGAATAAAGTAAATTTCCCCTCTTTTCTGTTTATTAAAGATTTTGAGTTTGGTTTCAATAAAGATTGTTTTTTTATATTGTTTAAATCTGCATTTCAATTTCCCGTTCTATATTCCTTTCATCATTAACCCATTGAAACCCTGGACATATTTTTTTTCTCCACTGTCTAAAAGCTACTCGAGGATACAGAAGACCTTACTTCTTTAAAAAGGTGGCGCCCGAGAAACATTATTAGTTTTGGTAGCCAATCGCGAACTCCAAACGGAGAACGCCACAAAATTTTGGGATCTATTTGATTCCACTCTCGTTCAATACTTGCTTTTGATTCTTTCTTGTTGGAAGTGGCCGTCTCACGAACTTTCCTTTTCAAAATTGCCCATAAATGCTCTATCGGATTAAGTTCCGGAGACTGTGGCGGTGTTCTAAGATGTTTTGGAATGTTTCATATGAGCCATAACTTATTTATTTCTGCTGTATGTTTGGGGTCGTTGCCCTGTTGAAACATATATATAACGCACCCATATCCATTTTTGCTGCACTTTGACATTTCTTGAAAATTTGGTACTAATAGCCCACTATGTTCTATTGATAAGGTTCAATACGATCACACAAAATCAATCTTGCCTTATGGAGAGGAAATGTTTATTATTCTACCTTACATAATAACATTATAAATTTACCTTTAGCATTTCGCCAGTATTGAAAATGTTTGCTTTTCTTAGAAACTGCAGTGCGCAACTTCCCAAGTGATGCCTTAAAACTTCCACCATTAAAACTATCAAATAGTTCGTCAAAAAATTTCAGCACCTCTGCTGTTTCCTGCCCACGCTCCATCATCTGAACCGTAGACATAATATTACTGGATTCTACAAATAAATTAATAAAAAAAGTATTAAATCAAAATAAATTTCATAACAGTCTAGTATCATTTCCAAAGAACTGATTACAAAATCTCTATTTCATGTGCACAAGGAATCACAAAAATTAGTCTTTAATAATTAACTTAGTGTTTAACATTTACTTACTGTTTTTTGCCATGAATGATATGGCGGCAGCCATTGTGTGACTGAATACCTGAGCTGCACAGGAAACTTTCATTTTTTTTATTTTGTTTATTTTCATATGGAAGTCTGTAATTTTTGGCAGTAATCGAAATTCTCCATTGCCACAATCGATTGCGTAGGCCGAAAGTATATCCTCCCATTTTGCAATTAATGTATGATCACCTCTTTTCTAGCATATATTTTTTTTCAGAGAGTTATTCCTGATTCCTTTCAATAGATGGGGTGTGTCATACAGAGGAATTATCTCTCTTCCATTGATAACAATCCGTCTTTTTGGAGGTAAATTATTTGCAATATAACTTCGTCTGCTCTCCTGAATAAGGTCTAACAAAGGCAAGACAATGAATAATTATAGATTATACACAAGATGTTATTAATTATTACCTTCTATGGCTGTCCAGTTAGTTGTTGCTTGATCGCACACAGTTCCAACAACATTTAACTTCGTTCTTTCTACTTCATTTATCACCCTTTTTATTAATCCTTTTAATCCACTAGATTTTGTTGTACCTTTGCAAAAGTGATAAGATACTGTTTGTTTCCACTTCTGTGAAACCCCCTGAATCATAAAAATTAGGGCGTGGTCAATGATGTTGCCTTCTGTAAGCCCATGTATTTCATCGGTAAATTTATTATATTCTAACGATGGTTTTAATGAAATTTCGTCGAACGTCAATACGCATAAGCGATCCCTAGATTTTAAATGTGAAACCACTGCTTTTAAATTGTCAAATAAACAGGTATTGATTCCACATTTTATTAACATTCTTGTAAGTGTCCTTCTAGAAGGCATTTGAAACATTTTGGATAGATATTTGTACCCCGTCCCGAATGTTTATATAATCCTAAACACATTAATTTTGCATCTTCGGTATATTTCTTCACCTTTAATGTTCTTCTTTTCAATTGCGCCAAACAAAAATTCATTGCTTCCTTTCGCAAACCGCAATTTTTCACCTGCCAATGATTTGTGGCTAACTACAACCTTTTCTTTAGGGATAGGTTTTGTTTTTTATAAAACGTTATTTGTTTTGTTAAATGAGTGCATTTCTGGTAAAAATGTTTTGCTTTTGGGGACAAATCTTTAGTTTTCTTTACACCAGTACTCCTCAGCAATCGACTTCCCGATTCCGCTAAATTATGTAATTTAATATTAATAACAGATTTTTAAGAAAATATTCATATTCAAAATGTACACAGAATGTATAAATATAAAAAAAAGTACATCAGCAAACATATAGAATTTTCAACAGAGAACTTAAGATAATACATACAAATATAAACTTTATATTAAAATATTATACAACACATTTATATCATACACTTCCTAAAAAAAGAGTTTATGTTAAGAAAGTAATTTTAATACAAATTGTTAATTATCAACTACTAATATATTAAAGCCAAAAGATCGTCGCGCCCCCTATAAAACCGTTAGAAACGGAGTTAACTAATGCAGTTCTCGGAGAAAATCGTTTAAAATGCCTTAAAACGGTCGCGCCGACGATTTCGGGGGGCGCGAAAAAAAATTCGGAAGACGGCGAAGCCGTCGGACGGGCCCGGAGGGCCCGCACGCGGAGCCCGTTCGCGTAAGATCCGAATTAAAATTAACCTAAAATTTCGGACGTCTCTCGCGCGGACTCGCGCTCCTTTCGTCGACGGAGGCGTCCACTAAGAACGGGGCTGCTAGTTTATTTATATAACAAAATAGTTACCAATAGATGAGGAGACACCACTTGATGTTGATGGTTGGCTCTCAACAACAATTCCACTGTTTATACTTGGATGCTCTACTAATGTAGGTGGCAGAGAGATATAATCATGGAATTTTAAGGATTGTTGCAAATGTTCCTTCACAACACTGGTATCTGAAAATATATGAAAGTCGACTATAAAAGCAATGACATATAAGTATCATTACAATCTTTTTTAAGAAGAAGAGCCTGTCAATGAAAGCCTTTTGGCTTATTTAATAATTGCAAAATACTTTTATAAAACATACCTTGTGATGGTAAATATTTAAATATTTGTCTATTTTATATCTCCTCTTTTAAATATTTACTATATTTAGCAGACATAATAAAATGTCTGTCACAGACGCGATGTGATCTGTAGATAATATTCCTTGGAAGACAAGAAATTTTTGGATTACCACAACGTGAAATCCACTCTTCACACAAGTCCTTCTTTTTTGCGGATTTGGAAATCGATGTCGACTTGAAGTGGTGTCAAAACAACCCAACACTGCACAGGTACGATGTCTTTCAATACACCTCTTGATTCTAAATATAATATAATGTCAATTATATTATAGCATTAGAAAATTATGAAATGAATCACTTACTTAGCAGAGTGTTAAGTATTACGCTTACTAACAGGATAGGATAAAAACGCACTACACTAATTATTATAACTATATTAAAAAAGAAAATATTAACTAGAAAAACTAACTACTATTAAAACAATAATGAATAACTACTAGAAATTACGAAAACTACAAATAATGAAAAATACACTAAAAAATAATATAAGCCAAAAATAATCACACATAGGAAATAGGAAAGGAATAGCACTCGAACACAGTCAACAAAGTTGTGAACCTTTGTAAACTTTCAAAGTTCAAGTGAAGGGGCAAGTGGAAGGGATTCTTTCACAACTTTTTTCCCCAATCTTTTTACCTACTTTCCATAGGGTTTAAGGAACATCTGGCAATAGTAAGGCAATGATTGTTTGTTTGTTATTTTAAGACCCTAATAAAACTTTCCTACATTTCTCAAAATTTTACTAAACCAAAATATAATTTACTTACACATATTTAGCCTTTTACGTATTCAAATCTTTTACGTACTCAAACACAGTTGAAAGTTATATTTTTAATAAAATTCCTCCAAATATTCTTTCCTGGTGTGTAGTCCTTACTTAAAGAAAATTTTTGTTATATGCCAATACCCGTTCCTTTTCCTTAGGCGCAAAAGGTTATTTAATCTTCTTTTGACGTACTGTCTCTTTATTTCACTAATCAGCGATGGTTAATAGATGTTTATTATAATTGCAAACGTGATTACAAAGTCATAACCTCACTTATTTGAGAAATTTTAAATGTTCACTATAGTAATGTCAAAATTTCTGTTTTACATGCGACATATGAACCACTAGCGACATCTTACGAATTGTTCACTCCTTCATTAATTCATTCCTTACTTCACTTTATAAAGTCTAATGCATCATCAGTTCATGTTAAGCAGTTGATTACAATCTGACATCAGAATCAGCATCAAGAGCGACATCTAATGTCATTTTACCAACTATGATCGTAGAAATAAAAGATTATATCTTCATCGTTGTTATAATACATCTCTAGAAATTAAAGGTTTAAATTCCATGACTTCCGTCTGTAACAAAGGAACTGTCAACTGTTTTATACAACCTTGCCAGTCAACGATACCCTTTGAGTTCAGAGCAGTAGTTACACCCAACATTTGTACACCTCAACCACCTTCTCACAATTACATTAACGCTTACGCAATCTAAACTTCCATCCTGACCAACATTCTAAATTTACGGAAATAGATTTATTATTGGGCGCTGAATTAGTCGCTCAAGTCCTTACCGGAGGACGTGTTACTGAAGGTGAAAATGATCCTGTCGCTGTTGAATCCGTTTTTGGATGAATTCTGATGGGACGCTTTGCAACATCATCGATTAGTATATCTTTAACTACTTGTCTTTCAACTCTTGATGTATCTCTTGAAAATTCTCTACAACAATTTTTGGAATTAGAAGCTATTCCGTCCAAACCATTATTAACGGCTGAAGAACAACAATATGAAAAACACTAAAAAACTTCTCGCCTTACTGAAACTGGTCGCTTTGTTGTCTCTTTGCCTTTTGGAGACCCCGAACCTTCACTGGGAAAATCTTATCAAGCTGCTTTGAAACGTTTTACCCTATTAGAAAGTCGATTACTAAAAAATCCTAATTTAAAGAAAGAATACGTTAATTTTATGAAAAATTATTTAACCTCTGGCCATATGAGTTTAGCTCCGTCAGATGACTTACTCTCAATCTCTGCTTACTATATCCCACATCACTGTGTTATACGTGCAGAAAGCGTATCTACCAAACTACGAGTTGTCTTTCATGCGTTGTCAATTACTACAAACGGGAAATCCTTGAACGACAAACTTTTGATTGGTCCAAGATTACAAGATATTATTAAAATCCTCCTAACTTTTCGTTGTTTTAAATTAGCCTTTATTTATGACATAAAACAAATGTATCGACAGATACTCATCTCTCCTAATCATCGAGATTATCGACGGATTCTGTGGGAATTCTCTTCGGAGGAACCAGTAAAAGAATGCATTTTGAACACCATTACGTATGACCTTGTCTCGGTTCCTTTTTTGGCTCTACGAAGTATTCAAGGGTTAGCTATACTTTACTCGAATGAGTTTCCGCTGGCCTGTGAAACCCTAAAAGCCAATATTTATGTGGATGGCGTGGTAACTGGAGCTCAATCATTGGATGAAGCTCTGGATTCACAGCGAGAACTAATTGCTGTTTTGAACAAAGGAGGGTTCGAGTTTCGCAAATGGGCAATTGTCCTGACATCTTATCGTCTGTCTCTTTATCCGACCTATAATCACCTGTATCTTTAAACTATGGAGATGGTACTTGTGTAAAGGTTTTGGGCTTACAATGGGACCCTAGCACTGATAGATTCAAATACTCTTACTTTCCTCGTGGACCACTTTGCACCAAACGATCCATATTATCAGATATTGCCCGAATTTACGATCGCTTGGGATTTTTAACTCCTTGTACTGTCAAAACTAAACACATTATTCAGCAATTATGGCAGTTAAAGAGCAATTGGGACGACTTACCTCCAGAATCCATTCGCCATTCTTGGCAAAAATTCAAAAGCAAGCTTCCACAACTGCCAACCTTTCATCTACCACGTCTGATAATACCCGAAACTTTCACTTCCTGTCAACATCATTTGTTTTGCGATGCCTCACAAATTGGCCATTGTACTGTAGCTTATTTAAGAGTTAAAATCAAATCTCAGAATGTTGAAACTTATTTTGTTTGTGCAAAATCTCGAATTGCATCTTTAACACGTTAATCGTCATGTCAGTCATATGTGTCTGACGCTATGAAGTTTTACATGAGCCATGTCAGATATATATGTTTGAGGTACTAATAAAGTTATTTTCACATGGCCCTTGTGAAAATTTTTCTGATTTTATCGTGGCAATTAACGTGTTAAAGACAATCTCTATTCCGCGCCTTGAACTCTGTGGAGCAGTTCTGCTGGCAAATACCCTAAAAGTTTTAAACGAAATTTTACAACCTTTTTATTAAATTTGAATCTATTACAGCGCGGCCCGATTCACAAGCTGTTTAAGCATGGATTTCGTCGAACCCCCTCACAGGTGAAAGGTATTTGTAGCCAATCGAGTTAATCACAGTCAAGAAATTTTACCTGCTGATTGTTGGAAATATGCCTCTTTTTGGTAAAATCCCGCTTATTATGGGTCAAGAGGTCTTTATCCCGATCAAATCGCATGTCATAACCTTTGGTGGCAAGGTCTATCTTTATACAAAATGTTCTGGCCGGTCAGATGTGTTCGTTTTTTGTTAACCAGACCGGTCCATCCCAATACGTTTGAGATCTAACCCGCTCTCGGGCATCGACCCCGCGCGAGATCGCATCTGCCGGGTTTTCCTTCGTTGGTACGTATTTCCACTCATCGCGAACGTTTTTTTCTAAAATTTTTACTATGCGGTGTGCTACAAAAATTTGTAATTTAGAAGGTTCAATCGATAACCAACTTAAAACTACACTGGAATCCGTCCAGTATGTGAATTTCGCGATTTCTAATTTTAATGAATCTTTAGTTTTTTCGACCAATTCAATTAATAAGACTGCGCCCATTAACTCCAGTCTGGGTATACTTAACGTTTTTAAAGGTGCCACCTTCGATTTCGCGGTGATCAATCTCACCATGACGTCCCCGCTTGCGTCAGACGTTCTAACAAGGAGACCTTACGACTTGCCCCTCACCGATTTTAACGAAAGTGGTATCAATCGAAAGATATTAGTACATAGTACAAACGTATAAAATATTAGGGCGCAATACTCAGCGGTTCGCAGGAATATTGGTGTTAAAGTTTGCGATCGGCTTATATATTAATGATTTTTCATTTCCCCTAAAACCCCCCAACAGCCATAGTGGAAATACATCGGTTTCCAGATCCATAGTACGGTGGTTCGAATCTCGAACAATAACTTTTTTATTTTTATTTCGAATACAATATTTCATATTATTTTAAAAATATTTTAATATTACATCAACATGTTATACAAATAACCTAGAACATTGTATTAAAAAAGAAAATTAAAATGTATTATTTAGGATTCGAACCAACCTACTATGGATTTGGAAGCCGATATATTTTCAGTTTAGCTGTTGGGGGTGTTTAAGGGGAATGACTAATCATTGACATATAAGCCGATCGCAAACTTTAACACCAATTTTCTTGCGAACCGTTGAGTATTGCGCCCTAATATTTTATACATTTTTACTATGTACTAATATCTATCGATTGGTACCACTTTCATTAAAATCGGTGAGGGGCAAGTCGTGAGGTCTCCTTGTAAGATAGACACACGCCCCATATGCTTTGACGGACGCGTCGCAAAATCCGTGGATTTCCACCGAAAGCAGACGTGGGAGCGAGATATGCCGTGGCACGCGAATGAGCTCGAGGTAAGTTAATTGCTCCCGGAATTTACGCCACCGCGAATAAATGCTATTGGGCAACGATTCATCCCATCCCAAACGTGCTTGCCAAATCTCCTGCAAAATGATTTTCGCGGTTACGATTACTGGGCTCAAAAATCCTAGAGGGTCGAAAATTTGTGCAATATCCGACAAAATTGACCGCTTTGTAGCCCGTGTACATCTTTCTTCGTGTATTTTATAATAAAAACTATCTTCCGCAGGGTCCCATAGCAAGCCCAACGTGCGCGTGTTTTCAGAGCGACCCAAGTTCACTACCTCCGCCGACTTAGCAAATTTTCAAACTATTTCTTTACTGTTTGATGCCCATTTATCCAGCTCAAACCCACCGCCGAGCAACTTTGACCTGACCTGCGTTATCACAGAGCTAAGTTTTTCCACCGTGTTTGCGCCGGTTAACAGATCATCCATGTAAAAATGAGATCCGATGGCTTCCGAAATTTCTAAATCTGCGCATTCTAAACTAAGCTGTTTCAAACAACGAGTGGCCAAGAAACTCGCTGCTGCCGTACCGTATGTGACTGTTAGCAGTTCGTATGTGTCTACCGGTTCACTTTCCGAATCGCGCCATAAAATTCTTTGAAATCGCGTTTGAGCTGGATCTACTAAACACGAGCGATACATTTTTTTATATCAGCGGCTACGACAAACCTATATTTTCGATATCTAATGAGCGCACTAACAAGATCTGGTTGAATGGTGGGTCCAACCAGCTGCAAGTTGTTTAATGAATACCCTGTAGACGTAGGGCACGAAGCATCAAAAACTACGCGGAGTCTCGTGGTCAAACTATTCTCGTTAATAACTCCGTGATGCGGTAAGTAACAAGATGGGTTCGTTATCTCATTGTCTTGCAATCTGCGCATGTGTCCGAGCTCGCGGTACTCTCGCATAAAATTCTTAAGGTGGGTTTAGACTATGCGAAACATACTCGCGCAACTGTTTCGCGAGGCTGTTTCACTTGATGGTCGTCTCATCTGATGCATTTACACAGAGCGAAACGTTTGCGCGAAACATGGTGAGCCGCCAGTTTGGGCGAGACAAACATGTCTGTCGTACAATCGGGTGCTGCTTCTGCGTTCGCGGTCATGGCAATATTATATTTAAATCCAAAAAATAAAAAAAGACGACGTCGCCGCTGGTGGACGAAGGAATTGTTTCGTTGGCGATGCCAATATGGTAATCAACTAATGAAGGAAATGGCAGTAGAACCCATAGAAGATACTGTTAGAAATTTCATCCGCAGAAGATTTTGACCACAGAAGATTTTGAATATCTTGTTGTGTGTTGGAAAAAAACATTGAAAGAATGGGCACATAGCTAAGAAATGCAATTACTGTTAGGGAAAGGTTGGCTGTCACACTACGGTTCCTTGCAACAGGTGATTCATATACCAGTTTGCAATATCTATTTAAAATATCGAAAAGTACAATATCGGGAATTATACCGGAAGTGTGTGATGCGTTGATTGAAACACTTCAAGAATATGTAAAGATACAAACAATAATTTATTAAGTATTTTAAAGTATTATCAAAAAATATTTTATTATATTCATTTATGACTATATCTACATATTGTTTTATTGCATTTTATTTTATTTTTATTTTCATATATTACTTCAATTAGTCATCCTGTGTAGTTAGGATGTAGTACAGTTGCCCCTGTCGCATTGGTTGCAAGTCAGTCAATACAGGACTTGTGTGTCCAGAGGAGATTTCAGACTCAAATGTATAGGTGCTAGGTAATACCCTATAGTATAGGGCCTATATGCTCGTTGTGGGTGTAGATTGCTATCATAAGATGACATAGAGACACCCTTCCCATGTCTGCCTTAAACAAAGTGTTTGCAATGGCTCTTTTGACGTGTGCAAGTGTTTGATTATCATATGTTTTGAGTTTATTGGCTAAATTTAATGCATATGTGAAGTATGAGTCATTTGACACAGTGGCGGTCGTGTTTCAACTCACCCCAGGACAAACGACGACGTTTACACTATGCGAATCAGGTAAAGCGAAACACTTTGATTCGCACCCAAAAACCGACAGACCCCTGGCTCGCCGCGAGGTTGTTTCGCGCAACGAGTTTCGGGGTGAAGAAGGCGTGTACACTATGCGAATCATGTTTCGCGAAACAGTTGCGCGAGTATGTTTCGCGTAGTCTAAACGCAGCTTTATACTGGCTTCCAAACTCTGGAAATTTTCTAAATTTTCTTTCCATACTAAAAAGACGCTTCTCAGCGCTCGCATAAGAGTTTCCTAATTTTTCCACACTATCATTAAAAGGAATTTTAACTATAAATTTTCCATCGACCTTACGCCGAGTAGTTTCCCGAAAATGTTCCTCACATCGCGTGTCCGCGGCCGATTGCAGCGGCGATTCTTTAATTGACTCTATTTGCCAAAATCTTTCTAATTGATCGTTTAATTGATCTCTCTCCAATGTGCTAAATAAAACCGAACGTGAGGAATAAGTCGCGCTTGTCATTACCGGTCCTGAAATGACCCAACCTAACTGAGTTTTTTGCATAATAGGCCCACCGGTTAGCTTTATTTGCCCGATACACAGCAATTGACAGAAATAATCCGCGCCTATCAACATATCAACCTTGCCCTGTATATTAAATGAAGGATCTGTTAATTTTAAGTGCGACGGAATATCAAGGGTTTCTAGCTTTACATAAAAGTTTGGCAAGTCGTTCGCGATTGCGTCTATTACTAAACAATTAATTTTCAACGAAAAATCTGAACAATGAGAGTGAATCTTCAAAGTACACGAATCTGTAATCATAGATTGCGATTTGTTTATACCAGTTATATTAACATTTTCTCTTTTTCCAGCTAATAGGAGCCGTTTTCGAGTTTCTTCTGTAATAAAACTGCTTTGGCTGCCCAGATCTAAGAGTGCTCGAAGTGAATGTTTTTTATTATGTTTATTGTAGGCATGTACTAGGACTGTGGATAAAAGGACGTTTGAATGTGTGGGTGCTTGCGATGAAAGATTGATGTTTTGTGTTTGAGGGACTGGGTGTGAATGGGTTTGAAGATCTGGGCGGCTATTATCAAAGTGTAATAGAGTGTGATGCCGAGCTCTACACTTTTTACACGAACTGGAGCGACAATCTTTAAGAAAATGCCCGGATCGCAGACAATTAATGCAAAGTTTAGACCGTTTGACCTGTTCCAGGCGGGCTTGTACGGTAAGATTCAAGAATTTTGTACACTCCTGAATATAATGATCGCCCTTGCATACTACGCAATGTTTTAAATTCGATTGATTTGCAACTAAAACGGCTTTCGAACGATTAATCTTAACCCGTTGATTTGTTCCCTGATCTAAGGTCTCAAGTAGGTCCGCGCGCTCTTTTAAGACCTTTAAAAGATCTTCCAATTTAGGTTTATCAATTGATACCTTGTGTTGCTCCCACTCGCGGTTTGAGCCGGGATCCATTTTAGTTGTCGCGAGATAAATGACTAATGCGTCCCAATTATCGGTTGGCTGATTCAATGACGTAAGAGCTCGTATATGCTTCCAAACGTTATCAATAAAAGATCTTATAGACTGCGAATTATCCGGAATAACCTTTTCACATTCGAATAAAGCCCTAATATGATTTTGCACGAGGACTCGCGGATTGTCATACCTAGCACGTACTAATTCCCAAGCAACGTCATAATTTACATTTGTTATTTCTAGGCTCGAAATTACTTGACGAGCTTCTCCAACTAAGGCAGAAACCAAATAGTGGAATTTTTGAATGCCGTTAATCGCGTTGTTACTATTAATTAGAGATTCAAAAATGTCTCGAAACTCCAGCCACGATTTATGATCTCCGTTAAATTTCGGCAAGTCAATTACCGGTAACCGAACATTCTGTTCCGGCGCAGGCCCGACGTTAAAAGACGAATCAGCACAGATCGACTTGGTCGTAAGCATGCGCTTCGCTTTAGCCGACGACGAGTAAAATGACGACTCGAATGCTTCCCGTTCTGATGATTGCGCTTCACCATCAACGCTCAATAAATCTATCTCCTCCTGAACATCCTCAAACTCATTAATTAAAGCAAGCGCGCGATCGTATCGTTGCTCTAATTCTATCGACAACTCATTATTAACGCTATTTTCACGAACCGCCGCGTCGAATTTCGCAACAAATTTGGCGAAATTAGTTAATTTCCCCTTGACAACGCCTCGCTTTTTGACCAAAGATTCTAATTGGCTCATATTTAGCGAAAGGAATCTCGTTCAGATCGAAACGAAAGGAAAAAGTGACAGAAAGGATCTTACTCGATTTCGAAGATGGAGGCGTTTCCGGCTCGTAACTTCCGGACTGGAAATTTACCATGCGGGACTCTGGAGGCGATGAGGGCTTCTGAGGGCGGCGCAGTTCGCAGATAGGACGTCCCAAACCTTCGTGTAGACCATCTGAAGGATCTTCTTCGGGATTGACTACGAATTTGACCTCGTCTTCTACAAACAGCGACGTGAGACCGCCATTTCAAGATGGACAACGTGGTTTTGACGAAGAGCAATTTTATTTTTCTAATGACGATTTTCTTTGCGACGAAACTAATGGATTTTTTCTCAACATCCGGCTCGAAGGACCATTTTTTATGTATAAATTTCTCCGGAATTCTTGGAATTCTCTGATTCACAACAACTTATTTTTCTTTAAATAAAATATTTATTCTTGTATTATTTTTAACAAATGTACAATTGAATATTGCGATGAACTAATTTGACTGGTGAAGAACGATAAGATGAAATGACTTTAACTAAACGAATTTTACGCAACGAATGTCACGAAACGAATTGAAAGGTGGTTTTTATAACGTATAATACAACTTGTTTATCGCACGTGCGCCGAACGATCGAAACAAACAAAAAAAGTAAATTCTACAAAAATAAAATAAAATAACTTAACAATTTACTTAACAAGTTATTTATTGGCTTTATTATAAAAACCAGCACCTCCCTGCGGTTCCCGACTGATTTACGGCCCTTTCTCGCCTTTAAGGTCCTTGGCCAGCGTCCGTTTGAGCCCTTTACTGAATTATATTAGATTTTGGGTGGTGACTTCGTGCGACTCCGCTGTGTGACCACGTTAATTTTGGGCATTTCTATACGTTTTTCGCTGATGTCCATCTTGTTTGCGACGTATTGCCGTCCGGGACTAGTTTTTCTTTCTCCTTCGTGGTGGACATATCGTTCAATGGCGGCAATAGTGGCACATCTCAAAAATCGTACATATTCTAGTAATTGTTGCATTCTGACATTCTGATATTCTAGTAACTGCAAATCTGACATTTTATACCTTTTGTATCTGCAAGATCGCCACAAAGTTAGTTCATCTCAAATCGCATAAATGACGGATGTGACATTATAATTTTATTTCTATTGTGACATATTTAGCTGCAAGAGTGACACAAATTTAATACGACGGTAGCGTTGTTGCTTATCGATTTTTTTTATTAATCTAACTTCCAAAAATTACACTAGTCATTATGGTTTTTTTTCATTTTTGTCTATATTCCAGTGCATGGATATCGCATTTCAAATTACTGCAATTTTTAAAAGTCATCTTCTTCTTTATTATAATTTTTGAGATGTGCCACTATTGCCGCCATTGAACGATATGGGATACTTGACAATAAAGCGAAATTGATACTATCTACGCACAATTTCAAACGATTCATACCAAAATAATCGGTCTTATCGAAGATAATCTATATGAAGATCAAGAGAATGTCCGCAAGGAAGCCGATAAGGCTTACTTTGGCATTAAAGCTCTCATCCGCAAACATCAAATGGTAACTTCCTTGCCATCTGACTCTTCTCCAACTGCTACTCCTAAACTAAATAAATTATCCATTCCAATTTTCGATAGAAATCATAAAACTTGGCCTACATTTTATGACTTGTTTCGAACAATGGTTCATGAAAATGATTCGCTTTCAAAAGTTGCCAAGTGTCAATATCTACTTACTTTCTTAAATGATGAAGGCTTTAACTTAACTAAAGGATTGCCAGTCACAGACGACAACTATTCTATTGCATACAGCACGTTAAAGGGTAGATATCAAAATAAACGACATTTAGCTACCATCTGCTTTAACGAACTTCTGCACATGAAACCTGTTATTGAGGATTCCTCTAAATCGTATCGTTTCTTGGTAAATACCTTTAGAAAAAACATCGAAGGATTTCGTATGTTGGGTTTTCTGGTTGACCATTGGGACTTTCTTCTTTTTAACGTCTTACTACTCAAGTTAAATGCCACCTTCAAAACCAAGTTTGAGTCCGAACACAGGTCGTATGAAATTCCTACATATGTACAACCTATTAAGTTCCTGGAACTACAAGCAAAAGCATTAGATTTACTGCAACTCACCTGTTCACATAAACTTACATCAACTCGTGGCAAACCAATTACCAATTCTCGAGCGAAATCCTCAATAAATCTGAAAGTTGAAAACAATTCCGGAGATAAGTGTTTGTTGTGCCCAGAAGTGCATCCTGTTTATAGATGCCCTGTTTTTCTCCCAAAATCAGCTGGGAGAAATTCTGAATTACTTACATTTGTTAGAGAGAAGAAATTGTGTAAGTTCAAAACATTTCACGCATAAATGTTTATCGAATCATAGATGTAATTCATGTCATAGGTTCATCTTATAAAGTCTAATGCATCATTAATTCATGTTGGAGCAGTTGATTGCGATCTGACATCAGAATCAAAGTTAAGAGCGACATCTAATGTCCTTTTACCAACTGTCATTGTACAAATAAAAGATAATTTTGCCAACCTTCACCTTACTCGTACTATCACTGACTCCGGATGTCCAATTTTATCATGCATAAATTATCTAAGCGTCTTCACCTTCATCGTAATTATAATACATCTCTAGAAATTAAAGGTTTAAATTGACTTCCGTCTGTAACAAAGGAACTGTCAACTGTTTTATACAACCTTGCCAGTCAACGATACCTTATCTTGAGTTCGGAGCAGTAGTTACACCCAACATTTGTACACCTCAACCACCTTCTCACATTTACTTTAATTCATATTAACACTTACGCTATCTAAACTTCCATCCTGACTAACATTTTAAATTTACGCAAATAGATTTATTTGTTGAATCAGTTTTTGGATGGTTTCTGATGGGACGCATTGCATCATCATCGATTAGTATATCTTGTTTTTCAACTCTTCATGTATCTTTTGAAAATTCTCTACAAAAATTTTGGGAATCAGAAGCTATTCCGTCCAAACCATTATTAACGGCTGAAGAACAACAATGTGAAAAAGACTTTAAAGTAACTTATCGTCGTACTGAAACTGGTCTAATCAGTTTCGTTTTGTTGTTTCTTTTGTTGCCTTTTCGAGACCCCAAACCTTCACTGAGAAAATCTTATCAAACTGCTTTGAAACGTTTTACCCTATTAGACAGTCGACTACTAAAAAATTCTAATTTAAGGAAAGAATACGTTAATTTTATGAAAGATTATCTAACCTCTGGCCATATGAGTTTAGTTCCTTCAGATGACTTACTCTCAATCTCTGCTTACTATATCCCACATCACTGTGTTATACGCGCAGAAAGCGTCTCTACCAAACTGCGAGTTGTCTTTGATGCGTCGTCAATTACTGCAAACGGGAAATCCTTGAACGACACACTTTTGATTGGTCCCAAGTTACTACAAAATACTGTAATAAACTGGTACTAATCTTGTAATATTATTCCTCTTTAGGGAAAGTTGGATTACGATGATGAGTTATTAACACATTTAAAAGACAGGTTGGATGAGTAACATTTTATTGGTCTTTACATCGAGCCTTAATTACTACTACCTAATTAATTTATAAATCGGTTACTTTACACCTCGGTGTGTCTATTCAGCACTTCGCGCCGATTGTTCCACTTTTCACCGATGGTCACTCACCCACAATTACCTAACTTACGAACTAAATGCTTATACCTAATTATTCCATTACACCTTCCTTATTACAAAAATTAAAAAAAAAATAACAATTATTATATTTATTTTTTTTATCTCTACACCTTTTCCTATTCTACTTATCTCTATACCCTCTCTCTCTTTTTTTTTTTTTTTAGTTTTATTTATTTATTGTATCGTTTGATTCTACTCTTATGAACTTCTACAATCTTATTGTCTATCTTTAACTTAACATTAGGGGCACTTTCCGATATGACCTTATATGGTCCTTTATATAATGGTGATAATTTATCGCCTACTTCGTTTTTTAAAAGAACATAGTCATTGAATTTATAATTAATCAATGTCGCTTTGTCATCTAATTTGGTTTTTCGTTTTTCTTTAGATGTAATTAAGTTATTTTGTGCATCTTTCCATGCATTTTGCAATCGAAACTTTAATTCCATCGGATAATTGTCAAAGTTATACACTGGGTCTATAGTTTGTAATATGTTTGATGGTAAATTACATCTTCTACCAAACACAAGCTCAAATGGAGTGTATTTGCTTTCTGTATGTACCGTATTGTTGTATGCGAAACACCAGAATGGTACCCAAGTACTCCATGTTTCCGGAAAATTTTCTACTTTACTTCTCAAATAAAATCCTAAATTTTTATGTGTGTTTTCTAATGCGCCCAACGTTTGATGATGGTACGCAGTAGAATTAAGCTGTTTAATTCCTAAAATTTTTGCCGAATCTTTAAAAATTTTAGCTAAAAATTCCGTACCTTGGTCAGAAACTATTTCTTGAGGAATACCAAACTTTAAAATAAAATTATTAACAAATGATTTTGCAACTGTCTCAGCATCCTTATTTTGTATAGGGTATGCCTCGACAAATTTAGAAAGTTCACACTGAATTGTTAAAATGTACTTATTGTCATCCTCATCCTGATTTATAGGTCCAACTAAATCTAAAAATATTTTCTGAAATGCAGAAGAAGCTGTAGTGGTGACTGTAAGAGGTTCTGTATGAGATCTCGAATGTTTGTACCTCTGATATTCATCACACTTCTTAACAAATTTAGTAACATCATCTTTTAAATTTTCCCAAAAATAATACCTTTTGATGTTCGCATACATACGATTAACACCTGCATGACCTCCTGTTGGTAGAATATGAAAATCGTTAAGTATTAATTGTCTGGTCATAGTACAGTCGATTCTTTTACTTTTATTATTTATAGAAATATTTAAATTCATCATTCTAATTTTATCAAGTGATTTTGTTAATTGCGCAATTAACTTATTATTACTATCACATTTATCAATATATAATTGTGGAATTCCATATTTTATACAAATTTCCTTCAAACATCTCAGCTCTGCGTCTAAGGCAAGTGCTGATCGATTGTTTGGCATATAAATTATTTTAGAATCAATATCATATTTTAATTTACCGACATGAACACAGACATCTATATTTCCTATTTTTTTTTTGTTATCACTTTAAGTTGTACTGCGTTTAATGGTGGTTTCAGCAATTCCACAAGACCCGGGTGGCCAATCCGTTCCGTGTTTCTATTACTTAAAACACCATCAACCGCATTATATTGTCTCGTTTGATGCCGAGTCACTACGTAAATTTTCTCACCTAACTGTTTTAAATCATCGGATTCGATTTTGATCCGCGATAAAGCATCTGCAGTCGCATTTTCTTTTCCTTTTATATAATTTATAATAAAATCGTATTCCTGAAGAACTAACCTAAATTTTGTCAACCTCGATGAAGGGTCTGTCATTCCAAATAAATATACTAAAGGTCTATGATCAGTGTAAATTTCGAATTTACGTCCAAACAAATAAGGTCGAAAATGCTTTACAGCCCAAACGATAGCCAGTAATTCCTTTTCAATAGTCGGATAATTGAGTTCTGCTTTGTTCAGTGACCGACTAGCATAAGCAACGGGTTTATCATTAGAATTTGATAAAACAGCACCGAGTGCATATCCGGATGCATCGGTTCTAAGAATGAAATGGTTTTTTTCGGAAAAATCTGGGTACTCTAAAATTGGTGGTTGTATCAATTTTTCTTTTAATTTATCAAAAGCTTTTTGGCAATCCGTATTCCAGAGGAATTCGGCTGACTTTCGCGATAATTTATTTAACGGATGTACGATAGTTGCAAAATTTTGTATAAATTTTCTATAATAATTAGCGAACGCTACAAATCGTTTTACTTCTTCAGCAGTTTTTGGAACCGGAAAATTTTTTATTGCTTTTAATTTTGCTGGATCAGGTGCTATTCCGTCTGACGAAATAACATGTCCTAAATACAAAATTTCTTTCTTTAAAAATTCGCATTTAAGTGGATTTAGTTTAAGATTGGTTTCTCGAAGTCTAGCTAACACTTTAATTAAATTTTGATTGTGATGCTGAAGATTTTTCCCAAATACAATTAAATCATCCAAATAAATGAAACATGAATTAAAATTTAAACCTGGCATTGCTAAGGTCATTGCTCTTGAAAAGGAACTAGGGCTAGTTTTCAGACCCATTGGGAGTCTTTTCATTTGGTATTGTCCCTTATTTGTTGAAAACGCTGTGTATTTTCTACACGAAGGCTCTAATTCTACCTGATAATAGCCTTGTGAGAGATCTAAATGAGAAAAATAAAATGCGCCTGATAAAGAGTCGAGAATTTCTGTAATATTAGGCAATGGAAATCGGTCATCTTCAATGTTTTTGTTTAAAAATCGGTAATCTATGACTAATCTCCATTTCCTATTTCCGTTCGAGTCACATTTCTTAGGTACAATTAAAACTGGTGAAGACCAATTTGACCTGGCTTCTTCTATGATGTCATCTTTTAACATTTGATTAATTTGATCGTCAATTTCGGCTTTTTGGCTTTGTGGCAAACGATAAGGCTTAATATAAACGGGTTGACTATTAGATTTTATTTTTAAGCTTTCTGTAGTAATATTTGTTACTGTTAATGGACCACCTTTTAATAAAAATACGTCAGCATATTTAGCACATATTTTTTGAATAGTATCTTTCTCTTCTTTTGTTAATGTTTTAACATCTATTAAGTCTAGTAACCTGTCTACTCGATCTACTGATATCTCTGATTTGTTTAGTAAGCATAAGTCAAAATTAGATAGTTTTATAGTTCGCGGTAAAAAATTTCGAATTTTAACTTCATTTTCCGTTGTGTTAAGTATCCGTACAGGAATCATGTGAGATTTAGGTCTCGCCATACATCCTGCCGTTAAAATACCTTCTGCAATCTCTTCCGCCAAAACAACACAATCATCTGATTCGTTTGTCCAAAAATATTTTACTATTTCACAACGCGGTGGTATTATCGAAAAACTATTAAATGTAGATTCTAAGGGTAACGTAATCTTTCCTATCTGAGAGTTAAATGTAAAATTGAATTTTTCAAAGTCTATTGATGCACCGTATTTTACAAAGAAATCGGATCCAATAATTCCGTTCATTGAAAATCCTAAATTATCTATCACTAAAAACTCATGCTGAATAATTGCATTATTAACATTTAACTTAAGAGTGCATGAACCTAATGATGATGTTGAACCAGCAATTCCATTAATAGTAACTATTCGATTTCTGTCAATAAATTCATGTCATTTTAAAAATTTTGAAAAAATAACACTAACGGTCGCGCCTGTATCTAAAAGAAATAATAATTCATCTTCATTGTACTGTACCCGAACATAGTTCATCCCGTTCATATTTAGTATAACTTGCTCATTGCCAACGAAAAAACCGATCTTGTGCTTCCGTTACATTATTGCATTCCGTTTCGCGCACGGGTTCGTTGGGTTGTGCAATGCACACGTTTCCCCGGTTTGGTTGGTAGGACCGACCCCGACTTATAGATTGACCGCGAGAATTCCCGTAATACCCACGTCTATTTACATTTCCGCGAAAATTATTTCCTCTACTTTGAAAACTAGTATTTTGCTGTTGCCTACTATTTTGCTGATGGTATGGTAAATTAGAATTAGAGAAGTTTGAGTTATTAAACCCAAAATTACGGTTAGTATGACCTCTATCAGAATTTCCACGAAAATACCTAGAGCTCGATCCTCCACGTATATTACCACGACGGTTGCCTCGGAAAGAAAATACCTGCGGCGAGGAAGGTTTGTTTCTCTCCTCATCTTTTGCGATACTTATAGCATCTTTCAATCTCAAGCAATTACGCGCTTTTACAATCGTTCGGACATCGTGATTACGCAATCCATTACAAAACGAATTGATCGCCACCTTTTCATTAACAACTCTAAGGGGTTGTAATAGATTATTATCACCTTCGGCTTGCGCTAGTGTCAAATCACTTAGCAATTGCTGTATTTCCTGACCATAATCTTCAATAGATCTTTCACGTTGTCGCGAGTTATGTAACTGGGTTGCAAGTACGGTAGCAGATTTTTTTGAAACAAAATTTGATTGCAAGTCTTCAAGTAAAAGGTCTATTGAATCATAATCAAAATTTAGTCTAACTTTGGCAGCTTCCGATAGCCGGGTTTTTAAAACAAATTTTATTAATGATTTGTGATCTTCGGCTTTTAAAAATTCCGAATATAACTTAATTGCATCTATTAATTTCTTAGTTACGTCCTCATCTCCGTCCATAAGAGGTAATAAACTCCCGGCTGTTTTTAAATCAAACGATTCCGCCATTGCGTTTGTCCTATCTACCCTAGCCTGATTATCTATTCTATCATCCCCTATTTCTAACCTACTTTCAAGACTAACTCGAATTTCGCCTAATAATATTTCTACTGACCTAATTTTAATCTTTATTTCATCAACTTGTTTTACATTTGATATATTAGTTGTAATTTCCTGACGCAATTTCCCTAAACGAACATTAAACGATTCTACTTGTTCTAAGTACCTATATGTTGATTCTATTTTACTACGCCTATCCTGATTATCTCTTGTTCTTTTAGTTTTATACGCGATCACCTCTTGTAATAATAGTTCTAACTGTTCCATTACTTAGCACTACTCCACTTGCTTATTTAATGATCTTCTACTTTCAAATTGACGAGTTCTTGACTCCTCATCACCTCTCTTCGGATCCTCTTGTCCAGATTTTTCTTACACCGGCGGCTGAGGAAGTAGATACCCATACCAATCGCGATGATTGCACCAACGATGATCGCTACCTCGGTGAAGGAATAGTTGCTGTCGCCAAACATGCCAGCGTTATTGCCCACCTGGGATACGATGATCTCTTTTTCTTCCTTTGATTGATTATAGCCCATTCTTTCTTACGTTTAGCTGACGATACTCTTTACTTCTAATGTTTGCTAACTATTCTTGACTGACATCACTTTTCTTTCAATTAATTCTCTTCTATCTCATTATATTTCCTTGGTTCTTGGATCTCTTTTGTCATTAGTGACGCACTGGCAGGATCGCCATGTAATAAACTGGTACTAATCTTGTAATATTATTCCTCTTTAGGGAAAGTTGGATTACGATGATGAGTTATTAACACATTTAAAAGACAGGTTGGATGAGTAACATTTTATTGGTCTTTACATCGAGCCTTAATTACTACTACCTAATTAATTTATAAATCGGTTACTTTACACCTCGGTGTGTCTATTCAGCACTTCGCGCCGATTGTTCCACTTTTCACCGATGGTCACTCACCCACAATTACCTAACTTACGAACTAAATGCTTATACCTAATTATTCCATTACAATACTTTTGAAGTTCTCCTAAGTTTTCGTTGTTTTAAATTGCCCTTTGTTTGTGACATAGAACAAATGTATCGACAGATACTCATCTCTCCTAATCATCGAGATTATCAACGAATTCTGAGTAGATTCCCTTCGGAGGAACCAGTAAAAGAATATATTTGGAACACCATTACGTATGGCTTTTCCTCGGTTCCTTTTTTGGCTATATGAAGTATTCAAGAGTTAGCTACACTCTACTCGAATGAGATTCCGCTGGCCTGTGAAACTCTAAAAGCCAGTATTTATCTGGACAGCGTGGTAACTGGAGTTCAGAACTAATTGCTGTTTTGAACAAAGGAGGGTTCGAGCTTCGCAAATCGGCAAGTAATTGTCCTGACATCTTATCGACTGTCTGTTTATCCGACCTACAATCACCTGTACCCTAAGGCCGGAGACACACACAACGGTTTTTCACCGTACGGCAAAATGCCGCCCGATAGTGGAACGAAGAAGTAAATGAGACCTTTCACAGATACTAGTGTGAAAGGTCTCAATCATTTCTTCGCTCCACTATCGGACGGCATTTTGCCGTACGGCAAAAAACCGTTGCGTGTGTCTCCGGCCTTAGACTATGGAGATGTTGCTTGTATAAAGGTTTTGGGCTTACAATGGGTTCTTAGCACTGATAGATTCAAATACTCTTACTTACTTACAATTATGGTAGTTAAAGAGCAATTGGAACGACTTACCTCCAGAATCCGTTCGCCATTCTTGGCACAAATTCTAAAGCAAGCTTCCACAACTGTCAAACTTTAATTTACCACATCTGATGACACCTGAAACTTTCACTTCCTGTCAACTTCATTTGTTTTGCGATGCCTCAAAAGTTGGTTATTGTACTGTGGCTTATTTAAGAGTAAAAACCAAATCTCGAAATGTTGAAGCTTATTTTGTTTGTGCAAAATCTCGAATTGCACCTTCAAAGACACTCTCTATTCCGCGCCTTGAACTATGTGGAGCAGTTCTACTGGCAAATACCCTAAAAGTTTTAAATGAAATTTTACAACCTTTGATTAAATTTGTATCAATTACGGCGTGGTTCGATTCCCAAGTTGTTTTGTCGTGGATTTCGTCGATCCGTCAAAGGTGGAAGGTATTTGTAGCCAATCGAGTTAACCACATACAAGAAATTTTGCCTGCTGATTGTTGGAAATATGTTCCTTCTAGGGAAAATTCCGGTGATTTAGGGTCAAGAAGTCTTTATCTCCATCAAATCGCATGTCATAATTTTTGATGGCAAGGTCCATCTTGGGTGTGCGACGATCCCAAAACTTGGCCCTTAAATCTGTCTTCTCCATTTGAATTCAACAATTATTGAATAACATACCTTTGATATTTTATTATTCAAATTCTCATCTCTTACAAACATTAAACGCACTTTGGCCTATGTTAAAAGATTTATCGGTCGCTGCAAACGTCAAAAACCTTGCCAATCCACCACTATCTTATCTCCTCTTTAACTCCAAACTGCTCTCAATTTATTAATTCATCATGTCTAAAATAACTGTTTTTTTCATATATTTTTGATGCGATACATAAAAATATTGTTCCACTTAAACCATTTCGAAAACTTGCACCTTTTATTGGCCGTGAAGGGTTACTCAGGGTGGGCGAACGTTTAATAAATGCTGAGATTCCATTCGATCATAAACATCCAATACTACTACCTCGTAATTCTCGCCTAAGTGAACTAATCATCGAAAACATTCATTATGAATATCTTCATCCTGGCCATCGAACGCTACTATCGTTAGTCCGACAACAATGTTGGATCCTCTCGCCTAGAACTGTGTTACACAGTGTACTTTCTAGATGTCTCAGATGTTTCCAAGCTAAGCCAATTTCTTACGCTACTTTAATGGCAGATCTACCCAAATTTCGAATTTCCAAAATCAAAGCGTTCTCTGTAGTGGTTGTGGACTTTGCTGGTCCTGTCTTTACAACTATGAACCGATGTCGAGGTTCTCGAGATGTAAAATCCTATCTCTGTATTTTTGTTTGTGCTACTGCCAAAGCCATTCACATAAAATTAGTTTCAGACTTATCTCCCAATGCATTCATTGCTGCATTTAGGAGATTTTTTTCCCGTCGAGGGCGCTGCTCCATGATTTTTAGCGACCAGGGCACCAACTTTATGGGAGCTAAGAACCGATTACACGAGTTTGCGGAGGCAGCTGGTGTTCATCTCGGCCTGGTATGGAGATTTAGTCCCCCTAGAGCAGCCCATTTCAACGATTTGGCGGAGGCCGGTGTCAAATCTATAAAAACTCGCTTAATCCTAGTTATAGGAGATCCTTACTTTTGAAAAGTTATACACAGTTCTTACTCAAATCGAAGCAATATTAAATTCAAGGCCATTAACTCCGAATGATCCGAATGACCTGCAGCCTTTAACACCAGCACATTTTCTCTGCCTGAACTCCCTCACAGCTGATATTCCAGTTCCGGATTTGATGCAAACCCAGATAAACAGATTAGATCGCTGGAAATTATTACAAATATGGTCCAAGATTTTTGGACAAGATGGAGAAATGAGTACTTACACATTCTTCAACAACGCTACAAATGGAATCAACCCCTTCCAGGCCCTTCCCTAGGCGACATGGTTCTTATCCATAGCGAACAAAAACCACCTTTGCAGTTGAATCTTGGAAAAATTGGCGAACTTCATCCTGGCGCTGATGGTACAGTTCGAGTTGTGACCGTCAGAACAAGACACGTCTCCTTCAAGCGACCAATTGTGAAGATTTGCCCGTTGCCGATCGAATAATTATAATCTTCCTTACGTATGCTTGTTTTTGTTTATTTTGAGCCATACGTCATTAATGATGAAATACCATTCAAATATTCAAATTTCAACTGTTCAAATTAAAATATAGAAATTAACATTTAATTAAATGCAATTTGGGTACTGTTGGTTTCTGTAGAGAGTATAACTGAATTACAGAGAGATATATGCAAAAGTACAAAATGCAATAAACGTTCCTGCCTAACTTCACGTGATACAAGTTGTGTGTGTTCGCTAAAGCGCTGTTGTCAAGTGTTAATATATTTCGAGGTTATGTTTACGTTTGTCTCTCCAAACCAAACGAATAATCGCTTGGCAACTTAAGCTGTGACGTCACTATAAAGTGATAACGTTGTCTTTCAAATTGATGACGAAGGGCTCAAAATAAAAAAAATCAAGTATACGTTGGTACTTCTTTATGTTGTCGTCACTTGTTACAAAACGTATTATTTGTGTTTTTTGGTGGGCAGTAATGTTAGCGCATAACCGAATCGTCTGGTTTCGTACCCGCGTGCGCGACTGCGAGACGCATTTTCGTCATCATCGTGCTCATAATCTTACAGGTATTGTTAGTATGATATATTGTCCCGTGTTACCAACCGCTTGCAGTTCTTATCTGTGATTATTAAACTACGAGCGATAATTAAGGTAAAGATTATAAAAGCAAAAGTCAATATACTTCATTATGTCATTTTTATTGGCGAAATTATAAAAACCAGCACCTCCCTGTGGTTCCCGACTGATTGTCGCGCGAACAGTTACGCAGATCGCACACATCGATTAAATTGCCGATAGATTACTTTTATATTGCTCCGTTGATGGATCTCCACTCTATTGCCTAGGAAGCAACCGAGAAACGATATCATATTGTCGTGGAGTTGTTTTTCCGTTGCTCCGTGTGCGGACGGCTTAAGAGTGGACTGTACATCCAATGACGAATCTGCCAAACAACGAATGCTGTTATACAATATAAGGTTGAATTTAGTGTTCAACCAATGATCTGTGTCAGTACCGACGAAACGCGCTCACTGTTTTCATATAAATTATCATACAATTTCCATAATACTGGATGCAACCGGAGGACTGCTGAACACTGCAAACTGCCAATTACACTGAACACTATAAAGGTGCATTTAAATTAGACCGAACAGAAGCGAACGAATTCGCAGGTATTCGCTCGTTCGTTTGTTCTCTATAAAACAGGAGCGTTTAAATTAGAGCGAACATTCGCGTTCGTCGATGATCCATTCGTTCACTACGTCGGATACGGGTGAAGACATTTTGGTTGGCGCCGCTAGTTTTGTAGTTATTGCCGGACTGTCTGAGAGAAAAAGAAAGAAGAGAGTGTGGTGTTCTAATTTATTAAAGAAAAGAAGCAAAACGGGAGGGGAAGCTTTGTTAACCCCTTGCGTGACGATTTATTTGGAACGTAATGCAATTATGGCGGGCCAGACTCGTCATTGTATGTTAAGGGGTTAATGGGTTTAACGAGTGACAATTTAGAGAGTAACATGTCTAGAGAGGATACAAGTTTCAAAAAAGCAATTACGGCTAAAGAACGACTGCTAGTGACTCTTCGCTTCCTTGCAACGGGCGACTCCTATACAAGTCTCAAATATTTGTTCAAAATTTCAACATCCGTTAAAACTTATCTGTTGATGTAATAAATAAGTTACATCATTCCCGAGGTGTGAGGTCTGTAGAGATCTTATTCCATCCATCCGCTTTTTGTTTATTAGTTTATACAGTTTTGACTTTGGATCACACAAGCATGTTTCGTTCCTACATAATTCAATCAACCGAAGTGTTTTTTCGTTTGTCCATTCCATATTGGTAAAAACTTACAACACTCACGAATGTATAATAACCTAACTTGAAAAACCGATATAGCGTAAAAATCAGCTGTTCGCGTTCGTTGCGAATTCGATCGTTTCTAAATTTCATTGTCCACATTGAGCACCGATTTCCTTTGATGATTCGTTGATTTACCGACAGGGTTAAGAATACGCCCGAATATGAACGAGATCGTTCGTTCATGTTTGGTTCTCCATATAAATTATGCTAGCTTAGGCGAACGAATTCGTTTGTTCGCTTCTCTAATTTAAATGCACCTTAATAGGTACAATGTAACAGTCTGTCAGCTGACGGACACGTTCGACGGACACTTTTTATACCCGCTGCGTAGCCGTACGCGCGCAGCTGTTTATGTAGTTACACATACGTTTATGTAGTTACGCACGACCGACGATCAGCGCTGATCTCCGTCCCTTTGTTTTGCAAGGGCGTAAGACATTTGCGGTTTGCAACAATTAATCCAAATCACTGGTTGCTTATCTGCTTCGCACTTTCCGATACGATACCGTAATTTAAACTAGTGCATTTTTTTGTAAGTTTTTATTTTGCTAGTATAATCGTTAGTTCAGCAAATACACCTATTTCCTTATAACAACATACTGTTAGTAAAACAGCACTCTTATTGTTAGTAAAAACTGTCGGGTGCAGTAAATAAACACGTGCTTTTATATGATTCTTTTATTTTTTGAAATTGTACGAATCCAATTAATCCAAATATAAATCTTCTTTAGTTCCTAAAAAATGATACTTCGATATTACCAAAAAATTTGTCTAATTAAAATATTCACGTTTCCCAATTGCATATGTGATAAACTTCCCAATAAAGGTACTTCGACCGTTAATGTTCTTTGACTAATGGTAAGAAAGGTTAAAACGTCTTTTTGAGTTTCCAAGTCCGCGTCGTACCAATTTAGATTATAAACAGCTTTCGTAACGTTATCACCCTAAAATGAGAAAATATAACTGAAATAATCAAAAGAAAGTAAAAAATAAACAATACCGCTTCAGTAAGTCTTTGCGTTTTTTGATGAATGTAGCACAATATTGAAATAGACATATTTATAATAATAAACTCTGCCAAATTTGAACGCTATAAAATATTTAAAGTTTAATGATTTTAAAAATCAATTTTATTTTACTACAAACCAATAAAAAACCTGTAGTAGATAAAATAATACAAATTATGAGACACAATTTTGGTAAAACAATAATATCTCTCGTGAAATCTTTAGCTATTTGAAATAATTTGTATATGTGTTGATAATACGCGATAACTTCTTTCAGTTTAAAATTACACGTTCCATCAAAACGAATATCATCGATCATTAATGTAAGATGTTCCAACCGTAAAATTAATAATTCCAACGAATAAGAATAAAATAATATCAAATAGAGAACAAGTTGTATAGCCGTAATAAAGGAGTATAATTGAAATAATACTATCACTGCCTGATGCCATGATTTTAATATAAAGGGAACGTAATAGAATATCATTAAATTACAAGTAAATCCTTTCTCGTTTGGAAACCATTGTGAATTGGTGCAAAAGTTTTTATCTAAGAAAGCCCCATATGATATTAAAAAGATTGCAATAAAACTTATATAGTTAATAATTTTCAAAGCGGATCTATTATGTTTTTCAAGAAGTTCCATTCGTTTCGGATAACCGAAGCTATTAAAATTGCTTAATGCATTAATCAATTCGAAAAGATTATTGCCACGATAAAGAAATAAGGCGTCCATTATTAAAAATCCTAGTCCAACTATTACGAATTGTAGATGGAATAAAAATTCCAGAAAAATTATTTTGTAATCTAAAAAAGATGCAGTACATATTTTTCTTAACATATTATTATAAACTTACTTAAAAGTTCTATTATTAGTGGATAAATAGCCCAAGTAAAATTGATTAATACTAAAATAATTCCACCCAAACCACGAATACCATTGTTACTAGGCCAAGATTGGTGTTTCCGAAAGTAACTTTTAAATAAATAAAAACCAAATGTTTTTGAAATTTTACAAGTTTCCTTTGTGGCACAAGAAATCATTTTTAATTTTACACACTTCACTCTGATATCAGATAAGAACCGACCTTTTCAACTTAAAGTTGACAACTGATTTGGTTAAAATTGATTTACTTCCCCTATATGCGGCACTTCCTTATTAGATATTTAAATATGGGAAGATGAACTTGATTACAGCAATAAATCGGCTTTGTCGTTAACATAAATAATTATTAAAGGGGTAATACACAGTGGTGAAATTATGGATTAAATTCAATAAAAGGTAATAAAAATGATTTTCCAAAAAGGACAAAACAGGTCAATTTTATTTAATGAAAAATCATATATTCATTTAATTTATAGGTACATTTGTAAACTGTACCTGTACCTTTTGTAATCTGATTTACAAAAAATGTAGTAATAGGGGTAGTCGCGGCCGCCACTAGGGCAAGGTTTTTAACCCGGTCAAACCTTCAGGAAACAATGGGTCCATGCACTAAGGCCCGGGCCGGAAATAAAACAAATTCGATCAATAACAAAACAACTTTATTAACAGATATGACGTAGTTTAAACATGCGAGTGGACGATCGGTGTCTTAACGATTACGACAGGCGGTTATTGAACGTGTAAACCGTAACTGTCGGGATGAAATAACGGAATCTAAAACTCACTACACCAAACTCCCGTTTGGTTGCGTTTATGTCCTCAGTGAGCGACTCGTCGCATTGCTGGAGATACGTCACTGGTAGAGTAATCACATGATCATGTGAACATAGACGCCGAAATGAATCGAAAAATAATGATAGACCAACTAAACTTTTCCCGCCTTTTCGTTAAGTGTCTGCTAAGAGCCCAGTCAAAGAAAAGTTAATCAAACGCACAAAGTTCTGTTTAAGATTTCTGTTTCGGATTAAAATTCGCTTTGAAGATTTTGTTTAAGATTCTGGTTTAAAGGTCTAATTTAAAAGTGACTTTATAAACGCGAATTCTCCCTGAAGTAACTTTGTCCTCGGAGAGTGGTGAATGAACATTTTGGGCATTCCTAACGATTGGTTGGTTTTTCCTACAACAGGATCAATGTCGCACACGGGGCAAGCTTTTTTTAAGAAGGGTGCTTTCTTCAGGAATATTCCCGCAACTCTGGAGGTCGGCGAACCAGACGTTCAATTTCAAAAACACAATAATTCATTGACCCTTTTAAAACTATTCTAATGTTCGTCTCTTATTCATTATTCATTAACTCTCCAGATGGTTACTTGAATTAAAAATTCTTTAAAGAATTCCAAACGCTTGAGAACGTGACATTGTCGACATGTGTATTACAAAAATTTATTACATTGGCCCTGAGTCCCTGGCATTAACAAGTGCGCAAATACAAAACTAAAATATTTTTTAACTAAAGCCCGCAATATATGGAATTATTACAAAAACGCGATAATACATAAAACAGGAAATAATCCAGGCGCCTCTACTATAGTTAAATTTATTAATTTATTTGAATGATTTCTATAGCCTTATTAATAGCCACAACATTTCAGTAAAATATTACTTTTCGTAGATATATTGATTAGTAGTACTGCTGCTGTTTATTATTTCTTCGCATACTTTATTAATCGGTCCTACGTGAAAACGTTTATAAGAAAGATATTCCGTTATTTTTCAGTCAGATGCTGGTAAAAGTTTGTCAGTAATAATGACATCTGATTAATAGTCTTTAATAATGTTAATTTAGTTACACTTTTTATTTTGTTTCAGGTACAGTTACAGGTGTCAGTTTATAAGTTTCTTCGTTTTTTTTTCTGAAAGCGTGTTGATCCCATGATATGATCTATTCATCTTGTTGAATAGAAACAGTCATGAAGTAAGTGTCAGCTTATACTTAACTTGCTTCGGCTATTATTCAAATTGCTTATGATAGAATACCAGCCAAGAATGTTATTAGTAGCATCAAAGGTGAAATATATAAATAGTATCGATGCAGAACTCGACCGTATTATCATTGAGTTGAGAAGAAATACCAACTGCGCTGACAAACGTGAACAATTGAAATATTGGAATGCACCTACCGATTTATGAGATCAAACTTGTAATGTTCTTAGCGCTTTAGAATCCGCTCTAGAAGCTTGGTTGAAAAATCACCAATTGATGGTACATTTGGTAAAACTGACCAAGACTCAACCGTTAGATTCAATGGTAGAGAAAAGGTAATTACTAAAATTCACGACCTTACAGAGACTTCTGAGGAGATTGACGAAGAATTTCGTGTGCTTCAAGATAGAGAGGTAAAAAATTACATTTGTATATTTTGTTAATTTATTTATTTTTTTGTTTATTTATTTTATTAATTAATTGAAATCGTTGGTACTGACAAACTTTTACAAGCATCTGACATAGCAAAGTAATGGAATATCTTTCTTATAAACGTTCATACGTAGGACTGATCAATAAAGTATGCGAAAAAATAATAAACAGCAGTAATACTACTAATCAATGTATTTACTAAAAACAGTATTTTGCTGAAATGTTATGGCTATTGTTAATAAGGCTATAGAAATCATTCAAATAAATTCAAAAATTTAACTATGGTGGAGGTACCTGGTTTATTTCCTGTTTTATGTATTATCACGTCTTTTTAATAATTCCATATATTGCTGGCTTTACTTTAAACATTTTTTAGTTTTGTCTTTGCGCATTTCTTAAGGCCAGAGACTCAGGCCCAAAGTAATAAATTTGTGTAATACACATGTCGACAATGTCACGTTTTCAAGTGTTTGGAATTCTTTAAAGAATTTTTAAATTCAGGTAACCGTCTGGTGTGTCAATGAATAAGTGACGAATATTAGGATAGTTTTAAAAGGGTCAATGAGTTATTGTGTTTTTGAAATTGAGCATCTGGTTCGCCAACCTCCAGAGTTGCGGGAATATTCCTTAAAAAGAAACCCTTCTTAAAAAAGCCTATCCCGTGTGCGATATAGTCCTAATGTAGGAAAAAGCAACCAATCGTTAGGAATGCCCAAAATATTCATTCACCACTCTCCAAGGACGAAGTTACTTCGGGGAGAATTCGCGTTTGCAAGGTCATTCTTAAACTGGACCTTTAAACCAGAATCTTAAACAAAATCTACAAAACGAATTTTAATACGAATCTTAAACGGAATTTTGTGCGTATGAATAACTTCTCTTTGAGTGGGCTCTTAGCAGACACCTAACGAAAAGGCGGGTAAAGTTTAGCTTCTCTATCATTATTTTTCGATTCATTTTGGCGCTTGTATTCATATGATGATATGATTACTCTACCATAGACGTATCTCCAGCAATTCGACGAGCCGCTCATTGAGGCATAAACACAACCACACAGGAGTTGTGTGTGGTGAATTTTAGATTTCCTTATTTCATCGCAGCAATTAGGGCTCTCCCTTTCAGTAACCGCCTGTCGTAATCATTAGGCCACCGATCGTCCACTGGCATGTTTAAAGTGCGTCATATCTAGTAATAAAGTTGTTTTGTTATTGTTCGAATTTGTTTTATTTCCTGCCCGAGGCTTAGTGCAAGGACTCATGGTTTTCGGAAGGTTTGACTGGGGTAAAAACCTTGCCCTGGTGACGAAATCACTAAATCAGTATTACTCCATTCTTTAGACATTTGTTTGGCATTTTACACAACATTTTGGCAATGGTTGTATCCATGGGTTTTAGTAGTGTTACTTATATACCGTAGGTATCTTTAATATTTTTCTTGTTCAGAGCTCCTATAGCATGTATGACTTTCTGAAATAATTGAAAATGCGCAGTGGTCTTTTATAAAGGTTTCAAAGCTTTTGCAGAGCAAAGATTAAAGATTCTCTGGAGTCGCTCTTATTAGGGAAAGGCGCGAGGTGTTTTTTCTTCAATCTGTCCTTAAACAGACAGCTCGACAAGATTTCTCACGATTTCTGGCTACGTAAATGTCGCATAGACATGCGCACGAGAAACTTACCAACGTCATATGTTATCCCAAAGTGGGTAATGCAATTTTAATATAATGAATTAAATGGGAAATTTTAATACGCTCAAATATTAATTAAAGGAAATAATTAAGTAGGGATTGTCGAGCTGCATAGTTCAATTGGTTAGAACGTCTGCCCGGAAAGCAGGAAACCTGGGTTCGGATCCCAGTGCAGAAATGAGACATTTTTTTCTCCTTTAACGCTTAAGTGGTAAGAATCCCTACTTAATTATTTCCTTTAACTAATATTTGAGCGTATTAAAATTTCCCATTTAATTCATTATATTAATTATTGAGCCGATGCTGCTGCTATATATATGCTGCTTCTGCGGTTGGTAACGCCACGCACTTCTGTTTTCGAGCTAATCACGACATTGGATTCTGCGCGTAAAACACTATACTTCCACTCACACTTTTCCAGTCCAGTATGGACTGGAAAATACATCAAACATCCGATAAGTTTTCTATATGGTACATCTATTACTTTATTTTCATCATTTACTTGAAAACCAGCTTCCATGGTTGTTTTGATGTCTTTACAATCTTTCATGTTGAACATAGATAATGTTTCATCGATCACGTGGGTTTGTTTAATCGATGATGTTTGGTCTCTTCTGATTTCCATTCCCATAAATCTTCTCAATTCTCCCATTTTTTTTTTTTTTTTTTTTTGATTAAAAACTTCTTTCAATAGTTTTATTGTATCGATTATTTTACTTTCCTTGTCAGTTATAATTATGTCATCGACATAAATTAAAACATATAAATCATCTTTAAAATACGAACAGAAATCATGTCGAGATCTCTTGAAATTTCTTTCTATCATTTTCTCATTGAAAGTATTGTTCTAACACTTGAGGGACTCTTTCAATCCATAAAATGCTCGTTTCAATTTTAAAACTTTTCTTCAGAAGTTTTATAACCTTCATGTGGGTTGATATATATCTAGGATATTAGTTCTCCATTCAAAAAGGCTGCTGATACGTCCAATTGTTGAAAACCTGATGCATAACAATGATTTGGAGAATGAAGAAATCGAAACTCAAGATATTTTAGGAGGATATTTTAAGATATATTAGAATGAAACAGTAGAATCAGATCGCACACACAGACGGCGGTGGGAAAGATAAGATTGAAACCACGAAACACAAGGAGTAAGTCCAAAATCAGACATCACAGAGAGCAAGATGCTATGATCCACTCTTGATGAGTCAAACTCTTTGCTGTAGTCAAGCAGTCCAAAGAGGGTAATGCGGCGGTGGTCATAAGCGTACTTTATATCATCTGCTATTTTTATAAGCGCCGTTACCGTACTGTGTTCCCTACGAAAACCAGATTGAAATTCACTAATCAAGCTACGTTCCTCTAGCTTTGCATTCGCTGGTAAACTAACCGCCACAGGGCTTTTGATAATACAGATAATATGGATGTAGGACGAAAATCACTAAGGTGTGATGGGGATTTCACTTTCGGTATAGGGAGAACATGAGAAAGCTTCCAGCTAGAGGCAAACTCAGAGAGCTCCAAAGACGAATTATAACTGTTAGTTAACGGAAGAATAACAGCATTTAAAATTGGTAAGAGCGACTGGATGCCTATACCATCCGCACCCACAGACTGAGACCCAGAGTAAAGCTTCACGTACTTCACTGTGCGTAACTGGGGTAAGAGAGAAAAAAAATAACCGGTATTAGATCACGAGTAAGTACTTTCTCCGAACTGGATGTTAAGCCGGCTACACACTACGCGGTACTTTCAGAGTAACTTGGCTTGCAATAAACTTGAGAAGTACTTGTTCGAGTCGAAGTAAGCTGTACACATTACGCGCCTACTTTCACTGTTACAAGTTTTTCGGGAAGTGCAAGTTGAAGGACGAGTAAAGTAATTAAGGAATTATGGCTTCCTTTTTTCAAGTTTTCGGAAAACCGAATAGATCAAGACAACATTACATCCCTGTTGCCTATACAAAAAGTAGCGAGGGAACCAAACTCTGAAGCAAAATATAAGAGAAGAATTTGCGGAATATGTAATGAATGGAGGTAAATTGGCGTGGCAGGAAAAATATTAACCGTCAAAGCAATCTTCGATTGAAGCCTGTTTCCTCACCGAATTACAATTTTAACAAAGGCAAACCAATGTGGTTTATACAGCCACCCCGGGTGCCTTAAAGGGTTGAAATTCACGATCATCACTACATTTTCCAAAGGAACTTTTTAATTCGGTAGAATTTTAACCTAAAAAAATATGCGTTAAAAAGCTCATTCCTTAGCGAGATTTTTTTGTCTCTTACATTTTTCGCATAAAACTGATAAAAATAAAATCTTAACGCATGTCGTACTGTACCGCTTCATCCCTAACCAAAAGTTCTTTAAAAGTTGGCCATGGTTTTGGTCTGATTTGTTTGTACTGATGAACTGTATGTTGACTAAGATAGAATGCATTTAATTTAAAGTGTAATTGTTGATCTTTTTAGCTTATTATTACTGTTATCACTTATTACTCTAAAATTATAGCCAACTTTTAAAGAACATTTGGTTAGGGGTGAAGCGGTACAATACGACACGCGCTAAGATTTTATTTTTTTTCTCGAAATCTATCAGTTTTATGCGAAAAATGTAAGAGACAAAAAAATCTCGTTAAGGAATGAGCTTTCTAACGGATATTTTTTTAGGTTAAAATTCCACGAATTAAAAAGTTCTTTTAGAAAATGTAGTGAGGATCGTGAATTTCAACCTTTTAAGGCACTCCGGAGTGGCTAAATTAAGGCTTGAAAATAACATGCTTGGCTGTAGTACATAACTGTAAAAATTCACATTCTTGCGTTTATAAATAGCTGAAATAAGAATGAAAATGTAAATTTTTCTTCCAACTGTGAACGGCCATATCTCGAAAATAAAAGAGATGCGACCCCATGTTTATATAAAACATTTGTATTATTTTTATGAGAAGTATGTCCTGGTGAAGTTTGCGTATTAAAATGTGGGACACCTATATATATATTACAGGAACCAGCACCACTTCTTTCGCTGGCCCTCAATTTAGCCTTACATTTTGTATTCATTTCCACGCATCGTATATTTAGTTCCGGTTTTTATGTAATTTATTAGATGCATTCCAAATTACTCTTTCTTTTTCATAAATATCCAAAAACGTTAAAGTTAACTCGTTATTCAACTGCATTATTCCACAATTACTTTTGATACTCCTACTCTGTAAACGCCGCGTACTTTAGCGCGGGCATAGAAGTAAAGAAATTATTTACTCGTCCCTATTGACTTGCGACCGTTTTTCGACTCACGATGGGAAGTACATGTACTTCGCCAAGTTTATGCGAGTCTTCATACACACTACTTGCTACTTGCCAAGTACAAGTTGCAATTACTTGGCAAGTATCGCGTAGTGAGTAGCCGGCTTTGCGATAAGATCAAGGAGGGAATGGGAAAGCGGGAGATGGTAAGTTGGTTGGCACAACCTACAAATACATACAGGTATTTTGATTGACGATGTAGAATATTGCACATCCTGTCTAATTCAAATAAAAATTTTTATAAAATGTAATAATTTAGAAGTTCGAAACATCGATTCGTTGTAAACCTCGATACTATTCTTTTACGAACATAATTTTCAAAGGATAATTATAAGAGTAAAAGCAATTCTTCCTTAGTTTTTCAATATCATCAAAAGGATTATTTTTTATTAATATTCGTTTTACTTTAATGGTGCTTCCTGGTTATCGTGAAATTGATGTTTTATCTTTTTTGCAAAATCATCCTTCTTACCATTTTATTGAATTTAATCCAGAATTTTACCACTCGCTGTACATTACTCTCTTAAACAATTATTTATACGAACGACAAAGCCTTCGATTTATTGTTGGAAACAGGTTCATTTTCCCATATTTAAATACCTAATAAGAAAATCCCGTATGTAGGTGAAGTAAATCAAGTTTAATCAAATCAGCTGTCAACATTAAGTTGAAAAGGTCGGTTGATATCGTATATAGAAGTAAAGTGTATAAAATTAAAAATGATTTCTGGTGCCACAGAGGATACTTGTAAAGTTTCAAAAACCTTTGGTTTTTATTTATTTGAACGTTACTTTCGAAAACACCAAGCTTGGCCTTGTAATGGTGGTGTTCGTGGTTTGGGTGGGATTATTTTAACATTAATTAGTTTTGTTTGCGCTATTTACCCTGGAATAATGGAACTTTTAAGTAGGTTTATAATAACATTTTAAATAGCTTAAGAAAAATATGTACCGTATTTTTTTAGATTACAAAATTATTTTCCTTGAATATTTATTCCATCTACAATTCCTAATATTAGGATTAGGATTTTTAATAATGGATACTTTAATTCTCTATCGTTGCAATAATCTCTTCGAATTGATGGATGCATTAAGCGATTTTAATAATTTCGGTTACCCAAAGCGAATTGAATCTCTTGAGAAAAATAACAGAACCGCCTTGAAAATTGTTAATTATATGGGTTTTGTTGCAATCCTTTTAATATCGTATGGCGTTTTCTTTGATAAAAATTTTTGCACAAATTCACAACGGTTTCCAAACGAGAAAGGATTGACTTGTAATTTAATGATGTCTTATTACGTTCCGTTTAATTTAAAACCATGGCATCAAGCTGTGATAGTATTATTTCAAATATACGTCGTTATCACGGTTGATCAGATTGTTCTCGGTTTGGTATTACTTTATTCTTATTCGTTAGAACTATTGATTTTACGTTTGGAACATCTTACATCATCGATCGACAATATTTGTCTTAATCGAACGAGTAATTATAAACTGAAACAGATTATCGCGTATTATCAACACATATACAAATTATTTCATATGGCTAATAATTTGATGGGAGATATGGTTATTGGGCCAAAATTATCTGTCATAATTTGTGCGATTCTATCCACTACAGGTTTTTTATTGGTTTGTCATAAAACTAATTTAACCATTAAAATTACTAAGTAGTAAATAATTTACAGCATCCAAATTTGGCAGAATTTATTATTTTATGTGTGACAGTTTCAATATTGTGTTACGTTCATCACACAATACAAAAACTTACAAATGCGGTATTATTCCGTTTGTTTTTTTAAGTTCAATTGGATGTTCTTGATTATTTTAGGGAGATAACTTATCGAATGCTGTTTATAATTTAAATTGGTACGACGCGAACTTGGAAACCCAAAAGGACGTTTTGGTCTTTCTTACCATTAGTCAAAGAGCATTAATAGTTGAGGTACCTTTATTAGGAAATTTATCACATATGCAACTTGGAAATGTGAATACTTGCAAATAAGTAAATAAGTTTTTCGGTAAAATTGAAATATTATTTTTTAGGAATTAAAGAAGATTTATATTTGGATTAATTGGATTCGTACAATTTCAAAAAATAAAAGATTCATATAAAATCACATTTTTTTCATGTTCGCATAAAATCACGTTAATCCTTTTGATCTATACAACAGATACATCAAAATAATGCAATGTTTTTTTAACACACGTTGGTATGCAAGATCGATTAGTAACCTATGTGGAAAATTGCTGCGAAAAATAGTTTATAGAAATGTTGGAATTATTAATAAGAAAATAAAAATCACTGAAATAAACTTAAATTATTAAATCTAGATGTCCTGGCACCAGGGATGTGCCGGGACATTTTCTTTATCCATTACATTTATCCTTATTAAAATTTGAAATGTTTGTGATACACAACAATGATACGTAGTTTTTTATTGTAAAGTTAAATTACCTCTACTACAGGGGTATCAGTAGTAATTACTATAAAAAGAAACCATACTACGATTTAACGGTAAGTAAAATTATCTTTAAGTTTACTAACGGGAAGAAAAATAAATGTTATGTTCACAAAAATTAATTTCTTATCTACTTTCAATATAACGGGAAGGCACAGATTATTGAAAATATTTTCAACATGTAGCTTACCATGTGCTAAATCAGTTTAGTTTCAGAAATTTAGTTCAACACGTTTACCTATTATTAAAATGAAAGTGAAGTATTTAAATTAAATTATTAACACAACTTTTATTTAGAATTTTTAGAATTTTTTATTTAGTTTTTTTTAGAAATTCAAAGGCAATTTTTTCATGGAACTAAATAGCTTTATTCTGTACTATATTCCCCATTTTAATCAATGATCCTTTGCCATCTTTCAGGCAGCATCATAATCCCACATTCATAAAACTTCTGGTTTTTATTAGCAAAAAACTAAGTCGGGTACGATTTGACATCATCATTTTTGAAATTTTTACCATTCAAGGAGTTTTGTGATGATCCAAACAAGTAAACAGATGGTGCAAGGTCAGGGCTATTTGGTGGATGTGGTAAAACATTCTAACCAAGCTCCAATAATTTTTGCCGAGTGACCAAACATGTGAGTGGCCTTGCATTGTTATGATGGAATACAACTCCTTTTCGATTTGTGAATTCGGATCGCTTTTCTTCATCTGCACTGTTTAATTTCGTTTGTTCTTCAATGGAGACATCAAAATTGATCGTTCGGTAAAAGTGTGCATGTATATGGGACTGTATGGGAGAATGCATGCATGTGATACATGTAGCTTCTCTGCAATCTCACGTGTTGTACTGTGACGATCCGAATCGATTATTACTTTAATTAGGACTTTATCAACTTCAACTGGACGACGAGAGCGTTTATCGTCTTTGAGTGAAAAATCACCAGAACGAAGTTTGGCAAAACAATTTTGACATTGCTGTTCTTTTAAGGCTTCGTCACCATATACAGCAGATAACTTTTTATGAGCTTGTGATGCGTTTTTCCCTTTGCGGAAATAAAAAAGCAAAATATGACAAAGATGTTCTTTTGATTTTCCATTTTTCAACGAAGGCCAAACGAAAACTACGCAACCGATTAAAAAACTTTTTTTACTGATTGACTACTGAATTGTCACCTATTAAATAACAAAATGTGTTTTACATTTGTACTACGTCTACAATCCTAAAAATTCAACTGAAGCAATTTATGAGTGAAATCCGCAATTACTTAGTTGCTAATCCAATATAACGTCGCACATAGGAGTATGTAGCAGATCTAGCTGTCTAAAATTATTTACTTTAATAATTAATTGAGAAATTGATTTTTTTTTCAATACTTTGCCTATCTCAAAGAACAAATAAATATATTAGTTTACCGTTAGACTGCCACAGCGCTCTAAGTTTCAATATGCTTATCTATTAAACTTTCGCATGCTCGTACTCCGAAAGTTTTCGTCGAAAAAAGTCGGGGTAAAGACTGTCATAATCGCAGAATTTGGGAATTTTTTTTTCGGAAACCGCTGAAGATAAAAATTCCGTCTATTTTCGCAAAAACAAAATCAATTTCACAAATAGCCGATCTCGAGAACCGCTGGTCGCATCTTAACGGGATTACCACGAGGTGATAGTAAAAAATTTCAGTTATCTCAATTGCTAGGAATATACTTATTTTTCGATTGTTAAATAATAATAAAAAATTATTTTGTGTTTAATGAAAATGTTGTATATCGCGCAGGCAGCGATCCCCTACTCCTAGGTAACTTCTCCCTAATTTCTAGTTTTTGTGATTCTCGTGAGACACCATTACGGCGTCCACGTGATATGTTGGAGGTGCACTCCATGTTTATTTTGAATTAAGTCGTACTGTATTTTTTTGTTTTTAATATAGTATTTACATAATGAATTGAAATATATGATGATACGTGCAAAAACTGTTTCTCAAATTAACCGTTTGACTGCTAAGCAATTCTTGTAAGAACGCCCGAAAACTGCGGAACATATTTTGATTTGATGTTAAATAAAACACTCTCATTTAAGCAACTATGGATCAATTTTAATAATACTTTTCGTATTATAAAGAAACAATATTAATTTTGATTATGAATAAGAAAAAACAAACACATTTTTTAATTACAATTTATGGAAAGATAACTTAAATTTTATTGATCTTAAAATCTGCACCTAAAGGAAAAAAATATGTTTAACAATTATATATTTCCGCACAACTAGCGTAAAGGCCTTTTTTACAACAAGAGGAAATAAGGCGGGATCGCTTGATCCCGCTCCCTCTGTTGTTACACACCGCACATCATCGTAAATTACGCCCAGGTAGTTTTTCAAGCGTAATTTTTTTCTATTGTTATATTCCATCCACTCCTTTTCGGTATCTTCAACAATTTTTCTTGTGAATTTGAGGCGGTTCATTTTCTTTTCTGTAGTATTGGAAACATACAAAATATAAGAGTTCAACACCACTCTTCCAAGTATGTTGAATGCTACTTTTTTCCAATATTTTAGGGTTCTTCGCTCATCCAAATACGCGTATAACATTTTGTCGCACTCGTCAACATCTCCCATGTATCTGTTGTAGTCATCAATCATGCTTGGTTTTGTCGTTTCTTAGTCAAAATTCCCTTTCTTTTTCTTGATTGTCACATTATTAGTATCCGAGTTAGATGAAATCAATATGACTGGCTTTGGTTTGGACTTTTTGTCCCTGAAAGAGTACATCAGTACATTTTTATTTGTTATTTCGCTTCTCGTACGATTGCTTTCTTAGCTTCTGGAGACATCTCTTTTCTATTACGTCTAATTGTTCCAGTTAAATATGTATTTTGTTTCAAAAGTGCTTTGGCCAAGCGTAAGCTTGTATAAAAATTATCTGTAAACAGATGATAGCGTTTGTGCAGATAATTTCCAATTGAAAGCAATTTTTGCACAACCGTAAATCCAAGACCATATTTTTGTACTAAATTTTTGTCATCTGTACTTTTAGCTCCTTTGTACCAAAAGAAAACCAAGCAATATTTAGAAATCGAGTCGCACAACATTCAAAATTTGATCCCCCATTTATGGTGTTTTTCGTTTGGGATGTATTGTTTTATAGCAGAATGACAGTGAGTACCAACTGACGGCTCATCTATAGATATTTGTTGATTTGGTATATAATGCCGCTGAAATACAGTATTTGCATGTTTAACAAGCATATCAAACTTGCTACATGGGTCATAATTCGGATGGGTTGGTTCAAATAATAAGGTACTGTCAGTCAAGTGAAAAAAGTTCAAAATCACTTGAAACATATTCCTTGACAATAGGTTTATCCACACCAAAGTGTAATTTTCTCCGGATATATTAGCTGCTTGTGTATCTCATGTGGATTTGTGTCGTCTCGAATTCGACAATTTTGTTTATTCACGTATCCGAATATCTAAAAATACGCTTTATCACTAAAGATATTTTTTTACTCAAATTTGGCTCAACTTCTAACTACTCCAAAGCCCAAGCAGCAAACACACGAGGTTTTTATGGTCACTTATCTTAAGTTCTTGTGTTATTTGGTAATTATAGCGGTGTAGAACTATGTTCAGTCGCAATATTCGCCATAACAAAGTCTGAAAACCAGTTCTTCGAACGATGTGAAATTGATTGTTTGGGGGTTTCCTGTAAACTTTCACCGATAGTAGCGATGTTTTCAGCAAATCTTGTGTTTTGGGATCGTACGGATGTTTGTAATTTATTTATCAAATGTCAAATAGTTGTATTAAATTAAAGAAGGTGGACAGTATCTATTAAACATATTTTATTTTCAAACTGAACTACCCAGTTTTCGATTAAAGAGTTTATCGTCTTCAATTTAATGGCGTCAAAACACAGTTAGTATATATGAAGACATATCAAAACGCATTGTGCAATTTCTATGAAGTTTGAAGCTATCACTGTCCAAAGGGGTGTTGGTGATGAGCGGCTATCGCCAACAACAAACGTTAGCGTCGCGCTGAACCTCGATAACGCCAGGGAATAGTGGAGTATATAAGAATTTCCAGTTAAAAGCATAAAATAAAAACTTAACTTACCTGTCTTACTTTAAGAACACTATAAATGAATTTAAGGTAATAGATGTACTAAAAATAGGGCAGGGGTTATTAATTGAATTAAAGAAAATGTAACCAACAATAACAAATTTCAGACATTATTCGGCCATACACCACCAGCGCATTCTAAGTTCAAAAATAAGAACAAAAGCCCATATAAACTGCCTCTTTCAAGAGACCGTAGCTCCCTTAAGAAGCACTTTTCGATCAGTGTTTATCCATACTTTTAGTCTTGTATGTATGTAGGAGTCCGGGGCAGGGTAATATCACCCTAACACTTAGGCCTCAGTACGCCCTCTGTATTAAACCCCAGGAGGTTTGTCGATGTTCAAATAACCAGTACCGCTTCCTCGCAGGCCCCCCGCAACCAAGGCGGCGCGAGCCACGCCTCGCGTGATACACAGGGTGATACACAACCAGAGATGTTCGACTGGTTGCTGGACCGACGGCTTAACGACCCCTCCGAAGGTCGGTGGAGCGATTAGGTGTTGGGAAAACTCGGGCTCGAACCCGGAACACCAAGCGTGCTAACCCGAGAGTTAGCCGCTGAGCCATCGACTCCACTACTTTTACTCTTATTTTTGAACGTAGAATACGCTGGCAGCGTATGCCCGTCTAATTTCGGAACAGCCTGCATATTGCAAGAAGTAAGTTTATTTTTAGTTTGCATTAATGAAGTTTTCCATAGAAAAAAAAAGGAATTTGACTGCCTCCTTGTATAATAAATAAACCAATATCTAAATAAAGACTTTATTTTCTTATTTAGTGTGAAATCTAGTATATCAATAGTGAAAACACAACGAAAAATCGCTGTGATTTCAGTAAAGAAAGGAACTACTACAGGCACGTCCACCATAACTTAAATTCGTATACCTTATAAATAATTCTCATTTTTTTATTAATAACAGTTAGATTAACCAAGACGCTTGCTTTTATATTAATTAAATTAGTACTGTTGCTAGAAAGTAGTGTGTAAAGTAACAAAAAATGTGATTTTATGCGAATCTCTTATTTTTTGAAACTGTGCGAATCCAATTCATCCAAATATAAATCTTCTTTAATTCCTAAAAAATAAAATTTCGATATTACAAAAAACATAAATTTGTTCAATGAGAAGTATTCACATTCCCGAATTGCAAATGCGACACACTTCCGAATAAAGGTAGTTCAACTGTTAACCTTCTTTGGGTAATCGTAAGGAAGGTTGAAATGTCTTTTTGGGTTGCCAAGTCGGCATCGTACCAATTTAAATTATAAATAGCTTGCGATAAATTATCTCTCTAAAATAATCGAGAGAATACAATACAGTCAATGAGAAAATAAATCGGAAATAATACAGCATCACTAAGTCTTTGTGTTGTGTGGTGACCATAAAACTACATTATTAGTGCTACGCTCATAACAATAAATTCTGGTATATTTGGTCGCAAAAAAAGGTCTAAATTCTAATATTATAGGCGAATTTAGTTTCATTACAAACCAATAAAAAACCTGTAGCGGATAAAGGGATACAAATCATGATAGACAACTTTGGTCCGAGAAAAACAACCGTCGCGAAATCATTAACCATTTGAAATAACTTGTATATCGTCGGCCTAAACAGTAAATCACATAAGTCCCAAATCACACATGGTGTAGGAGAGCAAAAAAACCTCTTATTACCGAATGAACTATATAAGGATGTTGTTGGGTACTGTTGAAGAACAATTATCTTTGAATTGTTATTAATATTAAGGTACATGCGAACTTCTTAGAGTATGGTTTGTTTTCACAACAATCTCATTTTCAGTAAAAATGGACTTATGTGATTTACTGATTAGGCCGATGATGTGTTGATAATACGCGATAGTTTTTTTTAGGTTTAAAACTTCGCTTTCGATTAAAATGTATGTTGTCGATCGTCGATGTAAGATGTTTCAACCGTACAATTAATAGTTCCATCGAATAGCTACCAAATAATATCAAACCGAGAACAATTTGTGTAACCTTGATAAAAGAGTATATTTGAAATAATACTAGCATAGCTTGATGCCATGGTTTTAAATTAAATGGAACGTAATAGATTTGTATTAAATTACAAGTGAATCCTTTGTGATCTGCAAACCATTGTGAATTGATGCAAAAACGTTTTTCAAAAAAAAATTCCATACGATATTAAAAAGACTGCTGGAAAACTTATATAATTAACAACCTTCAAGGCGGATCTGATATTTTTTTCCAGAACGTCCATTCGTTTCGGATAACCGAAGTTATTAAAATCACTTAAAACATGGATTAATTCTTGCAAATTATTACCACGGTATCCATTGTTAAAAATCCCAACCCAAATATTGGGAATTGTACATGGTATAAAAATTCAAGGAAAATAGTTTTGTAATCTAAAAAAATCAGTGCATATCTCCCTTAAAATATTTAGCATATTATTATAAACCTACTTAATATTTCTATTATTCCAGGATAAGCAACCCAAATAAAATTGATAAGCACTAAGATGATTCCACCCGAATCTCGCATACCATCGTCAGTAGGCCAAGAATGATATTTCCGAAAATAGCATTCCAATAAATAAAAACCGTAAGTTTTTGATTTTTCCATCTCACACGCTTTGCCTTTATATTCGATTTTATATTCCATTAAATGTTTACTAAAGTTGCATTATAAGATGGGTACCTATGAGATTACGAATGTGTTTAAGCAAGAGGTCAAATGTTTTGTCATTAGTATAAATATTTTAAATAAAAGCGAGTGGAAGATATGTGGATAATGAAAATCTTTCTTATTTTTGAATTAATTTAACTTCGGTTTGATGATTAAATAGGTTTTTAATCATGCGTTCATTTAGAAATAAGTTCTGGTTTCATTAATTCAAATACAACGACGACTTTTCAAATTCAAATTGGAATGAATCAATTTCATATTGATAATAATGAATTTCTAAATGGGAATAGAAATTAATTTAGATTTAAATCTTAAATGGAGTGAACGGAGTGGCACCAACATGTGTCGGTGCCACTCCGCTTTTTTTGCTATACTTCGTCTTCGACTATGTACTCAAATACAATTCTTACTAGGCCAAGAGTGGTGTTTCCGAAAGTAACTTTTAAATAAATAAAAACCAAACGTTTTTGAAATTTTACAAGTTTCCTTTGTGGCACAAGAAATCATTTTTAATTTTACACATTTCACTTTGATATCGGATAAGAACAGACCTTTTCAACTTAAAGTTGACAACTGATTAAAATTGATGTACTTCGCCTTCATGCGGCACTTCCTTATTAGATATTTAAATATAAGAAAATGAACTTGGTTACAATAAATCGAAAGCTTTGTCGTTAGCATAAATAATTTTTAAGGGGCTAATACACAGTGGTAAGGTTATTGATTAATTCAATAAAACGGCCAGAAAAATGATTTTCTAAATGGGAAAAAACAGGTCAATTTTATTTAATAAAAAATCATATATTTATTTAATTTATGGGTACAGTTATGAAAATTGAAAATGCGTCGGAAGTTGTCACTTGATTAACCTATGGCTTTTTGTTGTTGGAGATAACACTTTTCACTCCCACAGATTTATAGTTGTACAATTGACCTACTTATTTATAATCTGAATTGATGCAACGCCGATTTTTTGTTCGTAGGGGCGTCGTTCTGTTTTTCTAACCAATGAAATTGTTTAAATTTTAAAAAATCATAAAACTTGACTGGTTAAAAAGATTAGAAACCGTTAGAAATCGTTTCTACGAACAAAGCTTACCTCGATATGAGACGCCAATCGATTCGCCTGCGAAAGTTTGGTTTAACCCTTTAGTAGTCGCTATGAAGTTTTTTGCACAGGTGATCACTTGGCTTATTTTATACGCCATTAAGAAAAATATGATGCAATTTCGACTTTGATTACTTATCACCATGTGGAGTCGATGGCTCAGCGGCTAACTCTCGGGTTAGTACGCTTGGTGTTTTGGGTTCGAGCCCGACCTTCGGTGGTTCTTACATTTATTTATACTACACAATAACAACAACTTACTAACTAAGTTACTTACTAAAATTAATTGTCACATTAGTTTTCCCGCTCTCCTACGTGTGCCAGTAATTTGGCAGTCCCGGTCATCGCACTCTATAGGCAACTCTTACAAGGAGGTGTCTCATCTGGCTTTTTGTAACTCCCATCTCGGGCAGAAGGGATCGCAATTTCTCGTGCGCACTTGTTTTTAGCATCTCACCAAATACTCTCGTACCATCTTCACTGCTTCCTGGATTTCGAGATTTTGGAGGTGTGGTATTACCACCTCTAAGATGCAGAAAGTGGTTCCATTCTCGTTTTGTATTTTCACCATAATATCGGGTTTATTATGGTGTAATTTGTTTGTTGTAAGTATAGGATTGCCACAAATGATGTTAATTTCCTTTCCATTTGACGAATAGTTACACTTTAAGTTTGCCTTCCCGAATTTTAGCTGACTTGTAACTATCTCGGGGGCTTGCGTCGCGTCTAGGATTATTCTGATGATCCAATATACCACAAAATCGTGTCTGTCGTGTAGTTGTGTTTGCAGGCCGTTGTAACGGTAAGCTGTTCCGTCGTGGCTCTTACATCTCCTACATAATCCTCCGGCTTGTTTAGATGTTGCTCTTAACGCAAAACATTGTTCTTCTGCTGCTGCGTTAAGTAAGTGTAGTTTTTTGGAATCAAACAGACTGCTTTGATTTGCTGCAAAAATGATATTGTCGTGGTATTTCATTATTAATTTTGGGTAAAACATTGTTTTTGACCAGTTTGGTTTTTTTTTCAACGTCTTAACGACCCCTCCGAACTTCGGAGGGGGTCATTAAGCCTTTGTATACCAGTTATCTGTTGCTAGATTCCTGTTTTTGGTTTCAAATGGTTTCACCAATCTTAGGACAGTATCAGTGGGGAATTTGAATCTTGGAATGGCCCTGCTGGCTGTTTACCACAATAAATTTCTAAACTTGACACATAAAACACATTTTGCCGGCGTATTAGGTATATATTATTCTTACACTTCTGCACAAAGTCTTCATATATTTCCCTTATGACAGCCAACTTGTCAGTGGATTTTCTTTGTGGCCCATCGTTTTTGTTATCGAATTTCAATGAGCTGAGTAGAAACAAAAATTTTCTATACCCCATACATGCTTGAAGAAAAAAAAAAGATTCTGGAGCTATTTATTGATCAAATTTCTCTGAAGTTTGACTTAGTTTTTTCAACCCTGCTAGAAAAAGCATACCAAAACGTGTTAAAATCTCTTCTTTACTTGTTTCTATTGCATCTATTTCCCTTCTAAAGTTCACCTGAGTTGATCCTATTTATATATTTGTATATGTCACTATTTTCTCGATTGTACCAATTGTTACAAATTGCAAAAAGACGCTTATTTCGTCTGCAATATCATGATGGTTCACTAATGGCCGAGGAAATATTTTCATATTTTTTACATCATGCTTTGTGAATTTGCTGCTTAGAGTATGTTGACTCCAAACTATTCTTTTATCTCGGCTTTTGAAACTGAATTTAGCATCCAAGGTTTGAAACTCAATTTCAAATTCTCACTTCATCACTTTCTTCAAAATCACTTTTCTCAGCCTCTTGTTCCGAAAATGAATTATGGTCACTGTTTTGAATTTCTTCTTCCGAACATCATCGTCAGATCTCCCCAAAAAATTCTTCCTCGAGTTCTTCTAATATTTTAGCCATCATTACTTCCATTTGAGCTTGTGTCAATCTTGCTGGATTTTTTACTGGTATAGAATCCCTAAAATACACAAATTAATCTGCTCAGAAGTCTTTGTAAGGTCGTCAATTTTATTAATTACCTTTTCTATACCATTGAATCTAACGGTTGAGTCATGGTCAGTTTTCTCATCAACCAGCTTAGCGAAAACTCGTCGAACTTCATCAAATAGTTTAACACTAGCCGTCCATTGATCTTCCAGAGTTGCAACCTCAACCAAAGCACATGCTCCCCTTTCTTCTATTACCGGATTGGGAGCATTTTTTTCGATGGTATTGTACATAACACCATTTTCATCTAAGTTGATTTTTTCATGCTCTACTCTGACGAGATTCATTATTTTTTTGATAACGTACGTAGTATCCTCGAAGGTAATCATAGCTAAATTACTTTGTTCGGTTTCAAATGTGTTATCAATTGCTGATACTTCCACCAAGCTTTTAAGAGCGGATTCTAAAGCTTTAAGAACATTAGAAGTTTGATTTAATAAATCGGTATCTCCATTCCATTGTTTCAATTGTTCGTGTTTGTCAGCGCAATCGGTATTACTTCTTAATTCAGCGATAAGGCGATCGAGTTTTGCATCGAGACACATTTCACCTTCGATGCTATTAATGACATTCTCGGCTGGTATTCCTTCATAAGCAATTTGGTAGCCGTTAGCTATTGCTTCCTCGCATTGAGGAGTTGGAATATTTGAATAATAGCTGAATCAAGTTAAGTGTAGGTGGGCACTTACTTCATGGTTGTTTCTACCCAACCAGATGAAGAGATCATAAGCGGTTAGGCGGTTAATACAAATCAGCTAAAGTACGATTAACCCACCCATTTCTCGAACGAAGAGATAACGATATTCCAACAGTTTGGGTGACACTTAAACGTTTGTTGTACATTTTTTTTAGTACACGTTCGATTCGAACAGATAAAATTTAATACCTTAAGACAATTTTGTAATGTATAAAAGCTTCTGATGACTTTCTATACTTCATTAAAGTTTGATACCTTTCCGTTTGGCGAACCTATTTCTTTCGTATCCTGACACACTCTCTTTTCTTATTCAACCCTTCTCCTGGACCACCCCAGGTATAAGTAGTGAGATCATATTTTTTGATTGGTCTCATTACCGTCACGTCACCCACATGCCATACAAAGTAGTGAACTTACAATGTAGTAAATTTGATTATATTTATATTTAGAATGCGGTTTGCTACATAAATGATAGGGTACTGTGAAGATAAGGATCATTCCAAAGTAGCCATTGAAATATTAAAAAAATTAAACGCAACAACAAATAAAGGGTGTGCAAAGGGTGTTAAGAAAAGACGATAAATTACAAAAAATAATAAAAATGTTTGTAAGACAATCCCATCTAACTGTGAGGGTTGCGGTTTTCTTTTATCAAGCAGTGTAGTTAAAACAAATCGTAAAACGTAATTTAGGTGAAGAGAAAAACAACTACCCCCACCTTCACAATACTTTAAACTATCGCATTTTTAACTAATCTATTATTTCCTTACTATAGTAATAGATCTATTATAATAATAGTTAGACTTATTAACAAATACACATATTTTCTTATAATTATATAGATACTGTTAACATTAAACTAATTTGATTTTATATGATTCTTTTATTTTTTGAAATTGTATGAATCCAATTAATCCAAATGTAAACTTTCTTTAACTCCTAAAAAATGATCCTTCAGTATTACCAAAAAAAACGCATATGTGTCTTATTAGAATATTCACATTTCCCAAATGGACATCTCCCCAATAAAGGTACTTCAACCGGTAATGTTTTTGACTAATGGTAAGAAAGGTTAAAACGTCTCTTTGGGTTTCCAAGTTCGCGTCGTACCAATTTAAATTATAAATGGCTTTCGATGTTATCTCCTCAGAATAATCAAAAAACACCTCTGGAATAATTATGAGAATAAAAAGGGTGTACTACCGCATCTGTAAGTCTTTGCGTTGTGTGATGAACGTAATATTGCCACGATCAGGGCAAAGCCCCGAAAGGGGGTCATTGTATATTGCGGAGTTAGCACAAACGCCTAATCGAACGAGTATAAGAAGGCAGGGAATTCGATGGTAAGGACGACTTCTTGGTTCCTGGTCATCCGCCCACCGTCAGCTCGTTCAAAGAGGTTCCAGGTGCTAGCTCCGCCGTGTGGTAATGAAGGCGGTAAACGTCAAGTGGTGTGTTACTGGTACATCCCTCTCCCCCTGCAAGTATTAGTGCAGCTCCAAGGAACGTCCCAGCAGGAAAGTAAGTATACCTCTTGCTTATTTAGCCCCGTAATTAGGAACAAGCGAGTGACTCGTGACATTTTGGTGGAGGCGCCAAAAAAGTTTTGGGGAGGTTTTCGCTTGTTTCTCGTTACCCATACCACATATTTCGGTCTTTTCTATTAAAAATTATAAGTAGGTCAGGTTAGGCGTTATTGCTACGTACGCGAATACCGGTTCGGTCAATTGCTTAGGCGCGCGTCGAAATCTGCTAGAGTAGCATTCCGCGAGCATTGTCCCACATTTTTTTTCAGTTTCGCAGACGTTAGTTAATTTTATTTATTACCGTTAAAGATGAGTAGGTCTCAGGATAAGGGTAGAAAGACATATAACCTTAGGAATACTCCCGATGTAGATATCATTATACAGGGGAATTTTGCGCGTAGCGAAAAAACGGCTAGATCGCCGCCGCCAACCATTCCCACAAACCCTCGCATTGAAGCGGAGGACAATCCGTTACCTTCGTTGTTAGACGTCGCCGGGTTACCCATAACACAAGAAGGTCTTCCGCCCTCTAACCCCCCCCCGCAGCCTGCCCTAATAGCTTCGACACCTTTTCTTACCACGTCTACGGGAACGGTTAGGCGGCCCATTTTGAAATTTTCGGGTGTTTCCATAACGTCATTGCCGAATATTTCCACCACTCCTACGATTACAGCGACAATATCAGGCTGTATTTGCTCAACAACGTTGCACTCGGTATTACCAACGAAGATTCCCTTCGATAGGGATTATTCCAGATTGTTCGACACAAGTTCCGTCGCGCTGCCTTGTAACAATTCGGGTACGTCGCGTTTTGAATTCCCTAAGAGTCACCATAACTTACAATTAGATGACGGGTACGAAATACCAAACTCACAACCCGCCCCAAATATTAAACCAAATTTGTCAACAAGACGTGGGGTTACGTTAAATTTGCCATCGAACAGAACGCGCTACGATGGCGATACTACTCATGTTTCCCGAATAAGAGGTAATTGTACGATCTCGAGAATAGACCTATTCAAAAGCTCGTTATGTCCGAAGTTTGTGGAACCTGAAATGTTCAATCCAAATGTTGATGACCCCATACAATCAATTCTTACAATCAATTATTTCGTGAAACGCAACCCAGACGCGACTTGGGACGTAACCGTGAGCGACTTTAAAATGAAATTCATAGGACCCGCCTACGGTGAGGACTTAGAACTCAGGTTAGTTTTAAATAGGCAGCGAGCTCTCGAATCTTTAAAACGGAAGATTGTAAGTTTAATGCGGAATGAATTACGTAGCGAAATGCAATCGCAAGCATTTCGTAACAACCGCGGGAACTATGTGCCGAATGTGCAAAGTCGAGGCCGCGGCAGGAATGCGTATCGAGGTCGGTCAAGAACCTTGGATGGTCGACCTATATGTCGACCACGAAGAACCAAACCCTTCTTCGGGAAACACGCGGGACGGGATCAGCGGAGATCCTAAGACCTGCCTAGCTCATGTAGAGTGTAGGATAGGAGATACTGTGATGGATGCGGTCATAGATACAGAGTCTTGTTGTAGTGTGGTAGACGTATCGTTATTAACAGGAAAAGTATTTAGTCGTATTAGTAAATATCGGCGGGCAATGGTGTCATTCAAACCTTAGGGTCTTACAAGCTAGAAATAGAGATTAGGGGTAATTTTTATCATATAGAATATTATAGGCTACGATTTTATTAGGAAATATGGCGTACTAATTGACGGGACAAAAAACGGGGTTCGGTTTAATGCACGATCGAAATCGAATGTTAGGGACATCGGTCAAGAAATGCAGGGGTCCTTATAGAGAAATTGGGAGCCTTGAGGATGGTCTCGAATCACTGGGACACTGTCACGTACATTACCTTGACAATGTACGAAACAAAATTAAAATTCTTGAAAGCCGTGTCCGACGAATTACATTTTTGGTGTTCTAACTCCGCCGTGTCAACGAGTCAATGCCAACATACTCGCGAGATTGTAACCACAAAACAATATGAGAAGAAGCGCCCACTGCACGTTAAATTCGAGCAACACATTTTACCCCCACTTGTGCATGGCAAAGTTAGGCGCGAAATTCGAACTGACACCAGTTCGAACCTTGCACTTCTTAAATTTATAATTTTCTTAATTAATTAGAAATAAAACACACATTTAAAAGGGAAACATTTTTTATTAAAAAACAATAAATAACTAACAATAAATAAACTTAAACTAAAAAATAAATATAACAAAATAAATAAAATATAATTCTATAACAAAAAAAGAATACAAACTTAATACAATAACAAATAAATAAAACATACTTCTATAACAAACACAACAAGTAATTAATATTAATAATACTAAATATTATGGTTTCAGCCTCCAAAAAGCGTCACCGAAATATGAAAAAAAAAGAAAAAGATATATAAATAAGTTGCTTCAAAATTTTTTACGTTTAACTTTTCTAACATTGAATTCCTTAGCATTTCTATCTCGTAAATACTTATAAATATTTAATTTAATACATTTGTCAACAATAGAAAGTTTAACTTGTTCATGAACTGAGCAAAAATTAAATGAACTAAGAAATTCAACGTTAGATGATTTAAACATTTTTTCAATAGGATGCAAGTGACCATTCTTATCCAGAAACTGATACACCCGATCATGGATAGCATCAATCATCTGAATAAGACGATCACTTGCATATTGCAAGTGTGGATCATTTGCGTACTCTTTAAAAGATGTGAACAAATGATTTGGATTACTTTCTGAAGAAAATAGAGTCTGACGACAAGATTGACAGTCGCCAATTTCTACTTTCTTCAAAAAATAACCCGCCACATATGCTGTTGCCTGATTATTTTGTACAATTTCTGAATCATACTCGATATCCAATTGAAAGCAATCGGGGGGACTGTCATTAGAATCAAAACCCTCTGGAGAATATAGCAAAAAATCGCGAAGGCTTCCTAAAGATTCACAGTAGTCATCTTCACAATTCCTACCCTTTGTTAAGGGAACAGAAAAGTTGTTAACTACGATCGTCTTTAGGGCAGCCACAAACTGATGACACGCAGGATTAACATTAAACCCGCCATGTTGACGTACTTGACAAAACAAATTCTCCAAGGGATCTTGATTTAATGATCTTAACGAAAGAAATGACACGCCGTGTTTAGTTAAATTTTGCCAAAGGTAAATGATTGACCTGATGGTAATCTGCCACCCCTTGACAAACCGCACTTGATTTGTGCAATCTTTACCAGTTCGATGGTCAATCATTTTCCATTTGGTAAGTTCAGGTAAAAGATTCGACCAAAAAGCCAAATGTGGTGAATCTTGTGACAACGAACACCGTAATTCCTTACCAGGTTTAGGATACCGAGACGACCCATTCAGTGAATCAAACAATTTATCTACGGTATCAACAAATTCCGCTATAGCTAAAGACTCAACGGGTAAGTTTTTAGTTACATGGAAAGTTTCGATAGACGCTGCAATTGTATGACTCAACTAAGCAGCAGCAACTTTCACCTTCATTTTTATATATGAATTATCAAAATTAAAATATTCGGCTTTCAGTTTTGGCAACTGTTTATAAGTCCTAAGCTGCTGATCTAAATTAAATGCAGCCCGAATATGTTCGAATTTTGCGTACTGCTTATGCCGAAATTCGACATTATATCTCAAAAGTGCATTTCGCGTATTTTTGAGTAAATGCGGTACGTCAAAAATCGTGCATACTTTTTGTTCATTAACATTAAACACGTGAACGTTTTCCCCACAAAGTGAATTCAATGCAGCTACATTAGTAGGACCCTGATCGCAAACAGTTGCCACCACTTTCAAACCAATATTTTGCAACTCACTAATAATTTGAACAATTAACTGTTTAAGTGAAGTAGCTGCGATAGTATTTTGTACAAAATAATAAGCAACAACTTGCTTGTAATTTTTTTGTATTCCCCTGATCATAAAAACTAGAGCATGATTTGCCATTTTGTTATTATTCCCGAGTGTACCCAAATCTTCAAATCCTGAGATTCTTTCCTCATGAGCTTCATAGTGTAAACCACTCTTCAGCTGTACTTCATCGAAGATTAAGGTACATATTTTATCAACATCGGACATTACCCTAACTTGACATTTTAAATATTCCAAGATGTTAGCATTTAACCCTGATTTAAATGAAATGTGGGATAACACACTTTTCAAAGTTCTTATTGAAGGCAAATCAAAATGAACTTGAAGATAACGATACAACCGGGGGCTCCTTTTATAGATCGACAAAGCAAAAGCTTTATCGTCCAAAGTCCATCGTTTACCAGATGGCGCTCTACCACAATTACGTAACTGAGAATTAATAAACTCCTTTGTTACGGAATTCAAAGTAGTTTCGATGTACTCAAATCGGCCCTCGTCATATAGTTTTCTTATACAGTTCAAATCAGCTTTCACATTCCTAAGCTGTCCTTTTAATTTTGACAATTTTGATATTGTATTACGATGAACTCTAACGTTCTTTTCTTGCGGGTCTAATAAGTGCGCCTTTGAATCATTTGTTACCTCCACATCCTCTAAAAGATAAACAAAATCTAAATTATCAAATTGGCAAACCTCTCCAGCTTCAACGCCAATATCCCCACATAGGACAGGAATGTCTGGAATACTAGGATTTAATTGGTTTATGATATTATTGGGAGCAATTGGAGAGGTGGGGGCCACATGTTCTTCGGAAACATTAGGATTGTGAGAAACAGGAGCTCTGGGAAAAGGTTTAGGAAGAGCATTATAATTAAGGCGAATCTTTTCGGAATTGTTATAATCGGAATCGGAAAAATGGTCCTCACATATATAAAAGTTTGTTGTTTTAACTGTAGGATCTAGGTTGCATAAGGATTTCCAGGATGCTGAAATTGTGGGATCTTTAGGAAATCTACGGAACTTTTTATTGTTTGGATTATTAGTGTAGTAGGAATTATGGCAAGATGGGAATTTACAAGACCATTTCTGTTTGGATGAGGATAATTCGGGGACGCTAGACATGGTAATACAGAAATATTACAAGGCAATAATCAAAAAAATGTTCAATTAAAAAAAATAAAATAATTATCTTACCTGTCAACAAACACAACCGATCTCACTAACGACTAACTTCATTCTGCTGTGTCATTGCCATGCAGCGGTGGGGGAAGCCACTTCGCGCAATCTTCACGCGATACGTAGACCCGCTTACACTAGGGAAACTTACTAATTGAAACTACTTCACTTATTGCTTCAAACAATTAAACAAATAAGTTTGTTACGCATTTACTACGCGTAAACATTTACTTTTAAACATTTTTCTTACTTTGAACTTTATTAACGGCCATAATATTCCGACAGTAAAATTTTCCTGTGTAAACGTGCCATCTGCACGGCCTGTGACGTAGGCTGTTGCCGATTTTTAAATCCTACTTTCCCTCCCGTGATTGTAACATTGATAAATTTACGCCTACGCCGGGTTGAATTGGAAGGAGAACAAATAAGAGATTTAATTGGACACTCGCGACCCAAGAGGGGTCTTTTAGATATTGTGGGTAAAGGGTCTAAAGTTTTGTTTGGGACACTGACTGCCGAAGATGCCGAGCATTTCGAGTCATTAATAGATAATCTTAAGATGAAGCAGAGGGACTTAATAGATATAGTTGCGAAACAAACGTCGATCGTTGATAGAACCCTACATAGAATTAATGATTTATTAAGTAGTATAGAAAAGAATGAGCAAGTATTGTACGATAATTATAGTAAATTGAGAAAAGTATTGAAAGGTCAAGAGGACCATGTTAAGGGGTTGCAAATATTTGACGTTTATTCCACAACTATAGAGCTTCTCGTTAATCAGTTAGAGTTTGAAATCTCTCATTTGGCCGACATGATTATTGCGGCGAAACTAGGGATTGTTCACCCCTTCCTACTCACCCCAAGCACGGTTCGCCTGGCATTGCAAGGCGTCATCGGTAAACTTCCTCCAGGAGTCATGCTTCCCTTCGACTTAAACCAGAACGAGACTTTACATCATATTTTGGAAATCTCAAAAATTTTTGCAAAGAGCAACAGATTAGTTGCAATTGTCTCGGTCCCTTTGGTTGAATCCGAACCATACGCTCTATATCATTTTACATCGCTACCTTTGAAGTTGCGCGGAACAAAATTTATTAAAATTAGCCTGGGAAGTCCATATTTTGCAGTAAACGAGAGACTCGCCCTGTCTCTCACTTACTCGCAGGACGATTTTAAGACTTTTATTCACGAATCGGTGGGTAACTACATTGGGAAGCTGCAGCAACCCTTCGTGAGTACCTCCACTTGTGAACTAGACCTGATACACCCGCTAGCACACATAACACCTAATTGTAGCAGGATAGTTCTGGAGGTGGTCCGACCAATGTACACGCCTTACCGTGACGATAATGTTTGGATATACGTTATTCCCGATAAGGAGCCTGAAGTTCTGACGATTACTTGCTCGACTAACGGTTCCTTATGGAGCACAAAAATAAACTTGAATGGTACCGGAAGCCTCCATTTGGACGCTGGTTGTGTAGCCAAATCAAAATTAATATCCTTGTTCCATATTTTTTGATATCCATATAAATTTACCAACATTCGGGGGCTACAACAACTGGTCAGACGTCCCTTTGTCACTCGGACGCCAGTTAGATAGAGTACGGTTAGGGGAGGGGGAGGAGAAACTATTAGAGGACATCTTGGAAGAGGTTAAGAGTCTGGACAGACTGGATAATCAAACCATTGTGACACAGATTCACAATGGGGTGATATACGCGTTATGTACGGTGGTGGTCCTGGGTCTTATCATCTTCCTTGTAATTAAAATATTAAGTTGGAAGCGAAGTAGGGACATTTTGAGGAACGGTCCGAAAGAAAACATGTTCGTCCTGGCGGATGGGCGGACATGTCGGATACGATACTCGGAATGAAATTGTACGCTCCGTCACGCCACGCGCTGTGTAGGTTTAAGGATACTTTAGGATTTTAGTTAATGGGGTAAGCAAATTAGCTTCATCAGTTAGGATAGGATTAGGGGTTAAGAGGTTTTAGAATAAAAATTTAGTTAGTTGTAAAAAAAATAATATAAACTTTTACTGCTGAGCATTATTTCTGTTACATATACGCCGCCAACCGAGGGATCTGAACGCTGCTGGTCTGAGATTTCACTACGAGCTGGTGGTGCAAAATGGACGATCAGGGTCTAACAACTCCCTTCCAACAACACGGCTCCTGTACAACTAAGAAGCAATAAGCCGAAATGGGCATTACGTGTGGGGGGTCCTAAACCCGTAGAAGTGGCACAATGTACGTCCACCTGAGCGATCGACATCATCATCGAGAAGGAGCTCAACCTCGAAAATCAAGCGTAAAGGACTAGGGGGGAAGATTGAAGATTGCAGAATTTCCTCCATGTCAACAAACAGTCCTTCAGGGAGTTAGCCTGATGACACGGAGAGCTACCGTCAAAACTAGTGGCTCTCCTTGACACCGTAACAACCAGAATCCAAGTGGCTTCAGGGATGAGGCTACTCTCCACTCATTTGCCCCACCAACCGCCGACACAAGACAATGCAGACAGGCAGCGTCGGACCTTCGATGGGCGTGTCGATTGTATTTCTTTGTAAAATTTGTAATAGAATAGTGCATTTTATGTAAATCGAGGCACTTCCTTCACGAACATATATACCTGAGGCATATATGCTAGAGGGGAGGGAAATGCCACGATCAAGGCAAAGCCCCGAAAGGGGGTCATTGTATATTGCGGAGCTAGCACAAACGCCTAATCGAACGAGTATAAGAAGGCAGAGAATTCGATGGTAGGGACGACTTCATAATAAGGCGTCAACAACTCTGCCAAATAATCCGATCGGAGTATTGTGCGAAACAATAACTATGGAAATGCTCAGACGTATGATGAGAACGTTTCATTTGAAATTTCAAAAATATTGAACAGAATGGTCATCGTTCTGAGCATTTAATCGACCAAACTTCAAAATTAATTTTGAACAAAATTCTAAAATACTTTCAAACATTGAAAAGTTCAATCTATTAGTATTTCTTTACTATAAATTATGTCGTTCTTGTTATTTAAATAATGAGTAATTTTATTTTGATTTTGGTTAATATTTACAAAACAGTGTTTAAGAGAAAAATTTGTTAGACAGAAATGAATAAGCTTTTTAAGTTGTTTAAGAATTAGCAAGGAACAGGTGGCTATGCTTATGCGTATGGATTCAAAAACACGCAACTCTAAGATTGGTCTAAATTAGGTGTAGATTCAAGAAAATTAAAAGAGAATTAATAATTTAAATTCAATGTAAACTGAAAAGAACCTTAACACCTCTTACTTGTCTTTTATTGTCCGCCTCATCCACAGTCAGAATACCTCTTGGAATAACGATAATGACAATGGAGTATATATCGAGGAAAGACGCAAAGTAAAGGTCGAACATTACAGAAATAACGTCGGATTTCAAGTGTAAGATTCCTGCTAACAACAGGTGCGTCCTTTCCGCAAATATGCGCCTGCCCGATAGATAAATGTGTTTAACAGATGTAAACTTGCAAAGCGAACAACAACAAAAAAGTGACTTAAACTTTATTTAATTTGAGCTTTAAGGTTTCATCGTGAGACACTCTTTCTGATTGATTGCAACGAACTCGAAGTCCACCTTAAGCATGTTAATCTATTGACTGTTATATATTGATATTATAAACTGTTAAATACGATTAAAACAAGATCTAATCTTCACCACATTAATTTTAACAATCATACTCTTTCAAGTGCAAATTGAGAATAGCTAGTTCAAGTTCGGACTAATCAATTTCAAATTGGGAATGTGATATGTACGTGGAAAATACACAAATAGTGGTAGTTATTTAATGTTGGTAATAATCGTTAACAACGGGTATACGCTGGGGTATAAAAATATGCAACCAGTTGAAATCATGGATGAAGCGTTTGCTGACGACGTGGTATTAGTGGCAAGAAGCAAGAGAGCATTAAGGGGGAGCATAGAGAAATGGTGCATGGTATTGAAGGAATTTGAAATGAAAATGAACAAAAACAAAACGAAGGTTATGGTAATCGGAAAAAAAGAAGACATCGAAATGAAAATAGAGCGAGCAGACATTGAGCTGCTGAAACAATTTAACTATCTGGATATTGAACTGGGGCACGATGGTAAACAAGACACAGAAATATACACAAGAATAAAAAAAACGACAAAGCTCTATTACGAACTGAGTACATTCTTCATTATCAAGAAAGAAATATCAAACGAGACGAAAATAGATACATTTAAGGCGGCGTTCAGACCGGTGCTAACTGTTGGCTGCGAGACGTGGGTGGTTAACAAGAGACAAGGGTAGATTACAAGCAGTAGAGATGAGATATTTGAGGGGATTGAAGGGAGTAACTAAGGGAGACAAAATCAGAAGTGCCGAAATAAGAAAAGAAGTAAATATAGGACCACTAAGCTAGCACATAAAGAAATGAGAGTTAAGACCGTTTGGACATTTGCAAAGGATGGGGGAAGAGAGGCAGATCAAGCAACTATGGCAAGTGGGAGTACGGGGGAAGAAAGCAAGAGGAAGACCGCAACACACTTGGATCGATGTGATAAAAGACCTACTAACAAAAAGAGGAAAACAATCAGAGAAACCGAAAAGCTGTCGAAAAATAAAAGACAATGGGCGGTTTTTGTCCAGGCATGAAAAATGACGATGCTCCTACACTTTTTAATGGTAGAAGGCGTTTTCTCGATATATATACACAGGGTGATTTATAATATTCGGATCAGACTAAAAGTGTAGGTACACGGACTCGAACCGAAAAGATTTTTTAATAACGTTTTGTTAAAAACTTAATATTTACGTAGATATTGAATGTTAATTTTTAAATAAGTTATCGTCAACTTTTGAGAATCTCTGATATTCAGTACAAAACTATTAAATTACTTCTGAACGCCATCCTCATGCCCGAAGGAGGTGTACCAGATTATAATTGTTGCTATTTTAGTTAAATTAAAAAAAGAAAAAGTAGATATTGATTCATGAAACGTTTAATAATAATGTATTAACAAAATCTCTAAAACAAGTATTTACAAGAAATTTTCAAAGTGCTGTCCTTGTATTTCGACGCACAATTGCGTACGACGAAATCCAATACATGAATTATCTTGAAAATCGAGGACGTATGTGCCCTGTAGCGGTGTTGATGCGATGTCGTAATTCGTCGATTGTATTAACATCGGTAGTATATACTCTTTCCTTCATGAATCCCCATAGAAAAAAGTCTAATGGGTTAAGATCGGGACTACGTGGTAGTCATGGAAAAGGTCCACCCCGACAATCCATTTATGCGGAAAAGTATTATTAAGAAATTCTCGTACATTACGACTAAAATGTGCAGAACAACCATCGTGCATAAACCACATGTTACGTCGTATAAATAACGGAATATCCTCTAGGAGTCTGGCAAATTATAATATATTAAAGTAGTAAATTATAATATATTAAAGTAGTAAACAATCAGCGCCATCTTTTCGAGGTTTTTCACTTTTTTCTCCGTGAAAACGAGCTCTCCGACAGTTTTGGGGGGTACTACCGGGACCTGATTCTATATGTGCATTTTCCATAAGCGAGTATGGGGCCCGTACGACGTTTTTTAAGGGAGAAAAATGCAAAAGAAGTGTTAAAATTTTTCGGAACTAACGTCGGCAGTCGACCATTTTTCCGTTCGTTGCGCTCTTAAACGTCAAACTGGCCCTTTTTTTCCGGGATTTTCCGACCTTGCCGCCTTAGCTGGCGTTCATGTTGATGAAGAAAACGTTAGAATACAGCCTATTTTATAGGTTTCGGGCCATTGATGAGCCTAAATCGGTTAAATAGCGCCTTTCCAAACGTTTTTTCCCAAAGCCGATTTTCTGCCATTAGGGCGGGTACAATTTCTATTGACCGTTTTTCGAACAATAAATTTTTCATCGAAAACGGGTAAAATCGCATTGTCTTATGTACTAAATTGTTCAAAATCATAAAAATGGAGTCAAACAAACACGTTTTTGTATCCGTTTTTCGAAAAAAACGGCCTGGAAAAAGTTAAAAAATAACCCTTTTCGAATACCAGGGTCAACCAAGAATAACATTTCGTTTTTGACGTTTGGCAGTTTTTTCCAATATGCACTGATTCAAAGCGCAAATTAGCCGAAAATCCTTAAAAATTGTATACAACGGTCTCAAAACTGTTTACCCTTTCCGTTTGGAAATATCTAAACAGGTTAGCTACTTTCACAAGTATTCATTATTTAAAAAACTTTTAAAATTAGAATCTAACCTTTTAGTCATGAAAAAAATAAGCTGAAAAAGTCCAAAGATTCGATTATTTATCAACAAATGTAGTCGATGAGGTTTATTTTAAACTACTTTTATACTTGGAGACATTAAAACAGATTATCAATGGTATTGCAAGTGTACTTTTGTTATCTTTTGAACACAACCGGAGTTTTTCGAAGAGGAACGTCTCTTTTCTGAAGTTTTTGTAATTTTTGACTTCAATTTGAATTTACAAAGTTTTGCAATGTAAAAATGATACAAAATGAAAAGTTTATCACTTACATAAATTAATAAGCTTGATTGCGACGTGAAACCTTAAGACAATCAAGAAGAAGTTGTTTTGAAACTTCTATGAAGAATTATCAATGCCAAAAACGAGCAAGAAAAATGTATTATATTAATAATCAATTGCAGGAACAGCTAAAAACGTTGTTCAGGGGAAGGAGTAATATGCTGCAGCTTTGTTAGATCAAATATGGCCAAAAAGAAATGATACTTTCGATAGAAAAATCACGGGATATTAACGATATGTTAGATTTATAAATATTGAATAAGAAAAAAACAACAGGAAACTTCAAAAGGAGTAATGAAATTTTAAAGAAGATATCGTTCTACTAATGAACAAGTCAAAAGGGAAAGAAAAGTCTATCGAATAAAAAGAAAAAAAATACGAAAATAAATTTTAAGCAAAAATCAAAAAAATCTACATTTTCGAAATTGAAGTGAAATAGCATTAATAAATGGATAAAACAAATATTGGAAATGGAGAAAAATCTGCAAAGCCATTAAAAAAACTTAATTAGGGGAAAAAAATTGCGATACCAGAACAATGTATGAGTGTGTTTTCGAAGCTAACAAAATTACTTGATGTTGGTTTCAACAATATGTTAACTTAATGGAATCTTTAGAGAACAGTTTTGTAAGCAACGAATCCTTTTCTATGTTTTATTTGATTACAGGCAACTTATGATTCTTTTTTTGTCAACACGAAAAGACGAACATCGAAAAAGTACTTTAAATTATTTTCACCAGTGGAGTTCTTAAAACAGTGTGCCCATTGTAATTAACGTTTCTGGAATAATTCGCTCGGTATGGGACAAACCAAAAGTATCATGAAGAGATTCTAATTTTTTCTTTCCGCACTGTATTTGAACGATGGCCTATGAAATAATTAACTGTTACCACTAAAGATCACCGGAAAAAAGTAAAAATCGCGGAATACGATTTGCCTTAATATCAATACCAAATTCTATACATTTGAGAACTAAAAAACGTCCAAAGCAATATTTCAAATTTAAAACATGGACAAAGCTCTGAATTAAGATTAACCAACCACATTGATTCAAATTCTCTAGATCGTGTTTACAGGTTGTTTATACAGTTAAGTAAACTTATTTATCGGTCATAATATCGGTCAATCTGAAACCCTTTTTGTGAACTCCAACGTAGTCCGTATTAGTATTAAACTTAAAGAATGGATACGATTTGTATAAAATTAAAACACAGCAAAGCAATGATTTCAAATTCAAAATATTGATAAGGCTAAGGAATTTAAATTAATCAATCGCGTTGAACGTTTAGGAAATTGTTGGACGCCATTGGTGGATTTAAATTTCCCGAAAGCCCACTAAACCCTGTGTAGGCGAATTGTCCATGAGAGCAATTTTACCTATTTATAATATCCGTACTCTCAACTGATGCACCACGCTAGTTTTCTTCTAAAAATTGTAAATAATAGTTTCCATTTAGTCTTGCTGGTAATTCGAAAGGTCCTATTAAAGTATTGTTCACAATTCCTGCCCATAAATTCACACTGAATCGCTGTTGAAGGAAGTCTGACAAATACATGTGGATTTTCGTCCGACCACACATGAGTATTGTGAAAATTTAGAACACCATTTGTGATAAAACAGCATTCATCCATTACCAGTATATTGTTTGCAAAATCTGCTTCCCTGTTAGTACGATTTAGTAGCCACTCGCAAAACTGCAGCCGCAAGGGATAATCAGCGACAGTAAGTCCTTGCACCTGTTGAAAATCGTACGGGTATAAACCATTTGTTTTCAATGTACGCCAAAGTTCTGGGAAACTTCGAGTTAGTGTGAAATTTGATGCGTACTGATATTTGGATCTGCATCAACAATTTCCAGAATTTCTTCTTCCACGTTCAGTTCATGTCTGTTTGGTCTACCGCCACCAAGACCTCCCTTAGGTTGCAAATTTCCTGACTCTCTTCCCCAGTGGATTAACGAAAAGTGTTTTTTGAAGGCGTCTGTCGATTTGGAAATGGTTTCAAATACAGATGTCTAGCTTGTGCGACGTTTTCTCCAGCAGCTCCATAAACAATAAGCATATCTACGTATTCCTTGTTACTGTAAATTGGCATTGTACCGGACGTTAAATTAGACGCTTATTAAATGTTAAATGACTTAAATGAATAGTTGTTAGGTAACCAAACCAAATGGATTGACAGAAATAAAAACTATTGACTATTGTCCTGGTGATCGTCTAACTATAGATGAGATGCTTATTCCATTCCGCGGACGTTGCAGCTTCATCCAATACATACCTAATACGCCGGCAAAATATGTTTTATGTGTCAAGCTTAGATATTTATTGTGGTAAACAGCCAGCAGGCCATTCCAAGCTTTGAAGCTTTGAATTCCCCCACTGATATTGCCTTTAGATTGGTGAAACCATTTGAAAACAAAAACAAGAATCTAACAACAGATAGCTGGTATACAAATTTTCCGCTAGCAAAAACGTTGCTCGAGAAGAAAACACTCGGGACATTGAAAAAAAAAAAAATAAACGAGAGATTCCACCACATCTACTTCCAACAAAGAACAGGAACATAAATTCTTCAGTATTCGCTTTTACAAAAGAAACAGCTCTAGTATAATTTTGCCCTAAGAAGAGTAAAGGTGCTATTCTTCTGTCTACCATGCACAACGATGATACTGTTGTTCTTGATACACAAAAACCGGATATGATTTTGTTTTACAATTCAACAAAAGGGGAGGTTGATACGGTTGATCTAGTGTGTAGCAACTATACTGTGCAGAAGAGAACTAGACGATGGCCACTAGTTATTTTCTACCAAATATTGAACATTGCAGCAATAAATAAGCGAAACAAAAATTCGAAGAAAATTATTTTATAATCTAAAAAGATGTACTTAATACTCATTTTCTTTAAAATGTTTAAAACATTGTTAGATATTTTAAGACTTTCTTTAAAATTCTATTATTAGTGGATAAGCAGTCCAAATAAGATCAAATAAAATTATCCCAGCTAAACCTCGAATACCTTCGTTACAAGGCCAAGATTGATATTTCCGAGAATAAGATTCAAATAAGTAAAAACCATAAGTTTTTGAAACTTTAAAAGTGTCCTTTTGGACTGAAGAAATCATTTTTCAATCTTATACACTTTCTTTTTGTATTCCATTTTATAGAAACTTCTTCCTTAGTTCGAACTTAACGACTGAAGTTATTTAATTGGCAACTATCGATCGTTTACGACATGTTAATTTGAATGACAATGTAAAATATGTAAACATGAGAAAATAAAGCACTTTAATAAAATATCAAACATTTTGTCATTAGTATAAATAATTTAAATTAAAGGGAATGAAATGTAAGTGGATAATGGAAAACTTTTTATTTTAGAATTAATTTGATTTGATGTAAAATAGTTGTTAAGAATGCTGTTAGCGCCAAGGTCATTAGAGTAATGCTTATAAGGTTGTCCAACTCCCTATCCTTCCCATGTTGCATGCAAAATTTCCCCTCACATACCCAAGTTCTCGATTATGTGACGTCATCCTTGTCCTAGCCGTCCGCGATATACGCGTTGTTTGTAAATTTCACGTTATTAGTTCACGTATTGCTTTTAAAGTACTGATTGGGAATTTGGAAGAGGAATTTAAAAAATATTTAGGGGAAAATGTTAACCACAGAAAAAAAAACAGTAAAAAAATTGTGTACAAAAATTATTTCACATTTTCTTGAGAATTTTCATCACATAATTAAAGTTTATATTAAACAAAGGCTATTTATTAGAATAAATTGTTTAAATACAAAAATCAGACTTAAAAACAAATCAACATTTTAAAAGAAAAATTTTCAGTATAAAGGAAAAACAAAAAATTCATCCACTAAAAATCATTTTTTATCAGTAAATTATCATTACTTTCAAAACATGTAAAAATTCCTTTTTATTAAATTTGTTGTAAGAATTATTGATAAAAATTTCATCTCGCCGGACAAGCGTGACGTCACGCCCGCCTCTCTCCCTTTAAACACGGCGCCACTCGAGTTGGACAACCTTATACCATTGCTCTATTGACCTTGGTTAGCGCATAACCAAATTGCTTGGTCTCTCGCCCGCGTGCGCATGCGCGACTAACGAACACATGTTTGTTGACATCGTGCTTTCAGTCTTAAAAGTATAGTCGAGTATGAGATATTGTCCCGCGTCATCAACCGCAAGCAGTTTCTTATTTGTGATAATTAAGCTACGAACGCCCGTCGTCACTTCGAGATTGATAACTAAGGTAAAAGTTATAAAAAAAGAAAGTCAATATATTTAATTATTTCGTCATTTATTGGCTTTATTGTAAGAACCAGCACCTCCCTGTGGTTCCCGAGTGATTGTCGCGCGAACATTTTGGTCCTTCGAGTCGGATTTATGGCCCTTTCTCGCCCTTAAGGTCCTTGGCCAGCGTACGTTTGAGCCCTTTACTGAATTATAGTAGGTTCTGGGTGCTGATTTCGTGCGACGCCGCTGTTATACCACGTTAATTTTGGGCATTTCTATACATTTTTCGCTGACGTCCATCTTGTTTGCGACGTATTGGCGTCCGGAACTGGTTTTTCTTCCTCCTTCGTGGTGAACATCATAGATAAAGGATAATATAAATGGGACATGTAACGGCATAAAAATTTTCCGTAACTAGCACCATCTAGGAAAACCAATCAAAAAGGAAAAATGCTTTTTTTTTTACAAAAGCCTTTAAAATACTAATTAGAATTTGTAATTAATTCGTAAATTAGTAAAAATAAAAGTTCTCCATTATACAAATCAATTTGATAATCTTAACTTCATTGACTTATACAGTTAGTAACAGTCTCATTTGTACACCTCAGTGTCTAAATAAGTTTGTACTAAATTGAAACATAATAATCAAACTAACAAAGTGTTGTCTTTGATTTTTTTTATTGCAACATTAACAACAAATACAGGGTGTCCCATATTTTAATACGCAAACTTCACCAGCACATAGGTCTCATAAAAATAAGACAAAAGTTTTATATAAACATGGGGTCGCAACTCTTGTTTTCGAAATATGGCAGTTCAAAGATGGAAGAAAAAATTTACATTTTCATTTTTATTTCAGCTATTTATAAACGCAAGAATGTGAATTTTTACAATAATGTACTACAGCCTAGTATGTTATTTCCAAGCCTTAATTAACCCAACCCGGCGTACCTGAAAGGGTTGAAATTCACGATCACCACTACATTTTTCAATAGAACTTTTTAACTTGGTGAAATTTTAACATGAAAAAATATCCCTTAAAGAGCCCATTCCTTAGCGAGACTTTTTTGTCTCTTACATTTTTTGCATAAAACTGATAGTTTTGGAGAAAAAACATAAAATCTTAGTGGCCGTCTCACGAACTTTCCTTTTCAAAATTGCCCATAAATGCTCTATCGGATTAAGTTCCGGAGACTGTGGCGGTGTTCTAAAATGTTTTGGAATGTTTCATATGAGCCATAACTTATTTATTTCTGCTGTATGTTTGGGATCGTTGCCCTGTTGAAACATATATAACGCACCCATATCCATTTTTGCTGCACTTTGACATTTCTTGAAAATTTGGTACTAATAACCCACTGTATTCTATTGATAAGGTTCAATACGGTCATACAAAATCAATCTTGCCTTGTGGAGAGGAAATGTTTATTGTTCTACCTTACATAATAACATAATAAATTTACCTTTAGCATTTCGCTAGTATTGAAAATGTTTGCTTTTCTTAGAAACTGCAGTGTGCAACTTTCCAAGTGATGCCTTAAAACTTCCACCATTAAAACTATCAAATAGTTCGTCAAAAAATTTCAGCACCTCTGCTGTTTCCTGCCCACGCTTCATCATCTGAACCGTAGACATAATGTTAATAGATTCTACAAATAAATAAATTAATAAAAAAAGTATTAAATCAAAATAAATTTCATAACAGTCTAGTACCATTTTCAAAAAACTGATTACAAAATCTCTTTTTTATGTGCACAAGGAATCACAAAAATTAGTCTTTAATAATTAACTTAGTGTTTAACATTTACTTACTGTTTTTTGCCATGAATGATATGGCGGCAGCCATTGTGTGACTGAATACCTGAGCTGCACAGGAAACTTTTTTTTTTAATTTTGTTCATTTTCGTATGCAAGTTTGTAATTTTTGGCAGTTATCGAAATTCTCCATTGCCACAATCGATTGCGTAAGCCGAAAGTATATCCTCCCATTTTGCAATTAATGTATGATCACCTCTTTTCTAGCATATATATTTTTTTCAGAAAGTTATTCCTGATTCCTTTCAATAGATGGGGTGTGTCATACAGAGGAATTATCTCTCTTCTATTGATAACAATCCGTCTTTTTGGAGGTAAATTATTTGCAATATAACTTCGTCTGCTCTCCTGAGTAAGGTCTAACAAAGGCAAGACAATGAATAATTATAGATTATACACAAGATGTTATTAATTATTACCTTCTATGGCTGTCCAGTTAGTTGTTGCTTGATCGCACACAGTTCCAAAAAGTGATAAGATACTGTTTGTTTCCACTTCTGAGAAACCCCCTGAATCATAAAAATTAGGGCGTGGTCAATGATGTTGCCTTCTGCAAGCCCATGTATTTCATCGGTAAATTTATTATATTCTAACGATGGTTTTAATGAAATTTCGTCGAACGTCAATACGCATAAGCGATCCCTAGATTTTATATGTGAAACCACTGCTTTTAAATTGTCAAATAAACAGGCATTGATTCCACATTTTATTAACATTCTTGTAAGTGTCCTTCTAGAAGGCATTTGAAACATTTTCGATAGATATTTGTACGCAGCTCCCGAATGTTTATATAATCCTAAACACATTAACTTTTCATCTTCGGTATATTTCTTCATCTTTAATGTTCTTCTTTTCAATTGCGCCAAACAAAAATCCATTGCTTCCTTTCGCAAACCGCAATTTTTCACCTGCCAATGATTTGTGGCTAACTACAACCTTTTCTTTAGGGATAGGTTTTGTTTTTTATAAAATGTTATTTGTTTTGTTAAATGAGTGCATTTCTGGTAAAAATGTTTTGCTTTTGGGGACAAATCTTTAGTTTTCTTTACACCAGTACTCCTCAGCAATCGACTTCCCGATTCCGCTAAATTATGTAATTTAATATTAATAACAGATTCTTAAGAAAATATTCATATTAAAAATGTACACAGAATGTATAAATATAAAAAAAAGTATATCAGCAAATATAGAATTTTCAACAGAAAACTTAAAGATGATACATACAAATATAAACTTTATATTAAAATATTATACAACAAATTTATATCATACACTTCCTAAAAAAGGAGTTTATGTTAAGAAAGTAATTTTAATACAAATTGTTATTTATTTATTTATATAACAAGATAGTTACCAATAGATGAGGAGACACCACTTGATGTTGATGGGTGGCTCTCAACAATTCCGCTGTTTATACTTGGATGCTCTACTAATGTAGGGGGCAGAGAGATATAATCATGGAATTTTGAGGATTGTTGCAAATGTTCCTTCACAACACTGGTATCTGAAAATACATGAAAGTCGATTATAAAAGCAATGACATATAAGTATCATTACAATCTTTTTTAAGAAGAGCCTATCAATGAAAGCCTTTTGGCTTATTTAATAATTGCAAAATACTTTTATAAAACATACCTTGTGATGGTAAATATTTAAATATTTGTCTATTTTATACTCCTCTTTTAAATATTTGTTACTATATTTAGCAGACATAATAAAATGTCTGTCGCAGACACGATGTGATCTGTGGATCATATTCCTTGGAAGACAAGAAATTTTTGGATTACCACAACGTGAAATCCACTCTTCACACAGGTCCTTCTTTTTTGCGGATTTGGAAATCGATGTCGACTTGAAGTGGTGTCAAAACAACCCAACACTGCACAGGTACGATGTCTTTCAATACACCTCTTGATTCTAAATATAATATAATGTCAATTATATTATAGCATTAGAAAATTATGAAATGAATCACTTACTTAACAGAGTGTTAAGTATTACACTTACTAACAGGATAGGATAAAAACCCACTACACTAATTATTATAACTATATTAAAAAAGAAAATATTAACTAGAAAAACTAACTACTATTAAAACAATAATGAATAAGTACCAGAAACTAAAATAACTAAAGACAACTAGAAATTATTAAAAAGAACACTAACTACTATTAAAAGAATAATGAATAACTACTAGAAATTACGAAAACTACAAACAATGAAAAATACACTAAAAAATAATATAAGCCAAAAATAATCACACATAGGAAATAGGAAAGGAATAGCACTCGAACACAGTCAACAAAGTTGTGAACCTTAACTTTTGTAAACTTTCAAAGTTCAAGTAGAAAGGGCAAGTGGAAGGGATTCTTTCACAACTTTCTTCCCCAATCTTTTTACCTACTTTCCATACGGTATAAGGAACATCTGGCAATAATAAGGCAATGATTGTTTGTTTGTTATTTTAAGACCCTAATAAAACTTTCCTACATTTCTCAAAATTTTACTAAACCAAAATATAATTTACTTACACATATTTAGCCTTATCTTTTACGTACTCAAACACAGTTAAAAGTTATATTTTTAATAAAATTCCTCCAAATATTCTTTCCTGGTGTGTAGTCCTTACTTAAAGAAAATTTTTGTTATATGCCAATACCCGTTCCTTTTCCTTAGGCGCTAAAAGTTATTTAATCTCCTTTTGACGTACTCTCTCTTTATTTCACTGATCAGCGATGGTTAATAGATGTTTATTATAATTGCAAACGTGATTACAAAGTCATAACCTCACTTATTTGAGAAATTTTAAATGTTTACTATAGTAATGTCAAAATTTCTGTTTTACATGCGACATATGAACCACTAGCGACATCTTACGAATTGTTCACTTCTTCATTCTAATTCATTCCATACTTCACTTTATAAAGTCTAATACATCATCAGTTCATGTTAAGCAGCTGATTACAATCTGACATCAGAATCAACATCAAGAGCGACATCTAATGTCATTTTACCAACTGTGATCGTAGAAATAAAAGATTATATCTTCATCGTAGTTATAATACATCTCCAGAAATTAAAGGTTTAAATTCCATGACTTCCGTCTGTAACAAAGGAACTGTCAACTGTTCTATACAACCTTGCCAGTCAACGATACCCTTTGAGTTCAGAGCAGTAGTTACACCCAACATTTGTACACCTCAACCACCTTCTCACAATTACATTAACGCTTACGCAATCTAAACTTCCATCCTGACCAACATTCTAAATTTACGGAAATAGATTTATTATTGGGCGCTGAATTAGTCGCTCAAATCCTTACCGGAGGACGTGTTACTGAAGGTGAAAATGATCCTGTCGCTGTTGAATCCGTTTTTGGATGGATTCTGATGGGACGCTTTGCAACATCATCGATTAGTACATCTTTAACTACTTGCCTTTCAACTCTTGATGTATCTCTTGAAAATTCCCTACAACAATTTTGGGAATTAGAAGCTATTCCGTCCAACCCATTATTAACGGCTGAAGAACAACAATATGAAAAACACTAAAAAAACTTCTCGTCTTACTGAAACTGGTCGCTTTGTTGTCTCTTTGCCTTTCGGAGACCCCGAACCTTCACTGGGAAAATCTTATCAAGCTGCTTTGAAACGTTTTACCCTATTAGAAAGTCGATTACTAAAAAATCCTAATTTAAAGAAAGAATACGTTAATTTTATGAAAAATTATTTAACCTTTGGCCATATGAGTTTAGCTCCGTCAGATGACTTACTCTCAATCTCTGCTTACTATATCCCACATCACTGTGTTATACGTGCAGAAAGCGTATCTACCAAACTGCGAGTTGTCTTTCATGCGTTGTCAATTACTACAAACGGGAAATCCTTGAATGACAAACTTTTGATTGGTCCAAAATTACAAGATATTATTAAAATCCTCATAACTTTTCGTTGTTTTAAATTAGCCTTTATTTGTGACATAAAACAAATGTATCGGCAGATACTCATCTCTCCTAATCATCGAGATTATCCACGGATTCTGTGGGAATTCTCTTCGGAGGAACCAGTAAAAGAATGCATTTTGAACACCATTACGTATGACCTTGTCTCGGTTCCTTTTTTGGCTCTACGAAGTATTCAAGGGTTAGCTATACTTTACTCGAATGAGTTTCCGCTGGCCTGTGAAACCCTAAAAGCCAATATTTATGTGGATGGCGTGGTAACTGGAGCTCAATCATTGGATGAAGCTCTGGATTCACAGCGAGAACTAATTGCTGTTTTGAACAAAGGAGGGTTCGAGTTTCGCAAATGGGCAATTGTCCTGACATCTTATCGTCTGTCTCTTTATCCGACGTATAATCACCTGTGTCTTTAAACTATGGAGATGGTACTTGTGTAAAGGTTTTGGGCTTACAATGGGACCCTAGCACTGATAGATTCAAACACTCTTACTTTCCTCGTGGACCACTTTGCACCAAACGATCCATATTATCAGATATTGCTCGAGTTTACGATCGCTTGGGATTTTTAACTCCTCGTACTGTCAAAGCTAAACACATTATTCAGCAATTATTCACTGAACAACACAAACCGACGGTCAGTGCGTTTCGTCAGTACTGACGGTCAGTACCGACCGTCGGTTGAGCACTAAAACCAGCCTAATATATTTTGCTACATCACATCTCATCTTTGGCTAGTAAAATTGTTGGCTCAACCGAGACACAACCAAAAGAAAACATAAAATACACAAAAGGAAAATTTAAACCGTAACATTATTAATTATTCATTAACACTCCAGATGGTTACTTGAATTTAAAAATTCTTTAAACAATTCCAAACACTTGAAAACGTGACATCGTCGACATGTGTATTACATAAATTTATTACTTTGGGCCTGAGTTAGTGGCCTTAACAAATGCGCAAAGACAAAGCTAAAAAATGGTTAAACTAAAACCCGCAATGTATGAAATTATTACAGAAAAGTGATAATACATAAAAAAGGAAATAATCCAGGCGCCTCCACCATAGTTAAATTTATGAATTTATTTGAATTATTTCCATAGCCTTATTAATAGCCACAACATTTCAGTAAAATACTATTTTTAGTAAATACATTAATTACTAAGTGGTACTACTGCTGTTCATTATTTCTTCGCATACTTTATTAATTGGTCCAACGTATAAACGTTTATAAGAATGATATTCCATTACTTTGCTATGTCAAATGCTGGTAAAAATTTATCAGTAACTTTTACGTAATGAATTAATCCCTACAAACTGCTTACATTATAATCCCTTTGATATAAATCGAAAAATGTGTCGATTATCCGACAATAATCGAATTTGTTTATAACAATTATTTGTAATAATTGTTAACTTAACTTTTATGGCCGGGGTTGGAAAGACAACATATTCAGAAGCAATTAATATCTTACACATTTTGCAATATTATTTATACTTTTGGAGATACGAATTTTTTTTATATGCAATTTTTTGATCACAAAGGGGTTGAATTCACCCTCGCGCGATATTTGATGAAAAATGAAAGAGGACATGTTGTCGACGTTGTAAATATCTAGTACTAACCAAAAACTGGGATAGATAGGTATCTCCCCTACGTAAATAATCGAATTTGTTTATAACAATTGCGTATAATAATTTTTAATCTGAAATTTTTAACAGGGGTTAGCAAGAGGGCCTAAGTGCGGACATTTTTTATCTGAAACTTTTTTTGATATCGTGAATCGTTTAGGAGAAAAAAATTATTTTCCAAAAACTGCTCAATTTTCAAGGGTCGTTTTCACCCCTTCAAACCGTTTTTGGGCAGCAACGGAAAGTAGGGTTTTACTTAGGTTGGGACCATCTACAAATGTACCGATTTTGAAAAAAATCGGCGTGTTCGGGTTCGGTATGTTCCCTTGTAAGTTGATTTTTTCATGTTCTAGTTTGATTTGATTCATTATTTTTTTTGATAATGTGCGTAGTATCATCGACGGTAATCGTAGCTAAATTGCTTTGTTCGGTTTCAAATGTATTATCAATTGGTGATTCTTCAACCAAGCTTTTCAGAGCGGATTCTAAAGCTTTAAGAACCTTAGAAGTTTGATCTAATAAATCGGTATCTGCATTCCAATATTTAAATTGTTCGCGTTTGTCAGTGCAATCGGTATTACTTTTTAATTCTACGATAAGGCGATCGAGTTTTGCATCGAAACACATTTCATCTTCGATGCTATTAATGACATTCTCGGCTGGTGTTCTTTCATAAGCAATTTGGTAGCCGTTAGCTATTGTTTGTTCGTATTGAAGAGTTGGAATGTATAAATAGCCGAAGCACGTTAAGTGTAAGCGGGCACTGCTTTTTACTGTTTTTGTAGCAGTAAAGATTTCTTTTGTAATCAACATCAGAAACCATTAAAACTGGGAATTGAAAGGATTTTTGGAAATCTATACTACAAGCATGACATTCTTGATTGACTTTAACAATTTCAGCGTCATCTTTCATACAACTTCTAGCTTATTCAGCTTTCTTCAGATGAAATTCATGATCTGTATCGAGTACCGTCTTATCTTCTTGATTCAAACCTGGTTTAGATATTTTAATTTTGTAAATATCACAGCTTTTGCATGTATCCTTTTTCGGGGTATACAAGTGTAAATTGAATTTCATCTTGAAGATATACCTATAAAAATGTTCCTTGACTGACTGCCTCTGGTTTTCATAGCATTTTTCGGCGTACAGCGCATACATTTTTCGCAGGCACAATGATTGGCATAAATAGTTTTTGTTTGGGTTGTGTTTCCTTGTGTAATGACCCTCGTATGAAGGAAATGACTGGATATGCTTCATAACGTAAGTTTTATCGTCCTCTGATATTTTCCGTTTAGGACAGCCTTTAAGCCTCTTAGGTCATCTCCTTGAGTCTAACCATCGAGTGTTTTTCTTAAACCTCGGGATACTCTTCCCCAAGACACGTTAAACGTGCCAAGAAAATATTTCTTGCAATCCACAACTGATAAATTATTGTTTGGTTTTAAATTATATTGAAATGAAGCATAATGGCTCCTTCCTTTCTTGGCCTTCTTTGCTTCACTGAATTTTTACTTACTAAACCACATAAATATTTACATTGTCTGTTGAAATTTCCCATTTTCTAAAAAGTTTCAAACAACGAATTTCGCTCTACTGGCGTGATTTTGTCATTACAGCTCCTTTTGCAGGAAAGACAGCATGTTGAAATGTTTTTTCTCAATAATTTTACCCATCTTTGTAACGTATCGTTGCCCAAAATTTCGTGATTGCTTCGCACTGTTTTGTTTGTGTAGGGAAGGATTTCGAATTCTCTTCCTACTTTTAGTTTTATTAGAATGTTTCATTTTTGTCGTTTCCTCTTCGTCTTCCGAACTAGACGAGTAAGGTACAATCCCTAATGAAAGAAAAGTATTATCACCGTTCTTAGGCATCTGTCAATAATTGTAGAAATATCACTAAAAATTGTTGTGAGTAATTAACATAACATTTGCGTAACAATGTTTGACTTATGTCGTTGTCATTCTCAACAAATGTCAAGTATTATAACAAAATGAATATTCGTGTTGCTCCTAGAGGTGAATTTCAACACAAATTGACTAAAGCGCATTTCATTCTAAATAAACCTATATCTAAGGATTGTAAATACGGACTTTAATTTTTTAAACTTTATGACAGGTCACTTTCATTTTCACCGGCTCAAATCTTTTCGTAATTAATGTGGATTGTTTGTAAAGTGGTAGCTTGTTGCAAATGATTTATGTTGTTAACCTTATTCAAAATTCTGTCTATGTAGTTGTTCGTGAATTTCTTATTTAAAGCTATTGTTTTAAGCAAGTTAATTTCATTAGCTCTGTCAGAATCATGCATGGGAGTTGTGTTCATACGTTGGAGATATGTTCTAATTGCTGAGGACTTATGGCAGGGATGATTAAAGGAATCATATGGGATAATAACGTCTGTTTTTGTTGGTTTTCTATACAGAGTGAAACCAATATTGTTATTAGTTTTTTGTAAAGTTAGATTTAAAAAGTTTGATTTGTTATCTGTTTCCATTTCCATTGTAAATTTTATGTTCGGGTGTAAAGTGTTGATATATCTTTTATATCCAGATCTATATTGGTTATGGTAAGTCTAATTATATCTTCAAGAGTCGAGTCTTTCAAACTGTTTTTATATTCTGACTTTAATATTTCATATTGGAGTATACACGCTCGCAGATACTGTACTTCCGAACGTTGATACAATTTGAAGCCCAAAATCTCTCAATCTTGGATATTTCTCTTTATCTAAAAATTTGAATATTTCTATTCTAGTTATTCCACGAGAGGTAAAAAATGGGTCAGCGTGCAGGTCGCATAATTCTATTTGATATTTAAGATTAACGGAGTTCATATCAATATTAATTGGAATTTTAATTTGTTTCTAAATCCAGTAACATATTTATAAAGGCAACACACATTTTGATCTTATCCTTGCTATGTTTTATTCAAAATATTTAAATAATTTGTAATGTCCGTTAGAAAAGCAAGTGAATAAATAAAATTATTATCAACTAAATCCTTCTGGCAAATTTTCATCGGCGGCAATTTCTGTGACAAAAAGATTAACTTCTTTTCGAAGTATAAAGAATCTACCCAAGCATTTTCCAGTACTTAACCAACGAACGTTACTATGTAAAAGCAGATCTCCATACTCAGCTTCCATGACATCCAAAAATACTTTAAATTTTCGGTGTGTAAGAGAAGGATTTCCGCGGCGAATTAAATTAATAATTTTGCAAACCTTTTCCATTTCCATCTTTTAGTTGTGGGGATGAACCACATAATGCTTCCTGATGGATAATACAGTGTAACATATGACAGGTTATTCTTTCTTTTTGCAAAAGTTCCGCGAGCCCAATATTTTTGCCCGTTATAGCTCCAGTACCGTCGTTTGCAATAGCAGTGCACTTCTCAATTCCGCCATACTGCTTTACTGCACATTTTAATAATTTGTACATATCTTCACCTTTTGTTGTTCCGTGTAATGATTGTAATTTTAAAAGTACTTCTAAATAATTATAGTTTTCATTTACAGTTCTTATAAATATTAGCATTTGACTTGTATCGGAAATGTTTATATACACAGAGGGTACGAATTTCGATCTAAAACTTTGCTATAACATTTTTAAAAAGTTTTACTATTGATTAATAAAAAAATAAAATTCAAAATGTGAACCATGCTACCAGTTTGTAATAATTAAATAAATAGGCTTTAGTTCTGTACTTTTACTGGTTTATTTTGTAGTTTGCTACTAGTTTAGGCTGTTAGCCATCATCAGGTCTACAAGAAGCGGTCAAATTTCTAATTTGAACTGTTTTTTCGTGATTAACTAAAACTTATCTAAAAATACTTACGGCCCCTCGAAAAATACAATATCACGATAATCTTAATAACATGATTAATCCGAAATACAAAAATACGTTAAAATTTAAAATTTAGAAATTAAACGAAAGAATTAAAAACTTTACACGTGTAATACTCAGGAACATAAAATGTCTAATGCGAAGTACATGAAACTTATTGCACATGTGGATAATGTGACGTGGAAAATAACGTATAAGCCAGTTGTAGAATTAAGTTAATAAAATTATATTGAAAATAAAAATTGTATTTGTTAAGTATATGTGGATTTAGGAAATTGGGATTTGAAATGGGATCTGAAATCTGCAAATTCGGATGAGGTATCAAGGAAAAGGTTGGGGATGGTCGCTAGGACCCTAAAAAGTGCGAATGGCACTCGCGGACCAGCTATGTCAATCGTCGGCATTTTGGGGAAAGGGATGGGATAAGTATTTGTATAAAGGGATTTTGGGACACTGAACTTGATCGTTAAGATATTCGAAATCGGTTCTATTGTTGATGAACTTATAAATTTCATAATGTTCCAATAAGTTAAGTTTGAATCCTTTATTAATTTTATGTAAGAGTTTAATGTTGTTATTATTGTCAAAATCATGGTTGTAAATGAGCATATGTCTTCCAAAATTGGATTGTTCACTCATTTTGTGTTCTTTAACTCTGGTTTTAATTGATCTGCCCGTTTCACCTATATATGTGGCGCTACAGGTACCACATTATAGTTTATAAACTCTGCTCTGGTCCATTAAATTAATTTTGTCTTTGGCGTTGAAGAGCAAGATATTCTCAATAATTTTCAACAAAACACACAATACTACCGATTCCATCCAAGATTCACGAACTTATCCAACATCCAAATCACTGAAGAAGAACAAAATCTATTGAACAAAGGACATAAATACACCATGAATCCGCCACAGCAGTCTTCCAGAATTGGCAATAGACCTAGAATGCGCAGCCCACAACACTCAGAATGAAGATGGCTTCCGGAACGACCTCACTGAGTTGCTGAAAAGGAAAGAAAAGTACAACCCCAATCAGAAATACAATAGGGAAGAAGTTTCAACTTTGCGTAAAATAAAAAACAAAATAGAAACCAACTCTTTGATTGTAATTAACACTGATAAAGTCGCAGGTCTTGTCATTATTGATAAATCCACCTATATTTCAAAAACTTTAGAATTTTTAGAATTAATTGAAACTATACAAAATTTGACATTACCAACAGACTTCACTTTGCAATTCGTGATAATGCTCAGGGTGGTATAAGTAATTTGCTTTTTTTATTTTGATTTCTATTAAACCAAAATCATTGTCATTCGGTAGAAAGGAATGACCTGATATCAAAAATTTATGGTCTACCGTTTCAATATTATTTGATGACTGATGTAAATTTGATGGTTTTTGACTTTTACCACCTTCTTAATTAACACTAAATGAATTATATACATCGTTGAAATTACAACCAATAAATTTAATTTTACATTTTCATAATTGTGGGCACATATAGAAACTGTTAACAATAAACTAAACGTATGAAGTAAATAAACATGTGATTTTATATGATTCTTTTATTTTTTGAAATTGTACGAATCCAATTAATCCAAATACAAATCTTCTTTAATTCCTAAAAAATAATGCTTCAGTATTACCAAAAAATGCATATTTGTCTTGTAAGAATATTCACATTTCCCAAATGCATATGCGATAAACTCCCCAATAATGGTACTTCAACCGTTAATGTTCTTTGACTAATGGTAAGGAAGGCTAAAACGTCTCTTTGGGTATCCAGGTTCGCGTCGTACCAATTTAAATTATAAATGGCTTTCGATAAGTTATCTCCCTAGAATAATTAAGAAAACACCTCTGAAATAATTATAAGGATAGAAAAGGTATAATACCGCATCTGTAAGTCTTTGCGTTGTGTGATGAACGTAATACAACATTGAAACTGTCACACTTATAATAATAAACTCTTCCAAATTTGGACGCTGAAAAGAACTTAAAATTTAATAATTTTAAAGACCAATTTAGTTTTATTACAAACCAATAAAAAACCTGCGGTGGATAGAATCGCACAAATTATGATAGTCACTTTTGGTCCAACAATAATAACCCTCGTAAAATCATTAACCATTTGAAATAATTTGTATATGCTTTGATAATGTACAATAACTTCTTTCAGTTTAGAATTGTTGGTTCCATTAAAACGAAAATCGTCGATCGTTGATGTTAGATGTTCCAAACGTAAAATCAATAGCTCCAACAAATAAGCAAAAAATAATACCAAACCCAAAACGATTGATGCCATGGTTTTAAATTAAACGGAACGTAATAAGATGCCATTAAATTACAAGTGAATCCTTTCTCGTTTGGAAACCATTGTAAATTTGTGCAAAAATTGTTATCAAAGAAAACCCCATATGATATTAAAAAGATTACAAGAAAACCTATATAATTGATAATTTTCAAAGCGGATCTATTATATTTTTCAAAACATTCCATTCGCTTTGGATAACCGAAACCATTAAAATCGCTTAATGCATCCATCAATACAAACAAATTATTGCCATTATAAAGAAATAAGGTATCCATTAGTAAAAACCCTAATCCACATATTACGATTTGTAGATGGAATAAATATTCAAGGAAAATCATTTTGTAATCTAAAAATATAAAGTACACATTTGTTTTAAAATATTTAAAATGTTAATATAAGTCTACTTAAAAGTTCTATTATTGCAGGATAACCAGTCCAAGTAATATTGATTAATGTTAAAACAATCCCACCCAAACCACGAATACCACCGTTACTAGGCCATGAATAGTATTTCCGAAAGTAACTTTCAAATAAATAAAAACCGAATGTTTTTGAAACCTTACAAGTTTCCTTTGGGACACCAGAAATCATTTTTAATTTTATAAACTTTACTTTTATATCGATAAGAACCGACCTTTTCAACTTAAACTTGACAACTGATTTGATTAAACTTGGTTTATTTTACTTACGTACAGCACATCGTTATTAAGTATGCAAATATGAGAAAATGAACAATAAATCGAAAGGTTTGTCGTTAGTATAAATAATTTAAATTAAGGATGTAATGTACGGTGAGTGGTAAAATTATGGATTAAATTCAATAAAGCGATAGGAAAAGTAATTCTGTAAAGAAGACGAAACAGGTCAATTTAATGACAAATCGTTTATTTATTTACTTTATAGGTATACAGTAGAGTGCCGATTATCCGTGGTAATGGGGGGAGAATGGAACCCGGAAAATCGAAAATCACGGATAATACAACTTAAGGTTTTTAAAATTAATAATGCGAATGTTTAATATTCTAATACCCAACCCTAAAAAATCTTTTTATTTTGACACGTGATATTGGCTGAGTCTTACTTCTTAAAATATAAAATTTGATGGGCCTATATACATGTCCACAATGTCTAGGCGTAGGGGTCGTTAAAGATAGTGACATCTAGTGGTGATATCAGAAAAGACTTGTAAAAAATCGAAATTTTGAAAGTGATTTTTAACAAAAACAGTAAATAATATCAAAAAATGCTTCCTATAAAAGTTATTTCTTCTGAAAAGCTCTTTCCAATAATATCAAAATTAACTCCCCTTTATATATCAAATAATAAAGTGACCAGCAATGATTCATACTTCCGGTTGGCATTTGATGTTCCTTTCCCACTCATAAGAAAGTTTATACCCTATTTATGTATCAAATTTTTTATTTCAAGTTCCTAGGACTTATAGTTTTCCAGTAAATCAGGTGGTACGGGTGGTCTGGGACACCTGTATAATAAGATTTAAGTATTTTTATAATACCCTGGGCAAGTGGTTGTAATATTGATGTTGTGTTGAGCGGTAAAAAAGTACTTTTACGTTTAGATGAACTAGATCTACTGGATGTCCTGGAGCATGGTCTATAAGAAGTAAAACCTTAAAACTGATATTTTTAATTTTCGAGTAATTTTTAGCCTCTGGTACGAAGCAGTTGTAAAACCGGTCATGAAATATAGCAGCTGTGACCCATGCTTTTTTGTTTGCTCTCCACTAAACGGGAAGTGTATTCTTGTCAATACCTTTGATTGCCCGTGGGCTTAAGAAACGATTGATTAACATAGGCTTCCAATTCCTTTAAATGAGAAAAAATTTTTTGGGCTTAAGCAACTATTTATAGGAATATTATTTCGATTGCTATGTTCTATCCAAATCATCAAACATTTTTCTGTTTTTGGTATTAACGAATTTTTTACACGTGAAGATTTATTTAACCGTTTGAGTCCCAAGCAGCGCGATCGCGCTGTTCAGATTTTATGTCGAGAAAACCCAGGATACGTAAATATACATATAGAGAAAGCGCGATCGCGCTGCTTGGACAGTGTTCGACAGTGTTTTTTCAAAACCGTCTGGGACTCAAACGGTTAAGGTCTGCAATGATCTAGACGTTACAGCGCTTCTAATTTTATTTTCATTTTGTTTAATTGTTCGTATTGTTGACTCGTTTAGCTCAAGATCCTTTGCTATTGCTGTTACTTTTTTGCCATTTTTAAGCTGATCCAAAATATCATTCTTTTTCTTGTAAAAAAATAAGTTTCCTTTTCAACTTAGGTTTTGATTCCTTTTCACTTGTCATGAATGAAAAAAATATTCAAAATGAAATAAAAATTATCAAAATAAAACTTCCATAGCTTCTAGTAGATATTGACATAACACAATTGACATAATGTGCAAACGTACGCGAAATTGGTTATCTATAAACTCTTTATAGATGTCACAGTACAGAAATACAATGTGGGAAATCGCGTTATATGGGGGAAAACGCGTGTTATACGAGGGACATGAAAACGCGTTATAGGAGTACCGTGTTATAGAGGGGATTACTGTATATGGTGAATTACTAATGTCATTCTTCAAACACTCTTGAAAATAAGGTAAAAAAGCGTTTCTAATTATTCCCGAACACTTCGTTCGATGCATTTTTTAAATGTTGTATATCTGTACCTATAAAATAGTAATCATTTTCTAAAAGATTTAAAATTAATCGCTATCTGACTTACATTTAAAACAACTTTTACATGCCATAACAAGATGATCTACAGTTGCCAACAGAGTATGACATGCAACAAAAAGTGCAAATCTTGCTTCCGCTGTTTTACGTGTAGGTAAATCACTTTAGAAAAATTAATTCTAGTCTGTGTTTTCCCTTGTATAATTACCATATTTCTCTTATGTTTTCTACTTTGGTAATGGGGTTTTAGGTCACTGTACTTACTAAAAGTTAAGCGATTTCCGCAGTAATTACATTTACCTATTGGTCCAGCTGTACTATCAATTTTTAGTAACCAGTCTTTTAATAACGGATCCCTCAACCAAATGTCAGGAAACTTTTGTGGGTAACTAAGTATATCATCAGCTATATTTATTGCGTTTTTCTTAAGCTAGTTTAAGAGCGTTTTCCTTATTTCTCCCAAAAAGGTATAATACTCGACAAAAAATAATGATGTACTACTGACGAAAATAACAATGTTTATTGTCAAAGTAGGTCGATTACTTCCAAAATTTGCATGTGGACATAACGTTTCATACTGAAGAAAATATCTTAGTAACAGTTTGATGTACGGTAAACAGAAAAGGTACTTTACCTGCTGCAGAAAGTGTTTTTTCTTCACTGTCCAGATTCGCTCGCTTTCCTTTAAGTGAAAATATGTTACAAATTAATCCTTAACCAAGCAGGGCTAAAGCCCAAAAAATGAATATTCAAAAAGCAAATTTTTTTTTACCTTTTATAAGAGTCGTTTCACCTATCCGGGGACACACTGTATACAGGTGTCCCAAAATTACAAAAAAATACTAAAGTTGATATTTTTTAAATGGAATGTACCCGATTTTATTTTACTCTTGAATTCTGTGATAAAATGCAATTCACTTTTAGAGAGGCAATTTTTACCTAAACTGTCAGGAAATTTGATTTATAACAGTTTATTTGCCAGAATTTCGAAATGCAGTGGTTTGTTCTAAAATTCTTTTCTGTCAAATTTTAGGCTTAACCTTAAAGTGGACGACGTTGTTTAATTGCTAAATGTTTGCTGCATCTTTTAAATGTTTTCTCAATAACCTGCTTAGTCGCGTTTGTCTACTGAGATTTTTTAAACATGATAAGTCAAATTATTGTACCGATTTATTATTATAGTGATCAAAAATTATTCTGACAAACTTTCCATCCATAATAAGGTAAAATAAATAAATGCATGTCAGAATAACTTTTGACCAATATAATAACAAATAGGGGTTACCACTTAAAACGAATGAGTTTTCGTCATTTTCAATTTATCATTTTTAAAAAATCGCAGGAGACGTATGGGGTTAAACAGATCGTTGAGCAAACACTTTAAAAACCAACAAACACTCCACAATCAAACGGAATCAATTACTTTGACAAGAAGGCAAAGATATTGAAAATAAGACTTTTTTAACACACTATTACATTTGGAAATTCTGACAAAATAAGTGCTATAAATCAAATTTGCTGGCAGTTTAGAGAAAAACGACCTGTATAAAAGTGAATCGTATTGTACCATAGAATCCAAAAATAAAATAAAATCGGGCACATTGCATTTAAAAAATTGTATCTTTGGTATGTTTTGTAATTTTGGGACACCTGTATATAAGTCACAATATTTAAAGATGTGTAGTACCATCACAGCTATAGCTTAAAGAAAGAAGAACACCAATATCTCTATACTTCATTTAATTACTAGGAGGAGTGATTTGAATTTTGCGCGCTAAAATGGTAAACTATTATTATTGGTCGTTCCGCAGTCAAGTTTACAAAGATAAAAAAAAATTGGTTTTTGTCATTTATTGCTTTTAATGTTTGAGGTTAGGTGCTTTACCTAATTTGTCAACTTGTTTCTCGCTTTTTCGTTGTGCTCAAATGGTTGCGATCAAAAAATATTAAGTTCGAAGAAGGTATTGTACGATGTCATCTGTTGGATATAATACGTCAACACAAGGAACGTCTTTTGGATAAATTTTGAACAATGTACGTATAGATAAACGGCCATAGAGATATTTGATATGTTCTAGAATACTACGCTCAAACGCTTGGTGTTTTGTTGGTTGCATAAATGTGATTGGTTTGAAGTTTAGAATTAAAATTTGCCGCTAAAAATGTTTAGTGTATTTTTTAGTTACTTTTTCCTATGTAAATGGGGTTTTGAGATTCACTCCTCCTAGTTATTAAATGAAGTATAATAATAAATAAGTTATTGACCTTTTTCGGACCGTTGGGACACCCGGTATCTTCAAAACTTTAATCGATATAATTGGTAGAGAATTAATTTCCCTATCGTGTCAAACGAAAAAATCGATCAAGTTTCATAGCCTACTAATAAAAAAAAGAAAAACTTTTCACATTTCATACAAGATTTTGATAAATTCTCTTTTATCTTGAAAACCTTAACCGATGGTTATAGGGATGTTTATCGCAAATTAGTAGAGAATTAAATTCTCTATCAGATAGGCTAATAAAATGTGGGACGTTCCATTTAAAATTTTCGACTTTTTTGCAATTGAATATGGAAGATCGGTAATTCTCTTTGTATATGACAGAGCAATCAGGGCAGTAGCGTTCTAGTTGGCAATATCTAGAGAGTAATCGTACCAGTTATTAACTTTTTTGCTTGAACAGTGGCTGAGAAATGTGGTTATAAACAACAGGTTGAAAATTGTCAAAAAAATCTTAAAATCAAAATAACTCGAAAACGAACAACGATAAGTACCAACAATCTTTAGCAAGGTTTACTTATTTTTGTACGTAGAATTAAAATACGTAATAAAAATTATACCATTCCATTTATAATAATGAAGTTATATCCTACTTCCGGTCGACCGGAAGGGGCAGCCATCTTGAAAATATTTTAAATCGAAAGATCAGGATGAACAACCCCCACTGGCAAAATCTCAAACATCTATTAGTAGTGGAACCCTATAAAGTTCTAACGAACCAGTTGCGTGAGAAACCCTGTATACTAAATATACAACAATTTTAAATATAAATAGTGTATCTAATATGATGTATTCTAATAAATGTAATTTTGGTGAGTATATATATTTTTTTATATGCATCGTTTAACAGGAAGAAATATTTCAGTCCCCTCAGTTTCGTGTTAAACGACTTTGTTCTTGTATTCCATTTTATAGAACCTTCTTTTTTAATTCAAACTTAACGACTGATGGCAACTGTCGATCGCTTACATGTTAATTTGAATGACATTCTAAAATATGTAAACATGAGAAAATGAAACAGTTTTAATAAAATATCAAACATTTTATCATTACTATAAACAATTTAAATTAAAAGGAATGAAACGTAAGTGAAAAATGGAAAACTTTTTTATTTTAGAGTTATTTTGATTTCATGTAAAATAGTTTTTAACAATGCTGTTAGCGCATAACCAAGTCGTTTGGTCTCTCGCCCGCGTGCGCATGCGCGACTAACGAACACGTATTCGTCGACATCGTGCTTTCAGTCTTAAAAGTATAGTCGAGTATGAGATGTTGTCCCGCATTATCATCCGCAAGCAGTTTCTTATTTGTGATAATTAAGCTACGAACGCCCGTCGTCGCTTCGAGATTGATAATTAAGGTAAAGGTTATATATAAAAAAAAGAAAGATAATATATTTAATTATTTCGTCATTTATTGGCTTTATTATAAGAATTAGCACCTCCCTATGGTTCCCGACTGATAGTCACGCGAACATTTTGGTCCTTCAAGTCGGATTTACGGCCCTTTCTCGCCCCTAAGGTCCTTGGTCAGCGTACGTTTGAGCCCTTTACTGAATTATAGTAGGTTCTGGGTGGTGATTTCGTGCGACGCCGCTGTATGATCACGTTCATTTGGGGCAATTCTATACGTTCTTTGCTAGCGTCCATCTTGTTTGCGACGTATTGGCGTCCGGAACTGGATTTTCTTCCTCCTTCGTGGTGAACATCTACGATACTTGAAAATAAAGCTATTTTTAGTACTATCTACGCACAATTTCAAACGATTCATACCCGAATAATCGGTCTTATCGAAGATGATCAATATGAAGTTCAAGACAATGTCCGCAAGGGAGCCAATAAGGTTTATTTTGGCATTAACCCTTCCTTGCATGATTTTTTCTATTTTTTTTTTATAAATCAGGGCGATGTAACTAATGCTCTAAATTAAAACAAAAATATTTAAAAACAATCCTAGTGTAAATAAAAATATGTATTCTGTAAAAAACATTATGATGGAAATTTACATCAATATGCATTGTCACGTATTTAGCTCAGTACTAAATAAATAAAAAAATATAGTTTACTTAATCTTCTTTATTCTTTATGATGATTTAAAAAACAATTATTATTCTTACTTAAGCACAAATTAACGCCACATTTATTACACGAAATTGTGGAATAGCCTTTACATTTGGGAAATTTGCACCGGAGTGACCCACCTACTTTTGGCCAATGTTCAGCATCATCTTTTCTATGATGATTTTCTAAATACCACTTTTTAGACCTCTTTTTAGATTTCTGCCTAAAAAGCTATCCATGAGATACTCCTCATATCCTGAGATACTACTCTTCCCATATGTTTATTGTACTCTTGGACAATAAACGAGCAAGTAATATCAATTTTTCCTTTTGTTATCCTGTTAAATCTATTGACTTTAGTTACAGGCAATGCTCCAGAATAAAAAGATAACAGGGTTACTATCTTATTATCTTTCCAAGCCACACAAGTCAAATCTATACCATCATTAGACACTCTTTCCTCAAAACTACCTCTGGGCACAGATTTTTTCATGAAATTTTTCTTCTCTGGAAGTTTATTATTTGGTATCCTGTTTAGTTGCGCAGTTCCCACTGTGTGAATTCCTGATTTAGCTAAAAAAAAAACTACCAATGGCAAAGAGGTATAAAAATTATCAAAGTATATGATGTGGTTTTGCTTTCTTGGCACTCCTTGAAGCAAACGAACTACAACATTTCCTGTTGCACCAAGATCTGGTTCATCTGGGAGTTTCTCTGTATTCTCTTGTCCAGAATATATCTTAAACTTGTGGGTATATCAAATCACAGAGAACATATAATTTGAAGATTCTTAGGCAGATACTGTTTTAAAAAATGCTCTGTTCATCCACAGAAGGTCTTTGATTCATTGGCGCTGTGGCAAACCTCTCATTGAGATGCCAGCAGGGCGGATTTTATAAAGCCTGCCATGTTCTGGATGACCTATAGGTCTGTGAAGATCATTGTTATTAAAATGTAATGATAACTTTATTTTCTCAAACTTGTTCAGTGGCATTGTTGAAGAAATGGGCTCATATCCAAACTTTGGCGACCAGTATGAACTTGTGCTAGGAAATTTGATTACTGACATGTATAATAATATACTAAAGAACTTATACAAATCATATTCTGTAAATGTTATAGATAAACTGGAATTACTCGGTATTATATATAAATTTGTCTCCTCTCCTAATGTTTTGATAAAACCTTCAGTGATAAAATGGTTAAAACATTGATATGGAGTTTCTAGGTGTGATAGACCACCTGAAGCATTAGAACTCCCCAAGAAAATAATTTTATCTCTGTCATACACCAGATTCCTTTTTTTACAAATCAAGCTCCATTTGTCAAATGGAAAGCTGGATGAAGTTGATGGGTGAGAGGGTTCTTGATCTTCTGGTTCTACAAGAGGAGGATCAATGTCAGCAGTTTCATCCACATCATCATCATCATCGTTCTCCTCCTGCAACACTCTTATAACTTCACCAGCATCGCGGTTTTCATAATCGGAATCTTGCTCATGAAGGACATCTTCTGAGAGCCAACCAACCGCCTTCTAACTTACTAAGATAATCTTCAATATCTCTTTCATTCAAGTTTTCCTAAAAAACAACATAAAATAAATATTTACAAAAAAATGTTTGCCATACAATACAAGTGAAGTTACTGCATAGTGATGTAAATTTCCACCACATAATTTTGAGAAATTTACTCACACTGTTTTGATATAAATTGTACATAAAATAACAAAAACATGAAAACAAACCTTTTTTCCGCTGATTTTCACTTTTATTGTATTTTATATCTCCGTTTATTTCCATAAAACAATTTAAAATCTCGCTCCTTTCTTCCAGTTACAACAAACAGCGGAATGACAAGTTCTAGGCGTGCTAATTCAGAGTGACGTTTGCTATTTTTTAACAACTGCGTTTTGTTGTACGCAATAGTCGCTTAAAAAGTTGCCAGCAACAACAAATTTACAGTACAAGGGTTTTGAGTACCTTTTTTTGTTGACTAAATATTATGACTGAAATTTCCATCATCATGCAAAGAAGGGTTAAGGCTCTCATCCGCAAACATCAAATGGTAACGTCTATACCATTTGACTCTTCTCCAACTGTTACTCCTAAACTAAATAAATTATCCATTGCAATTTTCAATGGAAATCATAAAACTTGGCCTACATTTTATCACTTGTTTCGAATAATGGTTAATGAAAATGATTTGCTTTCAAATGTTGCCAAGTGCCAATATCTATTTACTACTTCCTTAAAAAACGAAGCGTTTAATTTAATTAAATTCCTCTAAATCGTATCGTTTCCTGGTAGATACCTTTAAAGAAAACGTCGAAGAATTTCGTATGTTGGGGTTTCCGGTTGGCCATTGGGATTTTCTTCTTTCTAACGCCTTACTATAAAATTTAAATACCACTATCAAAACCAAGTTTGAGTTCGAACACAATTCGTATGAAATACCTACATATGTACAACTTATTAAGTTCCTGGTATTACAAGCAAAAGCATTAGATTCAGTGCAACTCACTTCTTCAGATATACTTCCATCAACTCGTGACAAACCAATTACCAATTATCGAGCGAAATTTTCAGTAAATCTGAAAGTTGAGCACAATTCCGCAGATAAGTGTTTATTATGCCCAGAAGTGCATCCTGTTTATAGATGTCCTGTTTTTCTACGAAAATCAGCTTTTGAACGACTTACATGAGTTAGAGATAAGAACTTGAGCAGAAATTGTACGAGTTCAAAACATTTCACGCATAAATGTTTATCGAATCATAGGTGTAATTCATGTCAGCAGCATCATCATTCCTTACTTCACTTTTTAAACTCTAATGTATCATCAGTTCATGTTGAAGGACAAGCTGATTGGAATCTGACATCAGAATCAACATTAAGAGCGACATCTAATGTCCTTTTACCTGTAATATCTTTAATTAGTTGTTTTTCAACTCTTCAGAATAACAATGTGAAAAATACTTTAAAGAAACTTATCGTTGTACTGAAACTGGTTGCTTTGCTGTCTCTTTGCCTTTTGGAGACCCCCTTTGGGTTCCTAGCGCTGATTGATTCAAATACTCTTACTTACTCACAATTATGATAGTTAAAGAGCAATTGGGACGACTTATTTGTTTGCGACGCCTCACAAATTGGTTGTTGTACTGTGGCTTATTTAAGAGTAAAAACTTATTTTGTTGGTGCAAAATCTCGAAATGCACCTTTAAAGACAATCTGTCTTCCGCGCCTTGAACTGTGTGGAGCGGTTCTACAGGCAAATATCATAAAAGTTTTAAACGAAATTTTATCATCGTTGATTAAATTTCAGTCTATTACGGCGCTGTCCGATTCACAAGTTGTTTTGACGTGGATTTCGTCGATCCCTCAAACGTGGAAGGTATTTGTAGCCAATTGAGTTAATCACATTCAAGAAAGTTTTACCAGTCGATTGTGTGAAATATGTCCCTTCTTGGGAAAATTCAGCTGATTGTGGGTCAAGAGGTCTTTATCCCGATCAAATCGCATGTCATAATCTTTGGTGGCATGGTCCATCTTGGCTGCATGACGATCTCGAGACTTGGCCCTTACATCGGTCCTCTTCAACTGAAACACAAGAAGTAACTGTCGAAGAAAGAAGAATGACCGTTAATTCAACATTTCGACGCTACCAAGCCAAAACGGCATAAACGACATTAACCTAATTTTTCAGAAAACGCAAAAAACGATTGACATAATGAATTCTAAATAGCTTTTACGCAAACATTGAACCAATTTTATAGCGAATGAAGTTTGTTTGCAGGTATGCCGCTTTAATTGTTGCGTGCAGATTTAAAAATGCTACTCAACGGTGCAGCTAACTAAAAAAATGGCCATTTTGGCGTTTATGCCGTTTTGGCTTGAGAGCGTCGATTTATTGAACAACATATCTTTGATATTTTATTACCTAAATTTTCAACTCTTACAAAAATTAAACGCATTCTGGCCTATGTTAAAAGGTTTATGTGTTGCTGCAAACGTAAAAAACCTTACCAATCCTCTATCTTGTGTACTTTTGAATTCCATACCGCTCTCAATTTATTAATTCATCATGTCCAAAATAACTATTTTCTTCATATATTTGATGCGATACATAAAAATATTGTTCCACCTACACCATCTTGGGAAAATCCAGCTGATTGTGGGTCAAGAGGTCTTTATCCCGATCAAATCGCATGTCATAATCTTTGGTGGCATGGTCCATCTTGGCTGCATGACGATCTCGAGACTTGGCCCTTACATCAGTCCTCTTCAACTGAAACACAAGAAGTAACTGTCGAAGAAAGAAGAATGACCGTTAATTCAACATTTATTGAACAACATACCTTTGATATTTTATTACTTAAATTTTCATCTCTTACAAAAATTAAACGTATTCTGGCCAATGTTAAAAGGTTTATCCGTTGCTGCAAACGTAAAAAACCTTACCAATCCGCTATCTTATGTACTTTTGAATTCCATACCGCTCTCAATTTATTAATTCATCATGTCCAAAATCATTATTTTCTTCATATATTTGATGCGATACATAAAAATATTGTTCCACCTAAACCATTTCGAAAACTTGCGCCTTTCATTGATCGTGAAGGGTTACTCAGGGTGGGCGGACGTTTAAATAATGCTGAGATTCCATTCGGTCTTAAACATCCAATACTACTACCTCGTGATTCTCGCGTGAATGAACTAATCATTGAAAACATTCATCATAAGCATCTGCATCCTGGTCATCGAACGCTACTATCATTATTCCGGCAACAATTTTGGATCCTCTCGCCTAGGACTGTGTTGCACAGTCCTAGTAAGTAAAAATGTAAAATTTCATTACATAGTGAAAAAATTTTTGTAAACATTGCATTGGGGAACAGTAATTTTTTCGTAGAATATTCCCTTATTCTTATAAGATTGTGTTCTTCCCCATCTACCTGTGAAATAAGATCATTTTTACAATACGTACATCCTTTTACATGCTTTAATATAGTTCGCGCAAAATAACCTGCCATATAGGAATGGTTTTGTTGAATGATTTGCTCACAGTTAGCAGTATTAAAATTTTCTTTGCTACTGTCTTCGTTTGCCGGTTCACATTCTTCGTCTCCATTGCTTTTACAAGTAAGAAATTCTCTAAGAGAGTTTACCACACCTTCGCTTTCGTTGAACTCACAACTCGCACCCCTAGAACGTGATGTGATAAAATTTTTTAACAATAATGTTTTAAACTAATTGGTGAAAGCAGTAACCGTTATACAAGAGAAAAAATTTCCACGGGATCCTGATTTAAATTCCTTAAACGAAGGTACTCAAACCCATTCTTACTCATTTTCTCTCAAATCTCTTTAAAGCCATTTAAGGTCGATATCCGGTGCTTATGGTAGGAGGAACTGATACCCGTCCGCCTGGTTTTAAAACCTTTATTGTCTTTAAAATTTTGATAGCATCCTCCCAAAACAGCAAATGGGGTGAATCGTTAGATATTGCACCCTTTAACGGTTTTCCTTCTTCCACATAAAGGGAACCACTACTGATGCTATCAGAGAGCTTGTCCCCAAAAAGAAGTAAGTCAGCCATATGTTACGGAGACTTTGATAGGTAAATACCTGAAGTGAATACATCATACTTATAAGATGTGGTTTAAAATACCTGTAATATACGTAGAGCATCATATTTTGTTGAATTGAAAACTTACCAAACTTGACTAGCCCTGTCATAGTGGACGAAACGCGACGTGAAAACACTTTAGCTACTAGTTTTACCTTCATTTTGTTAATTTCATCTTTCAATACACGTACATCTGTTAACTTATACAACATTCTAGTATCGTAGTCGCCTACATCGAGGTTATATAAATCAACGATGTGGTTTCAAGTTGCTGCTTGTGACCCACACTTCCACATGAAAGTTATATCAAGGTCTAACAAATTGTTTCTCAAGCCTTTCAATAAGTGAGGCCCATCAAATAACGGTACGATATCTAAATCATTATGGTTTTCAAATTTCTCACTATGTTGGGAGCGCTCACTCCATTTTCGGAAAAAATGCGCTATTGGCTGTTTCCATTTTTTGCGTAATCCACGGGCCATAAACACCACGGCATGATCTGCAAATTTTTTTCCTTTGCCATTTCCGCAGTCCTTAAAACCATCAATGTTATCACTTTTTGAGTTGTATGATAACGACGGTTTTATAGTCATCTCATCAAATATTAAGCAGCAAAATCGATCAGCTACCTCCATTTTGGACACTGACACAGCAAGCGCATTCAAAACTGATACCCACATTGAATGGAATATTATTCAATAACTGCACAAGTGTCTTCCTGGATGGCAATGCAAACGTCTTCTGCAGAAAGCGATATCCTCTGGGGCTCTACTTTAATAGCGACAAAGCAAATATTTTATCATTAATCGTATTACGCCGTCCTCTACTTTTTTTGTTTGCGCTTGTATTTGGGAATTAATAAAATTGAATGTTGCTTTGTTCACCTTCTCAGTAATAAAATCGCTCGAATTTGCAATTTTCTTTGCCTCATACAGTCGTTTTCGAACAGTTACATTCTCATTTTGCAATCTTCGACTAATGGAAACCATGTTTTGCGCAATAGCGTACAGTTTTTTGGCCTTAGGAGTTAAACGAACTTTCCGTGTTACAGATCCGTAATGTAATAAATTAATTCTTCTTTTCAAATCTGAATAGATAAAATCCTTATTAAAATATTATAAAACATGGTTAATTTAATCATTAATAACTGTTATTATTGATGGCACATACAACGAAGTTTACAAGTGCATCTTAATAGAATATGCAGTGAGTTGTAGTTACCTGTTCGTTTTCTAGGTGTCCTGATGGATGTAATATTGGTCGGTGTAGAACTTCTCTAAGGTGATAAACCTAAAATAATAAGTAAAAATGTACCGGGTGGCCAACTAAGAATGATCACCGGCCATATCTCAATGACGGATCATCCTATTTTAATGAAACAAAAAATTTCATAAGGAAAGTGGTCATAAAAAATCGCTGGAAAATATTTTCAAGTTTCTTAAATGGCCGCTAGAGGGCGTAACATAAATGACTGAACAGAAAATCACGATTTTTTTCATTTTCTTCAAAATTAAGGGGTATTGAAAATAAATTAATTTGAAAGATAAATGAATTTCGACTAACATGTATGAAACACCTTTTGTCGTATCTCCAAAAATAAAGTGGTGGGGATGAGTTGAAAATGTCCATTTACGATGGCCGATTACTCTGGTCATACTGAACAGAATTTAACAAACTTAATCTCGTTGGAAAGGGTTTTTCGTGGTCTACTAACGACTCCTTACGCTGTTTTGATATGAATATTCGTTTCGCCGCCAGAGGGCGATATCTAGAATTTTGACAAATATTATAGCTTTTCTCAAAAAATTTAAATGGAACGGTATGTTCATTTCTACACGATAAAATAAAGAATTAAAAGCTTAATATGACGTTGAAAACCCGAGCTCGTCATCTTGCTTCTAACGGTAGATATTAGACAAAAAGCAAAAGCTATAGCTTTTACCCCTTATTTTAAAGGCGAATAATAACAAAACTACCCCGCGGAAAAAATGAAACCGGTGTCATTGGTAGCGTGATTTAACTCTGTATTATCGGTAGAAATTTCAAATTTTGTCTCCCACTCGTATAATAATTATGACAGGTTTAATAAAAAACCTGTCAATTTCACTAACGTTGTTTGATACTGTCCGACATTTTTATACATGTGCTATTCGTAATTCCGTTTTAATTGTTCGATTACAAATTTTAAAGTGTGCAAATGTACTTCGGAGCTATTTTATATCATTGTTAACTTATTTTAAACTGCCTGATGATGGCGAGTAGCCGAAACCAGTAGCAATAATATAATAAAGACCAGTAAAAGTATAAAACAAGCATTTTCATTAATTATTAAACATTAACTGGTAAAATGGATCATATATTCAACTTTCATACATTTAATAAAAAAAATGTACCTAGTTTTGGGCTCGGCGCAGTACCTCAATGTTGCGATTTTTTTACACGGGAATAGCTTGTCGAAAAAACTTGAAATTTCAACAACATATTGCCTTAAATGTCCTAAACATGTTGGTAATTTTTGTTTTTAATTTTTCTCTCACGTGTTTAAATAACAACACATTATGTGAAATAGCCATATCTCGATAAGCCGTTATCGTAGAAGTTTGAAACTGGCACCATTCTAACAGTCATATTAAATTGAATCAAAATTTAATATGCGTTATAAACCTCGAACAAAAAAAAAATAGCGAAATAGTTTTCGTGGGGGTGATGAGTAAGGCGGGAGCGCAGGCGAAGTCGAACGGTCGGTCGGGTCGGCTAGCATATAAATTGGTATCAAATATCAAGTAAGTTGTGGAAATCAGACGCTAAAAAAACGTATGTCAAATATATGTCAACAATGTAACATCGGTCAACTAGATCTTATAATGCTACAGTTTTTGCTTTTTGGCTAATATCTACCGTTAGAAGCAAGATAGCGGACTCGGGTTTTCAACGGCATGTTAAGCTTTTAATTCTTTATTTTATCGTGTAAAAATCAACATACCGTTCCATTTAAATTTTTTGAGAAAAGCTATAATATTTGTCAAAATTCTAGATATCGCCCTCTGGCGGCGAAACGAATATTCATATCAAAACAGCGTAAGGAGTCGTTAGTAGACCACGAAAAACCCTTTCCAACGAGATTAAGTTTGTTAAATTTTGTCCAGTATGACCAGAGTAATCGGCCATCGTAAATGGACATTTTCAACTCATCCCCACCACTTTATTTTTGGAGATACGACAAAAGGTGTTTCACACATGTTAGTCGAAATTCATTTATCTTTCAAATTAATTTATTTTCAATATCCCCTAATTTTGAAGAAAATGAAAAAAATCGTGATTTTCTGTTCAGTCATTTATGTTACGCCCTCTAGCGGCCATTTAAGAAACTTGAAAATATTTTCCAGCGATTTTTTATGGCCACTTTCCTTATGAATTTTTTTGTTTCATTAAAATAGGATGATCCGTCATTGAGATATGGCCGGTGATCATTCTTAGTTGGCCACCCGGTACATAGTGCACTACAAAGCGTAAGAAGTTGGTAACAATCATTATATTACTTATTTGATTGGGAATCCACGACACTTGACGATATACTTATATTATGTATTATGTTGACTCTAAGGAAGTTATGTTTGCTAATCATTAAAATAGTTAATCCACCCTACCTTTTATTTTTATGCAGTACCAGAGGCAAAGTATTATCATTTCCATATTTGGTTTTTGGTTGAGCTTTTTTGGAAACAATTCGTTAATGTTAAATAGCAATGATTCTGATAATTTATTTATTCGGGACCAATTTCACACTCATCATAAGTCAAAGAGTGATAATCTACATAAAGTTGAGCGAATTTTTGGACATGTGTCTAACTATAAGAAGAAATGAAGTTAATATTTACCTGTGAGGCTGCTCTGCACTTCTTGTATATCACTGGAACTAGATTCTGAGTCGAAAAGTATCTGTTCTGTTGACGACTCTACAACGGATTTGCCTAAAGATAGTAGTAATAACATGTTTGTTTATAAAGTTTATTCAAATGTATTTAGTACCTGGCAAATATAAATTTGACTCGTTCCGATTCCTGAAATATTTCATTTCACTTGAAAAGTGAGCACCACAGACTTTTGAAGCTTTCCTCCATGACATTCCAATATCTTGCAGACCCATTGCTTCAACCCAAATTCGGAATAACTGAAACACAAAGCTAGCTTTCAAACATTTTTGCAAACATCCACATTAAGAAAATAAAGCTGATATCATTGCAAATATGAAAGTAATAAAATAAAATAAAATTTACCTCTGGATCCTGTGGAAAAGTATGCAACATGCCATAGCGATTGCAGCCAGGAATAACACACACCATGTTGGATGCGCAAACAACACTGAGAATAAATCTGTAAAATAATGTTAACGTTAACTTTTTCAAATCAGACTCTTAATTATAAAATTTCAAATATTGAACTTTGTCTATTCTAAGCATGTAAACTTAATTATACCGTAATGTAAGTATAAATGTGAAATATTCTATCGCTTACCTTACTACATATGAATAACGGCAAAAAGTCTTTAAAAGGATTGATACAGTGGAATCCGCTTATAAGGGACTACAGCGGACAGAGTTAAATAGTCTATTATAACCGAGTGTTCATCTCATCAGAATAATTATTACACGTTAAAAAAGGGAATTTTATTGATTATTTATTGATAGAAGACTATTACTAACATCATAAAGGCAGGAAAATAAAATAGAAATACATAAATATATTACATTTTTTGAAAAAAGTCTGAGGTTTGTTTGGATACACGCCTTGTTTGCATAATCCTTTTGTAGAATAAGTACGACCTTGTTGAGTACTGCAATAGTCTCAGTGCTATCATCTTTTTGCTGAAAATATTGTTGCAATTTTTTAATGGAATTCAATGACTCTTCGGTTGTTATAACAATTTCGGATTATTCTAATTCTGCATCTTGTGCATATTCTTCCTGCGGTTCTTGCAGTAAATCCTGAACTAATTCATTATCCGTGCATTCTTCTGTGGTTACCAGATTTTCATTAACCTTTATGTATACATTAAATTTGTTTAAAGCCATTATGTTATTGATTTCGACTAGTTCTCATCTTCCTGTTCTTCTTTTTCGGGATTTTCTGGTTGGGGCGATATATTTCCTCCATCAGCTCTTCTAATTCTTCATTTGAGAGGGGTTGCGTGTAAGCCTGATAATGTCTTCTTTTATGTTAATGTTATTTATCCCTTCTACACTTGCATCATGTATAAGGCCAGGCAGAAGTTTACGCCAAACGCCGTTTAAACAATTGGTGGTCATTTCATCCCAAGTAGACTTGAGATTTTTAATTCCCTTTAAAATGTCGTATGTCCGCCAATAATCTTTAACGGTCTGGTTGGAATTAGTATCCATCGCCTTAATCATTTCTTTCAATGTTATGTGCGAATAATACGCTTTAAAGGTAGAAACTGCCCCCTGGTCTATGGGTTGTAATATAGAAGTTGTGTTAGGGGGCATGTAGATTACCTTGACGTCCATTCCCGAGCCTAAGGTGTCAAGATTTTGCGGATGTTCTGGGGCATTGTCTAATACAGGATTGCTTTCTTTGGAAGGTTATTTCGGTCGTAAAATTTAAGCACAGTGGGGCAAAAATAATTTTTATACCAGTCTGTGGAAACCTCCTGAGTGACCCAGCCCTTTCTATTCTACCTCCAAAAAACTGGCAGGGAGCTTTTATCAATACCGTTAAAAGCCCGTGGATTCTGAGAATGGTACACTACCATTGGCTTTAATTTTAAGGAACCGAAAACATTTGATCCCAAGAGAACGGTCAGTCTATCTTGGCCGCTTTAAATCCAGGACCGCTACGCCCTTCTCGCAAAATAAATGTTCTGGATGGTAACTTCTTCCAATGGAGACCTGTTTCATCAAAATTGAAGGTGAGATCTGCATGGTGGTCGCCTTGTTTCACAATTCCTTGAAATTTTTGATCATAAGCTGCCGCTGCTGCTTCATCGCCGCTTGCTACTTCACCGCTTAATTTAATGCTGCAGATATTGGTTTGAATCTCGAGAACCACCCATTGCTTGCTAAAAATGTTTCGTCGGTATCTTCTTGTGCCTTCAAATCAGAAAAAATAACTTTGCTTTTTCGCATATAACTGCTTGTGTTACAGGAATATTTTTTTGGTTGGCGTTATCAACCCACAATGCCAACATGTTTTCCATTTTCTTTATATTTTTGCTCTTGCTATAAGTTACATGCTTTACACTTACAGCCGTTGTTTGTTGAGCGGAATGTTTTATTTTCTCAACGCTTTTCATTATTGTTGTTACAGTGGAAAGGGATAAATTAGAGCTTTGCAGACAAAAGGTCGCTTTTGGCCGCCTTCAGTGCGTCTAATTACGTCCATTATTGTCTCCGGGGAGATTGTTTTTTGTGCTTTTTTTGCACAGTGTTTGGGTTCCCTATTGTCGCCCATAATGAAACTGTAAATGTTTGAATGTACTTTTGTAATTTCACTAATAATAAATTAAATATAACTATACCTTTTTATTTTTCTTAAAATCAACACGAATACTAACTCGAATTTCACGCACACCTCCACTGATCACGTACGCAGTAATAGCATAAATCAGCGTGTAATAGTGCGTTTGCTATTAGAATCGCGGCGCTTACTGTGGTATGGTGTCGGCTGAACTGGGGAATCCTATGACAGACAAGAAATTCGACGTCCGGCGCCAACGGACATAATTGTGAATCGTCGTAAATCGAACCGGCGCAAAACGAGGTTTATTTGTACTGTACCGGTTTTTAACCCAGTCAAACCTTCCGAAAACCGTGGGTCCTTGCTCTAAGGCTCGGACAGGAAATAAATTCCAACAATAACAAAACAACTTTATTACCCGATATGACGTAATTTAAACATGCGAGTGGACGATCGGTGGCTTAACGATTACGACAGGCGGTTAATGAAAGGGAGAACCCTAACTGTGGCGATGAAATAAACGCGAACTCTAAAACTCAGCACACAAAAGTCCCGTGTGGTTGTGTTTATGTCCTCAGTGAGCGGCTGATCGTATTGCTGAAGATACGTCCCATGTAGAGTAATCACGTGATCATATGAACACAAACGCCGAAATGAATCGAAAAACAGTGATAGACCAGCTAAACTTTTCCCGCCTTTTCGTTAAGTGTCTGCTAAGAGCCCATTCAAAGATAAGTTAGTCACACGCACAAAATTCTGTTTAAGATTCGGATTAAAATTCGCTTTGAAAATTTTGTTTGAGATTCTGGTTTAATGGTCTAGTTTAAGAGTCACTTTGTAAACGGGAATTCTCCCCGAAGCAACCTCGTCCTTGGACAGTGGTGAATGAACATTTTGGGCATTCCTAACGATTGGTTGCTTTTTCCTACAACAGGACCAATGTTGCACACGAGCCGGGCTTTTTCTAAAAAGGGTACTTTCTTGGCGAAAATTCTCGCAACTCTGGAGGTCGGCGAACCAGATGCTCAATTTCAATTTCGCATACTTTATTAATTGGTCCAACGTATAAACGTTTATAAGAATGATATTCCATTACTTTGCTATGTCAAATGCTGGTAAAAGTTTGTCAGTACCAACAATTTCAATTAATTAATAAAATAAATAAACAAAAAAAATTAACAAAATACACAAGTGTAATTTTTTACCTTTCTATCTTCAAGTACACGAAATTCTTCGTCAATCTCATCAGAAGCTTTGTAAGGTCGTCAATTTTAGTAATTGCCTTTTCTTTAACATTGAATCTAACGGTTGAGTCTTGGTCAGTTTTCTCATCAACCATCTTAGCGAAAACTCGTTGAATTTGGTCAAATAGTTTTGCAACAGCCATCCATTGATCTTCCACAGTTGGAACCTCAACCAAAGCACATGCTCCCCCTTCTTCTATTTCCGGATTGAGAGGATTTAGTTCGATGTTATCGCCACTTAACACCATTTTCATCTAAGTTGATTTTTTCATGTTCTAGTTTGATTTGATTCATTATTTTTTTGATAATGTGCGTAGTATCATCGGTGGTAATCGTAGCTAAATTGCTTTGTTCGGTTTCAAATGTATTATCAATTGGTGATTCGTTAATCAAGCTGTTAAGAGTGGATTCTAAAGCTCTAAGAATATCAAAAGTTTGATTTAATAAATCGGTATGTCCATTCCAATATTTCAATTGTTCGCCTTTGTCAGCGCAATCGGTATTATTTCTTAATTGAACGATAAGGCGATCGAGTTTTGAATCGACTCATTTCATCTTTGATGCTATTAATGACATTCTCGGCTGGTATTCCTTCATAAGCAATTTGGTAGCCGTTAGCTATTGCTTCTTCGTATGGAGGATTTGGAATGTGTAAGCTGACACTTACTTCATGGCTGTTTCTACCCAACCATATGTAGAGATCATAAGCGGGATCAATGCTGCTTCGTGTTGAGGAGTTGGAATGTATGAATAGTCGAAGCAAGTTAATTGTAAGCGGGCACTGCTTTTTACGGCTTTTGTAGCAGTAAAGATCTATTAATATTCTTTTGTAATAAGCATCAGAAACTGTTAAAACTGGGAATGGTAAGGATTTTTACAAATCTATACTACAAGCATAACATTCTTGACCGATTTTAACAATTTCAACGTCATCTTTCATACAACTTCTAGCTAACTCAGCTTTCTTCAGATGAAATTCATGATCTCTGTCGAGTACCGTCTTATCTTCTTGATTCAAATCTTGGTTAGACATTTTAATCTTGTAAATATCACACCTTTTACATGTACCCTTTTTCGGGCTATAGAAGTGTAAGTTGAATTTCGTGTAGAAGAAATGCCGATAAAAATGTTCATTGACTGGCTGCCTCTGGTTTTCATAGCATTTTTTCGGGTACAGCGCATACATTTTTCGCAGGCGCAATGATTGGCATAAATATTTTTTGTTTGGGTTGTGTTTCCTTGTGTAATGACGCTCGTATGAAGGAAATGACTGGATATGTTGCATAACGTAAGTTTTATGAATATCCTGATAATTTCCGTTTAGGACAGCCTTTTAAGCCTCTTAGGTCATCTCCTGGAGTCTGACCATCGAGTGTTTTTCTTAAAGCTGGGGAAACTCTTACCTCAGACACGTTAAACGTGCCAAGAAAATATTACTTGCAAACCACAACTGATAAATTATTGTTTGGTTTTAAATTATATTGAAATGAAGCACTCCTCATAATGGCTCCTTTCTTTCTTGGCCTTTTTTGCTTCACTGAATTTAATTTTATTCAAAATTCAGTGTATGTAATTGTTCGGGAATTTGTTATTTAAAGCTATTGTTTTAATCAGATTAATTTCATTACCTCTGTCAGAATCATGCATGGGAGTTGTGTTCATACGTTGGATATACAGTGGTTCACAACTTATTTCAACCACCCTCTTTTAAGAAAATATAGCCCACATAATTTCGAAACGAAACAAGATATATAGAAAAATTTAAATAAAGGTTTACATAATACTTTCCAAACTTAAAAAAAAGAAGCTTTATTCAATCTCAAACTTACATTTTCAAACATTTACAAACTAAAAACCAAAAACATACCTACATAAGTAGTCGCAGCTTATTTCAACCACTTATTATTTTAACTTAATTTATCTAATTTCAAAACATAGTATGACCTCCTTTTTGGTCATTTACAGCTTTCAGCCTTCTTTGCATGGATTCCACTAACTTTCTTGTAGTTTGGGGAGTTATTTTTGCCCATTCGTCCTTTAGCGCTGCTATAAGGTTAATCCTGTTCGAGATCTGGTGTTGGCGGATGTTTTGGTCTAAAATTGCCCATAATTTTTCAATAACATTTAAATCAGGTGATTGTGCCGGCGGTTGCATCAAGTGGGGACAGTTCCAAATCAGCCTTGTCTGCACAATGCCAGATTTATGTTTCGGGTCGTTGTTCTGATAGAACCGAAACCCCTCCCTTATACCCAGTTTTTTGGCACTTTGTAATAAATTGGACTTTAGGATGTCGAGGTATTTATTTTTGTCCATTGTACTTTCAATAAACTGTAAGTTTCCTACCCCACTTGATGGTATACAAGCCCACACCATGACACTACCACCACCGGGTTTTACTGTCGCTTTTAAATTTTTATTTTGGAGCTCTGTATTTGGCTTACGCCAGACGTAAGTTCAACCATCCGAGCCGAAAATATTAAATTTAGACTCATCCGCAAAAATAACTTGCTCCCAAAAGTTTGAGTCTTTGTTAATATGTTCCTTGGCGAATTTTAGGCGCGCTGCTTGAGTTTTCTTATTAATAAATGATTTTTCCGAGCTACTCTACCATTAAAACCATGGTTTCGTAATACACGGCGAATAGTTTCCGCACTGCATGTTTTATTCGGCTCATTTTGAACTGCTGTAACCAATTTTGGAGCGGATAGCTTCGGGTTTTTCTTTATTTTTCTGACAATGTAGCGCTCATCAGTTTCGTTAAAAATCCTGTCGGGAGCTTTTCTGCCCTTATCCTATTTTCATGAATGAACCGATATATTATGCTTTGCACTGTCGAATCACTAAAGCGAACCATTTCAGCAATTTTCTGACGCAAATGGCCGTTTTTAAAATGGTTAATAACCAATTCCCTCTGTTCTATGATAGTACGTCGTCCCATTGTCACAAAATACGCCTCTGGTTTACTTAACTGCCCAAATCACGCTACAACACACTACAACCATATGTATTTACATAATTGGAAACATAACGCCAAAAAAACGTCAACTTAACAGATCTTAGAATTGGGTGGTTGAAGTAAGCTGTGAGTACTTATGTATGTATGTTTTTGGTTTTTAGTTTGTAAATGTTTGAAAATGTAAATTTGAGATTGAATAAAACTTCTTTTTTTTTAAGTTGAAAAGTATTATATAAACCCTCATTTAAATTTTTGCAATATCTTGTTTCGTTTCGAAATTATATGAGCTATGTCTTCTTAAAAGAGAGTGGATGAAATAAGCTGTGAACCACTGTATGTTCTAATTGCTAAGGACTTGTGGCTGGGATGATGAAAGGAGTCATATGGGATAATAACGTCTGTTTGTGTTGGTTTTCTATACATGGTGAAATCAATATTGTTATTAGTTTTTTGTAAAGCTATGCCTAAAAAATTTAATTTGTTATCTTTTTCTATTTCCATTGTAAATTTTATGTTCGGGTGTAAAGTGTTGATATATCTTGTATGTCTACATCAATATTGGTTGTGATAAGTTTAATTATATCTTCAACAGTCAAGTCTTTCAAACTGTTTCTATATTCTGACTTTATATATTTCATATCGGAGTATACACGCTCGCAGATATATGTACTTCCGAACATTGATACAATTTGAAGCCCAAAATCTATCAATTTTGGATATTCCTCTTTATCTAAAAATTTGAATATTTCTATTCTAGTTACTCCACGAGAGGTAAAAAAGGGTCAGCCTGCAGGTCGCATAATTCTATTTGATGTTTAAGATCAACGGAGTTCATATCAATATTAATTGGAATTTTAATTTGTTTCTAAATCCAGCAACATATTTATAAAGGCAACACACATTTTGATCTTGTCCTTGCTAGGATTTATTCAAAATATTTAAATAATTTGTAACGTTCGTTAGAAGTGAATAAATAAAATTTTTATCAACTAAATTTTTCTGTCAAATTTTCATCGGCGGCAATTTCTGTGAGAAAAAGATGAACTTATTTTTGAATTATAAAGAGTCTATCCTAGCATTTTGCAGCATTTAACCAACGAACGTTACTATGTAAAAGCAGATCTCCATACTCAGCTTCCAAGTTATCTAACAATACTTTAAATTTTCGGTGTGTAAGAGAACGATTTTCGCGGCGAATTAAATTAATAATTTTGCAAACCTTTTCCATTACACCTTTTTGTTGTAGGAATAAACCACATAATGCCTCCTGATGGATAATACAGTGTAACATGCGACAGGTTATTCTTTCTTTTTGCAAAAGTTCCGCGAGCCCACTATTTTTGCCCGCCATAGCTCTAGCACCATCGGTTACAATAGCAGTGCACTTCTCAAATCTACCATACTACTGCTCTACTACACATTTTAATTATTTGTACATATCTTCACCTTTTGTTGTTCCGTGTAATGATTGTAATTTTAAAAGTTCTTCTGAATAATTATAGTTTTCATTTACAATTCTTATAAATATCAGCATTTGATTTGTATCGGAAATGTCTGTCCTTTCATCCAATGCTACCGAAAAATAGCAGCAACTATTGATTAGGTTTTCTAATTTATTAGTGATATGCATGCTAATCTCGTTTGCACGTCGGCTTACAGTCTGATGAGAAAGTGATACTGTTTGAAATTTTCTTACCATTTCGTTATCATTAAATACTTGATGCATTTTTATGGAATACTTTTTAATTAATTCTCCATCCAAAAATGGTTTCTTTGCCTTTACTACTCCTAAACATACTTTAAACGATGGAGCACGTATACGCATGATATATATTTTTAAAGAGTAAAATTCAATGATGTGATCCAAGCTACCAGTTTGTAATAATTAAATAAATAGACTTTAGTTCTGTACTTTTACTGGTTTATTGTTGAAGTTTGCTACTAGTTTCGTCTGTTAGCCATCTTCAGGCCTAACAAGATTTAAACAAGATTTAACAAGCGATTAAAATTTAAGAAATGTTTTTTCGTAATTAACTAAAAATTTAATCTAAAAATACTTACAGCTTCTGGAAAGATACAATATCACGATAATCTTAATAACATAACTAATACAAAATAAATAGAAATACAAAATAGGTTAAAAATTTAAAAACTTAGAAATTAGACGAACGAATTAAAAACTTAAAAGTTTTCACGTGCAATAGTCAGGAACATCAAATGTCGTGTAAGCCAGTTATAAAACTAAATTAATAAAATTATATTGAAGATTGAAATGTATTTGTTGATTATATAAGGATTTGGGAAATTGGGATTTGAAATGGGAACTGAAATCTCCAAATTGGGATGAGGTATTAAGGAAAGGGTTGGGGAAAGGAATTGGGGATGGCCGCTAGGACACCAAAAAGTGCGAATGGCACACGCGAACCAGATATGTTAATCCTCGGCATTTTGGGCAAAGGGATGGGATAAATGTTTGTGTAAAGGGATTTTGGGATACTGAACTTGATCGTTAAGATATTCGAGATCATTTCTATTGTTGATGAACTTATAAATTTCATAATGCTCCAATAAATTAAGTTTGAATTCTTTATTAATTTTATATAAAAGTTTAATGTTGTTATTATTGTCAAAATCATGGTTGTAAATGAGCATATGTCTTCCAAAATTGGATTGTTCATTCATTTTGTGTTCTTTAGATCTGGTTCTAATTAATATGCCCGTTTCGCCTATATATGTTGCGCTACAGGTACCACATTCTAGTTTATAGACTTCGCTTTGGTCCATTAAATTAATTTTGTCTTTGGCGTTGAAGAGCTTTTTTTGTAAAGTATTTGTATTTTTAAATGAAATTTTTATGTTACGTGTATGGAATATTTTTTGGATATTGTAGGCGATGTTTCCTGGGAAATGTATAGAACGATATGTTACATTTAGATTATTAGACGAGAGTAAAGCAGTAGATCTATTAAATTGAAACTTAGGGTACATTTTATTGATAAGGGTGTTGATTTGTGATAGAGTAAAGTTGTTATTAATAGCAATCTGTCTAACAGTGTTAAGTTCTAGCTTCTTATCTTGTTCTGATAGGGGTGTATTGAAACATGTATATAAATAAGCTCTAAAAGCTGCAGCTTTATGTGAGTTATGATGGTATGAATTAGTCGGGATGATGTAATCGGTTTGTATAGGTTTTCGAAAAGTATTATAAAAGATGTTATCTTTATTATTAATTAAAGTAATATCGAAAAAGTTTGTTTCGATTTCTAAGGTAAATTTTATGTTATTATGTAATGTGTTAATGTAATTGAGAAGATTTTCTATCGAGTTATTGTTACTATTGTTCCAAATAATGAGTACATCGTCTACATATCTTCGCCAAAGTATTATATTTGTAACGGTTTTATTTTTCGGTTTTAATTAAGTTTGAATTATTTGGTTTGAGCCATCTGTTGGAAGGTGTCATTTTTAGATTTCTTGGTTTTATTGCGAAATACAGGACATTGGATCGTTTCTTAAGTGCTGGAATCTATAGAATATATTATGGGTCGAATAGGGTGATTCTGTTTATGTAATTTAATTAACGAGCACACAAGTGGTGTTCTTGGGTTCATAGGAATTAAATTAAACATAGCTATGTTTTGTTGTTGTATAAACTCTTTAGCATTTTTTAATACTTTTTTGGTTTTTGTACGAAAAGACGTAGTGGAATTCTTTCTAATTTCTATGAATTGATTGTTGTTGAAAAATTCTAATGTTTTTGAGATATATGTGGATTTATCAATAATGACAAGACCCGCGTTTTTATCAGCGTTAGTTACAATCAAAGAGTTGGTTTTTATTTTGTTTTTTATTTTACGTAAAGTTGAGATTTCTTCTTTATCGTGTTTCTGACTGGGGTTATACTTTTCTTTCCTTTTCAGCAACTCAGTGAGGTCGTTTCTTAAGCCATCTTCACTCAGACTGTTGTGGGCTGCGCATTCTAGGTCTATTGCCAATTCTGGAAAACTCTGCTGTGGTGGATTCATGGTGTATTTATGTCCTTTGTTTAATAGTTTTTGTTCTTCTTCGTTGAATTGGATAAGTTCGTGAATCTTGGATGGAATTTGTGGTATTGTGTGTTTTGTTGAAAATTATTAAGAATATCCTGGTTTTCACGGCTTAGTTTGTCTATTTTCTTTAGTTTACATTTCCACATCGCATTAAGTTCTTGGGAATTTATGTCTTTAATCTGAGTAATCATTTCTTGAAGTATTATATAATGTAATCTGTTTGTTAATATGTTATAAATGTAATTAATTTTCCTATTTATGAAGTCTAGTTTATAATGTATTTTCTTTATTTCTTTCTTAATGTGATTTGAACGTATGTATTTGATTTGAGATTCTTTTAAATGTTGTGGTAATTTCTATTTTGTGTATTTCGGGGTAAGTTCTTCTATCAAGCATATTTTATTAAATTTCAAATGTTCTAAGTTTATATGAATTTGGAAATTGAAGTAGCACATACGTTTATGTAGCTACGCACGATCGACGATCAACGCTGATTTTTATTTTGCTAGTATAATAATCGTGAGTTCAGCAAACACACTTATTTTCTTATAACAACATACTGTTAGTAAAATAATACTCTTATTGTTAGCGAAAACCGTCGAGTGCAGTAAATAAAAACGTGATTTTATATGATTCTTTTATTTTTTGAAATTGTATGAATCCAATTAATCCAAGTATAAATCTTCTTTGATTCCCAAAAAATGATATTTCGATATTACCAAACAATATATATTTTGGGATTTCAAGTCTGCGTCGTACCAATTCAGATTATAAATAGCTTTCGTAACATTATCACCCTAAAATGAGAAAATATAACTGAAATATTCAAAAAGAAAGTAAAAAAGAAATAATACCGCATCAGTAAGTTTTTGCGCTTTGTGATGAATGTAACACAACATTGAAATTGATATATTTATAATAATAAACTCCGCCAAATTTGAACTTTATTTTACTACAAACCAATAAAAAACCTGCAGCAGATAAAATAATACAAATTATGAGACACAACTTTGGTAAAACAATAACATCCCTCGTGAAATCATTAGCCATTTGTAATAACGTGTATATGTGTTGATAATACGCGATAACTTCTTTCAGTTTAAAATTAGACATTCCATCAAAACGAATAAAATAATGTCAAATAGAGAACAAGTTGTATAGCCGTAATAAAGGAGTATACTTGAAATAATAATATCACTGCCTGATGTCATGATTTTAATATAAAGGGAACGTAATAGATTATCATTAAATTACAAATAAATCCTTTCTCGTTTGGAAACCATTGTGAATTGCTGCAAAAGTTTTTATGTAAGAAAGCTCCATATGATATTAAAAAGATTGCAATAAAACTTATATAATTAATAATTTTCAAAGCGGATCTATTATGTTTTTCAAGAAGTTCCATTCGTTTCGGATAACAGAAGTTATTAAAATTGCTTAATGCGTTAATCAATTCGAATAGATTATTGCCACGATAAAGAAATAATGCGTCTATTATTAAAAATCCTAGTCCAATTATTGCGAATTGTAGATGGAATAAAACTTGGAAAAATATTATTTTGTAATCCAAAAAAATTACACTACATATTTTTCTTAACATACTATTATAAACTTACTTGAAAGTTCTATTATTAGTGGATAAATAGCCCAAGTAAAATTGATTAATACTAAAATAATTCCACCCAAACCTCGAATACCATGGTTACTTGGACAAGATTGGTGTTTCCGAAAGTAACTTTTAAATTAATAAAAACCAAATGTTTTTGAAATGTTACAAGTTTACTTTGTAGCAAGAGAAATCATTTTTAATTTTACACACTTAATTTTGATATCAGATAAGAACAGACCCTTTCAACTTAAAGTTGACAACTGATTTGATTAAAAATGATTTGCTTCACATACAAGCGACTCTTTCTTATTAGATATTTAAATATGAGAAGATGAACTTAGTTACAACAATAAATCGAAGGTTTTGTCGTTAGCATATATAATTATTAAGGGGGTAAAATTATGGATTAAATTCAAAAAGGACAAAACAGGTCAATTTTATTTAATGAAAAATCATATATTTATTTAATTTATAGGTACAGTTGTAAACTATCCCTGCACCATTTGTAAACTGATTTACAAAAAATGTAGTAATAGGGGTAGTCGTGGCCTCCACTAGGGCAAGGTTTTTAACCTGGTCAAACCTTCAGGAAACCATGGGTCCATGCATTAAGGCCCGGGCAGCAAATAAAACAAATTCGATCAATATCAAAACAACTTTACTAACAGATGTAACGTACTTTAAACATGCGAGTGGACGATCGGTAGTTTAACGATTACGACAGGCGGTTATTGAATGGGATAACCGTAATTGTCGCGATGAAATAACGAAATCTAAAACTTACCACACCAAACTCCCGTTTGGTTGCGCTTATGTGTCCTCAGTGAGCGGCTCGTCTTATTGCTGGAGATACGCCACTGGTAGAGTAATCACATGATCATGTGAACATAGACGCCGAAATGAATCGAAAAATAATGATAGACCAGCTAAACTTGACCCGCCTTTTCGTTATATGTCTGCTAAGAGCCATTTTTGGCATTCCTAACGATTAATGTCGTACGCGGCATTCCTAATGTCGTACGCGGGGCGGGCTTTTTTTAAGAAGGGTGCTTTCTTAAGGAAAATTCCCGCAACTCTGGAGGTCGGCGAACCAGATGCTCAATTTCAAAAACACAATAACTCATTGACCTTTTTAAATCTATCCTAATGTTCGTCACTTATTCATTATTCATTAACACTCCAGATGGTTACTTGAATTAAAAATTATTTAAAGAATTCTAAACACTTGAGAACGTGACATTGTCGACATGTGTATTACACAAATTTATTACTTTGGGCCTGAGTCCCTGGCCTTAACAAATGCGCAAAAACAAAACAAAAAAATGTTTAAACTAAGGCCCGCAATATAAGGAATTATTACAAAAACGTGATATGGTCAAGTGGGATAAATATAAACTGGAGGTAATTGTAAACAAGACTTTGCTTTACTAAATATTCAAAATAAGTGACTTTCGCGTACCTACTGCAATATTTAGTAAAACAAAGTCTTGTTTACAACCTCAACAGTTCCCCTACTTTACGTTTATCCCACTTGACCCTAATACATAAAACAGGAAATAATGCAGGCGCCTCCACCATAGTTAAATTTATGAATTTATTTGAATGATTTCTATAGTCTTATTAATAGCCACAACATTTCAGTAAAATACTATTTTTAGTAAATACATTGATTAGTAGTACTACTGTTGTTTATTATTTCTTCGCATACTTTATTAATCAGTCCTACGTATAAACGTTTATAAGATAGATATTCCGTTATTTTGCTGTCAAATGCTGGCAAGTTTGTCAGTAATAATGATATCTGATTTACAGCCTTTAATAATGTTAATTTAGTTACACTTTTTATTTTGTTTCAGGTACAGTTTCAGGTGTCGGTTTATAAATGTGTTCGTTTTTGTTCTCAAAGCGTGTTGATCCCATGATAGGGATAGACTTATTAGATCAAACTTTTAATATTCTGACAGCGTTAGAATCCGCTCTTAAAAGCTCGGTTGAAGAATCACCAATTGATGGTAAATTTGAACCCGAACAAAGCATTTTAGCTATGATTACCATCGATAATACTACAAACATTATCAAAAAAATATTGAACCACGTCAAAGTAGAACATGAAAAATCAACTTAGATGAAAATGGTATTATGTGTGATAACATCGAACAAAATCGTCTCAATCCAGAAATAGAAGAAGGGGGAGCATGTGGTTTGGTTGAGATTGCAACAGTGGAAAATCAATGGACAGCTATTGTTATACTATTTGAAGAAGTTCGACGTTAGATTCAATGGTAAAGAAAAGGTAATTACTAAAATTCACGACCTTACAAAGGCTTCTGAGTAGATTGACGAAGAATTTCGTGTACTTCGAGATAGAAAGGTAAAAAATTACATTTGTTTATTTTGTTATTTTTTTTTTATTTATTTTATTAGTTAATTGAAATCGTTGGCACTAACAAACTTTATCAAACACTTGACATAGCGAAATAATGAAATCTCTTTCTTATAAACGTTTATACGTAAGACTGATTAATAAAGTATGCGAAAAAATAATAAACAACAGTAATACTACTAGTCAATGTATTTACTATAAATAGTATTTTGCTGAAATGTTATGGCTATTGTTAATAAGGCTATAGAAATCATTCAAATAAATTCAAAAATTTAACTATGCTGGAGGCACCTGGTTTATTTCCTGTTTTATGTATTATCACATTTTTGTAATAATTCGATATATTGCGGGCTTTAGTTCAAATATTTTTTAGCTTTGTCTTTGCGTATTTGTTAAGGCCAGGGACTCAGGCGCAAATTAATAAATTTGTGTAATACACATGACGACGATGTCACCTTCTCAAGTGTTTGGAATTGTTTAAAGAATTTTTAAATTCAAGTAACCATCTGGAGTGTTCATGAACAATGAACAAGTGACGAACGTTAGGATAGTTTTAAAAGGGTAATGAATTATTGTGTTTTTGAAATTGAGCATCTGGTTCGCCAACCTCCAGAGTTCCGGGAATTTTCCTTAAAAAGATACCCTTCTTAAAAAAATGCCCAAAATATTCATTCACCACTCGTCAAGGACGAAGTTACTTCGGGGAGAATTCGCGCTTGCAAAGTCACTCTTAAACTAGACCCTTAAACTAGAATCTTAAACAAAATCTTCAAAGCGAATTTTAATGCGAATCTTAAACAGTATCTTGTGCGTTTGAATAACTTTTCTTTGAGTGGGCTCTTAGCAGAAACTTAACGAAAAGGCGGTAGGATTTGGCTGGTCTATCATTATTTTTCGATTCATTTCGGCGTTTGTGTTCATATGATCATGTGATTACTCTACCAGGGACGTAATCTTCATCAATACGACGAGCCGCTCACTGAGGACATAAACGCAACCAAACGGGAGTTTGGTGTGGTGACTTTTAGATTTAGTTATTTCATTGCGACAATTAGGGTTCTTCCATTCAGTAACCGCCTGTCGTAATCGCTAAGCCACCGATTGTCCACTCGCATGTTTAAAGTACGTTATATCTCTTAATGAAGTTGTTTTGTTATTGTTCGAGTTTATTTGTTGTCCAAGCCTTAGTGCAAGGACCCACGGTTTCCGAAAGGTTTGACTGGGTTAAAAACCCTGCCCTGGTGGCGAAATCAGTAAATCAGTATTACTCCGTTCTTTAGATATTTGTTTGATATTTTACACAACATTTTGGCAATGGTTGTATCCATGGATTTTAGTAGTGTTACTTATATACCGTAGGTATCTTTAATATTTTTCATGTTCAGAGCTCGTACAGTATTTATGACTTTCTGCTCATCTATTTCAAAGTGTTTTAGTCTTGGTGTATTTTTTAATGGTGTTATGGTTTTCCTAATGTTGGAAGACGATTAATTTTGTATGGTTCCAATTTTTACAACCCATTAGCATGTAGATGAGATTCATATAAGTATTTCGGTTCTGTTATTTGGCATGCTTCTTCCTGCACCATTCTACAAGCAGCACATGTTTCGTTTACAGATCACAGGCTGACCAAATTATATGAAAGGTGAGACCCATACATAAAATAGCACTTTCCTACAAGGTTTTGACGCACTGAATTCAAATATGACCACGGAATTGCTCTATCACCTCAAGTTTTCAAGATACTCTAACCTATAGATGCAAAAAACACATGTTTTCAACATATTTGGAATTAAATAACGTAGCGAATAAATTTTTATTCACAGAAATCCATGTGGGATCTAAATATACCACTCTGTCCATTCAAAATGCATTTTGAATTTTTTCGATACGTCCATTTTTTTACGACAAAATCTTTTTTATGATACCAGTCGTAGTTATCAGTATAGTAGACTAGTAAGCAAAGGTTTGGTCGTAATCTCAAAATGGTGTAAGGTTTTCAAATTCTTGTTTCCCGCCTTATCATAGGTTCTTAGGTTTTTAGATTGATTGGCTTTGCGGTCTGTATTAATCAATCGAAATAAATATGGAATGTGGAAATTTCAAAAAGGGCGAATTCAGTATGTTATACCAGAATTTGTAGTTGTTTATATTACCACCTTTGCCAAACACAAAGCATAAAATCGTCTTCTCTTCAATTCAAATGAACGTTGCAGCGATTTGCGCTTGTAACTTATGGAATTATCTTCCCTTTTCAAAGCCCAACAATAGTCGACCATCGATCTCTCATCCCATCTACCTTGATAATGTCGCTCTTTTTCTTTAGTCTTAGTGAAAACGTTCGCCCATTTCTTCTACTCCAATATTTTCCGGGAAATAGTCAAAATGGGAATGTAGAATATAATTTCTGATCTCTTTTTCTATATACCGTTACTTTTGTCTCAGGCAAAAGTAGATTCCGTCCTTTCAGTCTTCAAGCGCAAAGCTCCGCCTTGTCTTTTGGAAGATTGAGATCGCAAATGAAGTCATCTAATTAACCTTGGTCAAAGCGCATAGGACCTTCGTGACTAGAAGTATCTTCAAAAACAATACTGCTCTTTTCTTCATCAACTTTATCACTATCCATTGATTCAAATGTAGTAGATTGAGAAACTTCGTCGTCAATTTTATGTATTTCATGATTAGCTGGTGTTACACTTTGAACGTTAGGGTAAATAAGAAATTTTTTATTTTTGTTGTTAAAACCTTCTATATCGCACAAGCAAAAGTAACAATTTTATCGTGATCCTTGGGTTCACCCCAAATGGTTGGTTGAACAATAATTCTTCTTCCTACTGTTTTATCATCCCACCTAGACAACAGTAAACGAATTACACACTGAGAGAGGTACCCATGGCTTGCCCAAATTTTTCATATTCATCATAAAACATTTCATATATTGGGTTTTTATTAAGTCGGTAATAGATAGGCTCATTTTTTGTGTCATAACGTCCACAAATATAACAAAATTTATTAATTTTTTCACACAGTTGCTTCTAGAAGATATCGTTGTCTGCAAATTAGCGAATCTCGTTAGTTGCTTAGCATCCTATAGGTTGATAGCGCAAAAAGTGATATTATAGAAATTATATTTCTTCGAGAAGAAATAAAGGTATTCGAAAAATTCAAAATACTTTTCGTTCAACACTCTCGTATTTTAATACTATTAGTCCCTTGTTAACAATGTCTGTTATAAAATGTTGCCTAATGTCAATATGTTTCGACTTTTTCGAATTTTCATATGATTGGATCATCGCTAAAGCACCAGTATTGTCTACACATAACTTAGCTTCACTTTCTGTGTTTAAGTCCTTTAACAGTCGTTTCACGAACATTAATTCTTGAGCCGATGCTACAGTTGCTATATATTTTGCTTCTGCGGTTGATAACGCTTTGCGCTTTTGTTTTTGAGAAAAGCACGACACTGCATTCTGCCCGTAGAACACTATACTTTCACTCACACTTTTCCTGTCCAGTTTGTCACCTGCCCAATCAGCGTCAGTGTAACATATTAATTCTTCTGAGCTTTTCCTGAATACTAGTCCTGTATTTCGCGTTTCTTTTAGGTATCTTAATATTCTTTGGGCTGCTTTCCATGTATTTTCCTTGATTTGTCCAACATTGCTTAAAAAAGATCTAGAAAACATAATATCCGGTTTTGAAATTGTTGCTAAGTACATCGAACATCCAATAAGTTTTCTATATGGTACATCTATTACTTTATTCTCGCCATTTAATTGAAAGCCAGCTTGAGTGGTTGTTTTGATCCCTTTACAATCTTTCATGTTGAACATAGATAATGTTTTATCGATAACATCCTGTCTAATTCAAATAAACGTGGGTTTGTTTAATCGATGATTGGGCTCTTCTGATTTCCATTCTTATAAATCTTCTCAATTCTCCCAATCTTTTTTTTTTTTTTTTTTTCATTAAAAACCTCTTTCAACAGTTTTATTGTATCGATTATTTTACTTTTATATAATTTTTTATAATCTTCATGTGGGTTGATGTATATCTAGGATATAAATTCTCCATTCAAAAAGGCTGATTTCTATCCAATTGTTGAAAACCTGATGCATAACAATGATTTGGAGACTGAAGAAATCGAAACTCAAGATATTTTAGGATATTTTAATCCTCCGTCCACCAGGTGGGATCCAAACGGACCCCATGACGCTAATGATAATTATCTATACAAATAACAAGAAAATTACATTCAACTTCACAAAACCAATTTTTGGAACTTGGAAATTAAAACCGCCAATAAAAGAAAAATGCTAATGTATTATAAAATACCTGAATAAAATAATCAAACTTTAATATAACCTTTAGTATAACTTAACAAAACTTCTACCTAACTAAATAAAAACCATAATTATCTGTCACGTAAGTATATACATAACATATTGCAAATTCAGTCTTCGATTTCTGTATCGCTACCATTATTTGTATCACACGTCAAACATGTACGAACGAGCTTTTCGTGTGTCTTACCGACATACTGGTCGGTATGACTTGGAATCACTGTTGTTAGTTTCAATTTTTTTTTTCTAGGTGGTTCATCAGTGGGGTGATGATTGGTGGTTCCTTCGGTTCCTATAATCAGTCCGATTTCCACACGTAAATTTCCGCTAATCCTCTGATTACATGCCCTACGTTTCATTTGAGGCTCAACCAAGATGTAGGCAACAGATATCAAAAAATTGGCTCGACCATAATTGTTTCTAGCTAAGGTGTTCAAAACATAGCCGTTTATTCCCATTATGTCAATCATACCATAAAAGTACCTCATTGGCCAACGATGCGAGTATCTTTTTGTTGTATACGAGTGCCACATTTTGTCCATACAGTCCACCCCGCCTTCAGTGAGATTGTAGAACTCAACAACTTCAGGTTTTCCTGTGTCCTCATTTGCGGTTCCTGAATCGTGCATCGTAGACAGCAGTACGACGTTCTTATTTTTCCTTTCAGAGAAGGAGACAAGCATTTTGTCAGGCTGGTAAACAAATCTAGAAGTAATAGGTGGTAATTCTTTCACAGCAATCATGCCAGGAGGAATTTCCCTCTTGTTTTTTCTCAGGGTGTCTACGTAAGTAATTTTACGCTTAGTCAGCTCATCTGCCAATTCATACGATGAAAACCAATTATCAGCTGTTATATTACGAATGGTATTTTTTATTTTTTCTATCAAGCGTAGGACATAGCATGTAGGTAAGAGAAGGGAACCTTCCCTCTGTAATATGTTTTTACCTATGTAAGGATGTTTGTTTGGAATTGAACCTCAAGTGTGAAAGGAGGAATTCAAGTCTGTTTTTAGAGATCACGCACCTGAAAATTGGAAGGCCGAATTTACGGGAAAAAATATCTACAAGCGTCACATCAGAGTCCTTGGTAGCTCCACAGAAAACAAAGAATCCGATAAGTGCTTTTATCTCCATATCGTCAGTGAGTCCTGCATACCATTCTGAACGCGGTTTCTCAGTTTGTCTTCTTCTAATTTCTTCATTGGTGTAGGCTACAATTATCTGAATAATATCATTACTCATGAATAGTTCAAGGAAAGAGAGTGGAGTTAGACAAGTACTAGCTTCCTCTCTTGCACCAGGAAGATGGGTAACAATGTTTCTTTGCAGAGTTCCGCTAGTCCTCTTCCTAAGAGTTAATGTGGTCCAAATGGTTTCACCATCTCTTGCCAAAACGAAGCTTCTTTCACCATCTTCAAAGTCTGAATCTTGTTGAAAGGGATGCCCATATTCACCCTCATTTTCTATGTCAAGAGAAAGCTCGTCATCATCTATATCATCATTTGACAAAGTTGCATCATCCTCTTCACTGTCTACCTCTTCTACTTCTTGAAACAATTTCAACCTAATCTGTTCCTCAGTAAAATGAGAAATTCCACGTAAATCTGACATCCTTTGACCCTGATAGAAAAAATTCATAAGGATAGCGATGTGAAATTATATTACATATTACGATTGAAAAAGAAAAAGTAGAGTAGATATTCTGTCTTTTATGCAATAGATAACAAGAAAGTTTACGTACTTTACACTTATACAACGCTAAGATGACGGATAATAGTAGCGAAGAAAGCTGCTTCCTTGTCAATCGCTAAAAGAAAACTAACAAGGAAGGTACTTAAGGGAAGGTGCACTAACTCCGAGTTAGCGCATGTCCAGAAGGAAAATAGTATGCCTGGGGTCCGCCTGGATCCCACCTGGTGGACGGAGGGTTAAGATATAATAGGATGAAATAGTAGAATCAGATCGCACCCACAGACGGCGCGCGGCGGTGGGAAAGATAAGATTGAGACCACGAAACACAAGAAGGAATAAATCCAATAGCAGACATCACAGAGAGCAAGATGCTATGATTCACTGAGTCAAAATCTTTACTGAAGTCAAGCAGTCCTAAAAGGGTAATGCGGCGGTAGTCACATGCGTATTTTGTATCATCTGATATTTTTATAAGCGCCGTTACCGTACTATGTTCCTTACGAAAACCAGATTGAAATTCACTAATCAAGCTACGTTCCTCCGTATAGCTTTGCATTTGCTGGTAAGCTAACCGCTCCAGGGCTTTTGATAATACAGATAATATGGATGTAGGACGAAAATCACTAAGGTGTGATGGGGATTTCACTTTCGGTATAGGGAGAACATGAGAAAGCTTCCAGCTAGAGGCTAACTCAGACAGCTCCAAAGACGAATTATAACTGTTAGTTAACGGAAGAATAACAGCATTTAAAATTGGTAAAAGCGACTGGATGCCTATACCATCCGCACCCACAGACTGAGACCCAGAGTAAAGCAAGGCTTGACGTACTTCACTTGCCGTAACTGGGGTAAGAGAGAAAAATAATGGGTAGACGATGCACAGACGCTTCGAATTGTGGCCATCCTTGTTGCATCTTCAATGGTTATAGGGGGTTCAGCAAAGAAACACGCTAATGACTCAGAGTTAAACGAGTTCTGGCAAGTGGGGCCGTCAATTACCCCAAGAGATCGCATTGCTGTCCAAAATGTTTTTGGGGTAGTACCAGATAACTTTTGGTAAATGTAAGATTTTTTAGCATTCTTACACCGATGATGACACCGATTACGTAGGCAACGATAGCGATCACGGACAGTACAGGAAGATTTATGTTTAAGTGGTGATTTAGCACGGTTTCGCTTTCTCATGAGGTGCCTTATCTCTTCACTGATCCAGGAGGCTGGTGGGTGCTTTACTTTGCGTCGCCTTAACTGCGCATGCTTGTCATATAAACTGGTTATTCGGGCATTGAAGTAACACACCTTTGCATTAATAGCTAACGAACAGAAAAGTGGGTGCCAATCTATATCCAAAGCATCAGATGTCAATAACTCATTGTCAATACGACCAAGGTCACGGTGGGATACAGTGCGCTGTAAGGAAATATGCTGCACCCGCAGAGCGCAATAAATTAAATCGTGATTAGAAATTGATACTTTATCCGGACTAGATGTTACGATAAGATCAAGGCGGGAATGGGAAAGCGGGAGATGGTGAGTTGGTTGGCACAACCTACAAATACATATAGGTATTTTGATTGACGATATAGAATATTGCATATCCTGTCAAATTCACATAAATTTTTTTATAAAATCTTTAATAATTTAGAAGTTCGAAACATCGATTCGTTGTAAACCTCGATACTATTCTTTTACGAACATAATTTTCTAAGGATAATTGTAAGAGTAAAAGCAATTCTTCCTTAGCTTTTTAATATCATCAAAAGGATTATTTTTTATTAATGTTCGTTTTGCTTTAGAGGTGCTTCTTGGTTATCGTGAAATTGATATGTCTTGTCTTTTTTACAAAATCATTCTTCTTACCATTTTATTGAATTTAATCCAGAATTTTACCACTCACTGTACATTACCTTCTTAAACAATTATTTATACTAACGACAAAGCCTTCGATTTATTGTTGGAAACAGGTTCATTTTCCCATATTTAAATACCTAATAAGAAAATGCCGTATGTAGGTGAAGTAAATCAAGTTTAATCAAATCAGTTGTCAACTTTAGGTTGAACAGGTCTGTTCTGATCGATATAAAAGCAAAGTGTATAATAAAAAAAATGATTTCTAGTGTAACAAAGAAAACTTGTAAAGTTTCAAAAACCTTTGGTTTTTATTTATTTGAACGTCACCTTCGAAAACACCAAGCTTGGCCTAGTAAGGATGGTATTCGTGGTTTGGGTGGGATTATTTTAGCATTAATCAGTTTTATTTGGACTGTTTATCCTGGAATAATAGAACTTTTAAGTAGGTTTATAATAATATTTTAAATATTTTAGGAAAAATATGTACCGTATTTTTTTTAGATTACAAAATGATTTTCCTTGAATATTTATTTCATCTACAGTTCCTAATGTTTGGATTAGGATTTTTAATAATGAATACCTTACTTCTCTATCGTAGCAATATTTTTTTCAAATTAATTGATGCATTAAGTGATTTTAATGATTTCGGCTATCCGAAACGAATGGAATCTCTTGAAAGAAACAATAGATCCGCCTTGAAAATTGCTAATTATATAAGTTTTGTTGTCATCTTTTTAATATCGTATGGCATTTTCTTTGTCAAAAATTTTTGCACAAATTCACAAGTGTTTCCAAACGAGAAAAGATTTACTTGTAATTTCATGGCATCTTATTACGTTCCGTTTAATTTAAAACCATGGCATCAAGCTGTGATAGTATTATTTCAAATATACGTCGTTATCACGGTTGAACAGATTGTTTTCGGTTTGGTATTACTTTATTCTTATTCGCTAGAACTATTGATTGTACGTTTGGAACATCTTACATCATCGATCGACAATATTTGTCTTAATCGAACGAGTAATTATAAACTGAAACAGATTATCGCGTATTATCAACACATATACAAATTATTTCATATAGCTAATAATTTCATGGGAGATATGGTTATTGGGCCAAAATTATCTGTCATAATTTGTGCGATTCTATCCACTACAGGTTTTTTATTGGTTTGTAGTAAAACTAAATTGACCATTAAAATTATAAAGTTGTGAATTATTTACAGCATCCAAATTTGGCAGAATTTATTATTATATGTTTAACAGTTTCAATATTGTGTTATGTTCATCATACAATACAAAGACTTACAGATGCGGTATTATTCATTTTCTATTTTTTAAAGAGTTCTATTTTATTTTCTTGATTATTCTAGGGAGATAACTTATCGAATGCTGTTTATAACTTAAATTGGTACGACGCGAATTTGGAAACCCAAAAGGACGTTTTGGTCTTTCTTGCCATTAGTTAAAGAGCATTAATAGTTGAAGTACCTTTATTAGGAAATTTATCACATATGCAACTTGGAAATGTGAATACTTGCAATTAAGTAAATAAGTTTTTCGGTAAAATTGAAACATTATTTTTTAGGAATTAAAGAAGATTTATATTTGGATGAATTGGATTCGTACAATTTCAAAAAATAAGAGATTCGCATAAAATCACATTTTTTTCATGTTCGCATAAAATCATGTTATTCCTATTAATCTATACAACAGATATATCACAATAATGCAATGTTTTTCTAACACACGTAGGTGTGCATTATCGATTAGTAACCTATGTGAAAAATTACTGCAAAAATAGTTTATTGAAATGTTGCAATTATTAATAATGAAATAAAAATCACTGAAATAAATTTATATCTTTAGATGTGGGGGGGGGGGTGCCGAGACATTTTCTTTATCCATTACTTTTACCCTTATTAAAATTTGAAATGTTTGTGATACACAACCATGATGCCTAGTTTGACTTTAATATAGAGCTAAATTGCTTGTACTGCAGGAGTAATTTCTATAAAAACAAATCATATTACGATTTAACGATAAGTAAAATTATCTTTAAGTTTACTAACGTGAAGAAAAATAAATATTATGTTCACAAAAATTAATTTCTTGTCTACTTTCAATATAACGGGAAGGCACAGATCATTGAAAATATTCTCAAAATGTACCTTCCCATATGCTAAATCAGTTTAGTTTCAGAAATTATTTCAACACGTTTACCTATTATTAAAATGAACGTGAAGTATTTAAATTAAATTATTAACTCAACTTTTATTTAGAATTTTTTATTTAGTTTTTTTTAAGAAAATCAAAGGCTATTTTTTCATGGAACTAAATAATTTTATTGTGTAATATATTCCCCATTTTAATCAATGACCCTTTGCCATCTTTCAAGCAACATCATAATCCCACATTCATAAAAATTCTGGTTTTTATTTGCAAAAAGCTAAATCAGGTACGATTTGACATCATCATCATTATTGAAATTTTTACCATTCAAGATGTTTTGTAATGATCCAAACACAAAGTAAACAGATGGTGCAAGGTCAGGGCTATTTGGTGGATGTGGTAAAACATCCCAACCAAGCTCCAATAATTTATGCCGAGTGACAAAAGATGTGTGTGGCCTTGCATTGTCATGATGGAATACAACACCTTTCCGATTTGTCAATTCGGGCCGCTTTTCTTCAACTGCATTGTTTAATTTCGTTAGTTGTTTAATATAGACATTAGAATTGATCGTTCGGTTGGGTGGTAAGAGTATGCATGTATAGGAGAATGCATGTATGTGATACATGAATCTTCTCTGCAATCTCACGTGTTGTACTATGATGATTCGAATAGATTATTGCTTTGATTAGGATATCATCAACTTCAACTGGACGATCATGTTTTTCGTCTTTGAGTGAGAAATCACCAGAAGGAAATTTGGCAAACCAATTTTGACACTGCCGTTCTTTTAAGGCTTTGTCACCATATATAGCACATAACTTTTTATGAGCTTGTGATGCATTTTTCTCTTGGCGGAAGTAAAAAAGCAAAATATGACGAAAATGTTCCTTTTGATTTTCCATTTTTCAGCGAAGGCAACACGAAAACTACGCAACCGATCAAAAAACTTTTTTTACTGATTGACTGCTGAATTGCCAACAATCAAATTAGAAGATGTGTTCTACATTTGTACTACGCCTGCAAACCTAAAAATTCCACTAAAGCAATCTATGAGTGAAATCCGCAATTACTTAGTTTCCAACCCAATATAACGTCGCGCATAGGGGTATGTAGCCGATCTAGCTGGCCAAAATCATTTACTTCAATAATTAACTGAGGAATTTATTTTTTTCAATCCTTTGTCGTATCTCGAAAAGAACAAGTAATTATATTAGTTAAAGAAAAGATGTCCATCAAAGACTGGCGTTATACCTATACAGGGTATCTCTGAACACGCGCCACTCTCTCTGTAACCTCTACACAGCTAAAGATTTTACAAGAACTGTTATGGAATCTCAAGCAAGCTCTTTCACTACTAGAAAGATATTCAGTCTTCCCTTGCTGTACAGTTTCATTTGGGTTGCCTGGTTGAGAGTTGTTAAATCGGTCTCTCGAAGATTCTCTGTTTTTCCTCTCTTTGTCCTCTCATTACAGACATCAAAGTCTATTACTGGCCGACCAGATTGCTTCATAACTGTTAGCAACCCAAAAGTGCCATGTAACCAGTCCTTATTTTTTGAAAGAAATTTATCACCTTTATAACTCATTGTAAGAGTGTTCAAAATGTATAAAGAAATTTTCTGTAAAATCCAGTTTTTGTTAAAATTAGGCAAATCTTATTCTTGCATTTTATTAAAAATATAATTTCTGGTTATCAACCTCAGATTTGAGGAACTTGAGATAAAATATAGAGATTATTATGGTAATTGGTTGAACCAAGTAACACATTTTCCCTCATTCACGTTTTTAATTAAGGAACTGGCACACTACTCCGAAGAAGTTTTCATATTATCTTTAATCTATTTTTTATTTTTATCTATTATTTCTTTAGGATTCTTACAAAGAGGTTCAGGTTTTATCAGAGACGTTTACAAATTATACCCGAACATATGGATATGATTGTTTTGGCAACATACTGCCTCCATAATTTTCTTCGAAATGACGTGTTTCATTGAACCGAAGGCGAAGAAGAGAGCATACCACCTGAAGGAGGGTGGTGAAGGTTTCTACCACCCTTTCAATGGATGGTAGAAACAAATTTAAAGATTATTTCAATTCAGATTGTACTATTGTCAGTACCATTTCTGCTGCAGTTTCCTCCCATATATTATCCCGTCTCTGCTGATTATAACAATTACCGTCGCTCATGTCATAAAGTTCCGAATACTTTTGTATAATAGAAGTTAGCTTTTCGTCATCCATTTTGCGTTTTCTTAACCGTTTGAGTCCGGGGAAGCACTATCGCGCTTCACTTGCATGCATAAGAAAATTCTTCCGTTCCCAAACGGTTACTAATACACTACAGTTTCACACAAAATATGGGAAAGGTGCAGTTTAACGGTCTCGCTCAATTTTTGACAAATTTTGTTTCATGTGTTTATTATGGTATAAAATTTGATTAAAACAAGTAATTTAAGCGCGGAAAGCAAATTTCGGCGACGTAGGCCCAAAATTCCCTGAGATATGAGGTGGTGATACATTGGACGTTTTCAAGATGAGTTCAGTCTTTGTCAATGGCTCCGATTTTCACGAAATTATCAAGCTATATAAAAAATAGAACAAAAATGCCATATAAAGTGTTTTTAAGGCGCGGACATGATTTTTTAAATAAAAATTCGTGTATATTAAGTTTAAGCACATTGAATTTTCTTGATGAGAGTATTATTTAATCGATCCAAAATAAGTTCTATTGTTCAGATTTGGTCGAATTGTGGCGCGGAAGAACATTTTTACCAAGAAAACCCTATATAAACGCTTCTTTTGACGAAAATTGAAAATGTACTTACATGTTCTTTTTTTCGTATTTAGTCCAATACATGCAATATATTAATCTTATTTCGTGTTTTTCATAACGTTTTAAATCCAAAATGGTTCGAAAATGTTAGCAATTATGAAAATACAGCAAATTTTCCGCGCCGTACCAGTGCGAGTTTTGACATTTTGAATTAGTGGTTAGTAAGACCACTTCGTTACCTAGCAACGAAAATTATGAGTCCAGGGGGGTATTAGCGTAAGATGTAAGGGTATAAAATATTCTTGTAATACAAAAAAGGAGAATAATATTATTCCTTATAAAATTCTTCCCTTAAATGAATAGGTAAAGAATAATTACATACTGTAATTGTCAGTTTAGTAATATTATAGCGTTTTTTTTTGTAGAGGAGGAAAAAGCTCTACCAGCCTACCTGACTCCGTGCCAGAGTGTGGGGCTCTCACCCACTAAAAAACCTCCTCTAAGTCCCACATACTTCACTGGAAACTATTTTGCCAGTTTAAAGTTACTGTAAAATATCAAATATTAATGTTAAAATAAAATATTTTCCTTTTCAAATTACCTAATCTTTACTACTCGTCATCCAATTCATCATCGGTATCGCGATTTTCAGCGGGTTCAACGGGATTTTCAATACTTAACTCTCCACGTAATGAAGAGTACAACTTTCCCGCTATTCTAAAAACTCTTTTACGCGATCTAAATTAAATTCATCGCACCGCTTAAAAAACATGTATCTGGCTAAATTGCCAGGCACATGCGCTTTAACCCTCCCTGATGAATTGTACGACGACTTTACTGCCCTCCAGGTGGACTCTATGGCGTTAGTATGAGCCCCTGTTACCGGGTCCTTAAAGGTTAAGCTGTGATTAACTTTTAAATGGTTGTATACACTGTCTGGGTCACCCAAACAGTTGTATGCACGCCAGTAATCGGACACAATTGTCGTGCCGGGTTTAATCCACTCCTGAATTATTGGCAAAAGGGTTTCTCTTCCTCGGTCTTCAACGGCTACCATAAATACACGGCCGGAACCACGTTCGTAACCGCCAAAGACCCATTGACCTTCAACCCTTTTACCGCGGTGATACTTTCTCTTTCGAAATTTAGATTCATCAATTTCAACAATTATGCCTTCGCCGCCAAGTTTTTCCGGATGGCGGAAAAACTCTTCAAAAACGACCTCCCGGCAAAATGACGCCCAGTCCATAAGAGTGTGTTTTGATATTTCCAATTCTTTGCCAATTAGGCACAATGTGGCACTCTCCACCCAAAAATTCACAAATCCTAAAATTTTCCATATTGGCAAAAAAGGTGCCAGTGCGGAAAGCAGCCTTGTAATTACAAGGTTTCGCTTTTTGTTTTCGAAGTGACACCTTGTTTCTGCACCTCGAAATCACGCCATCAGGACTAAAATATTATAACAGTACCAATATTCTTTATAAAGTACAAAACACACAAGTAAGCGACAATAAATTACCTCTCCGCGTCTTTGCATAATTTTAAAAAGCCATTACAAATGGGACACTTGTAATGTCCTTCAGCAGGTACTAAACCCCACTCTGCCAATTTTTCTGGAAGCGTTTCCACCTCCTGACAAATCTGATATATCTTTAAAAGATTTAACGCCATCTAAAAAGGAATTAAACGGAAATGAAGAAATTAACTTGCTACCCACTCAACCCAATTATCCGGGCAGTCCCTTTTCAATAATAACCCTACGCGATACTGAACACTGATACTGATCGGAACCCAGTTTTAGCAATCATATTATATACTAGCGTCTTTCAGACCGTCATTATTTATTAACGGCCCAACTAAAAATGATCTAACCCCCGACTCAAGCCAACCCGACCCAAAACCGCCGAAACCCAACTCGATTGATAACACCATAGCGGCCCTCCGGGCCGCTCTTTATCATTCATGACTCAACTAAACACAATCCAACCCCCAACCCAACCCGATCCAACCCTTTTTTTGTGGCGCAGAGGAGGAGAAAATCTTTATAGACTGAGCCCCGACCGGATATGGCGCCTGAACTGATCCGATCGGGAGTGTGTGGACTCTCCCGGCCTAGGTGTTGTTGGCCAGGCATACCGCACTAAAAACTCCCCCTCTCTTCCCGGAACCGCCGACCTGGCATTTCAAATTCCATTCCATTCCTCTCAATCTCCATTCCATTGCATGAAACATAATCATTCCGTTAACTTTTTTAACTGCATTCTACTTACTTTCATACCCGGCCGGGGAGGCTAAGCCTCCCCTCCGCTGTCCTCTTCATGTCCCCCCTGGTCGTTCTTGGGTTCCGTTTGCCTCTCATGGCTCTCCTTTACCGTCATTATGTCCACCATCATTTTGGATACGGCTCTCCATTTTTCTTCGCTTTTAAGCATGGTGGGCACAATATTACCAGCACTCAGCTGCAGCCCACATTTTCTCTGGCATTCTTCTCTCTCTTCCCTGAATCTCTCGCACAGGAAAATTGTGTGCTCTGGTGTGTCTGTATTTTCGCAGAACCAGCACATGTCGGAGTCCGCTTTTTTTATTCTTTTCAGGAAACTCCCAAACACCCCGTGTCCAGACAGGAACTGGGTCATGTGATAGTTCACATCCCCCCACTCACGCTGTGTCCATGCCTTTACGTTTTTTATTAGTTGTGCCGTCCACCCCTCCTGTAGCTCCCACCTTGCCTGCCAGCGTTTCATGACCTCCTCTTTCGCCTCTCCTCTGTATCTTCTTCCCTTTTCGTGTACGTCTATTCTCTCCTGCACCAAGAGATCTATCGGAGGCATGCCTGCTATCACCTCCGCACCGGCAATGGATACGGTGCAATAAGCAGACGTCACTCCTATGGCCAGCTTTCTGTTTACCCTGTTCAACAGCCCTCTGTAGTACTCATATTTCAGGGCGCTCTTCCAAGTTGGTGCCGCGTACAACAGGGCAGACAAGACCGTGGTGGTCAGGAGCTTCCTTCGGCTTTGTCGTGGGCCTCCTAGATTTGGCATCACCCTTCGGAGTATGTTTGCCATTTTTGTGGCTTTTTCGCATGTTGCCTTAATATGCGCCGTCATTCTTAGATCTTTGTCTAAGTATACTCCGAGGTATCGTATCTGTGGACTACTCTCCACCCTCCTTCCTTCCACGTTTACTGCCATAGTTGGTGCTTTCCTTCTACCTTGGAGCACTAACAGTTCCGTCTTGTGCTCTGCCACTTTGAGGCCCATGCCTCTCAATTTCCCAAGGACCCGCTCGGCGGCGTAACTAGCCTTATCTTCTACCGCTGATTTCTCTTTTCCTGTTACTATGATTGCCAGGTCATCCGCATATGCAACCATGTTAACCCCTGGTTCCACGTCCATTCTCAGCACCTCATCGTAGAAGATGTTCCACAGGGTGGGGCCCAGAACGGATCCCTGGGGCACTCCGCAGGATATCTCAAACTCCATGCCGTTCGGTGCTATTATGCTTCTTTCCGACAGATAGCTTCGCACCATTCTTAGTAAGTAACCCTTAACTTTTCCTCTTTCAAGTGCTTCGATTATTCCTTTCCACGGTGCGGAGTTAAACGCGTTTTCAATATCTATCGTTACCATAGCGCACACCTCCTGGTTTTTAAGGGCTTTTTGTTTAATATCGTGCACATATTTTTGTACCTTGCTAATGGCATCTATGGTAGATCTCCCTGCTCTAAATCCATATTGATTCTCGTCAAGCATTCTATTTTTCGTAATCTCGCTATCTAGTCTGTTCCTTACCATAGTCTCCATTAGCTTGCACATCGTCGTCTCCAGGCATATTGGTCTGTACGTTACATTCCCCTCGGGATCTTTCTTTGGTTTCTCGATAAGGACCAGATTCGCCGTTTTCCAGATTTTAGGAAATACTCCCCTTAAGAGGCAATTATTAAACATGTCCAGGAAGATTTGTTTGTTTCCCAGGACACTGGTTATCAATATTTCGGGGGTTATATTGTCAGGGCCGGGTGCCTTCTTTCTTTTCATTCTCTGTAAAGCTTCATCTAACTCTTCCATAGTGAAGACAGGTGTTTCTATCTCCTCTTCCTCCCACCTTGCTCTTGTCTCTTCCTTGTGTTCCTGTTATGGGAAGAGCTTTTTTATCTGTTCTACCATGACGCTTTCTGCAATGGGGCCTCTTTTCTTTAGCTTTAGTTTTTTTGTGACGATCAAATACGCCTTTCCCCACACGTCTTCATTCAACTCATCGCACAGTTTCTTCCAGCATTCCCTTTTACTGTTTTCAATCAGTAGCTTCAAATCTCTCTTATTTTCCTTGTGTTTCCCGATCCTTTCCTGTAGTTCTGCCCCCAATACGTTTTTTGCTCTTAATCGCGTTATTACTCTTCTGGACGCGTTACATTCTTTTCTCTTTTCCTGTATCTGGCTCCTTTTAAATATTTTATCACATTCCCGTGTTATATTTTTAACTAGTTCTTCTGGTTCCTTATTCCTTTCTGACGAATATAGTGCAATGCACTTTTCTGCATATGTTTTTAAGGTTACATCACTTGTCCTCCATCCTGCCCTCCTGCTCGTGTCCTCATTGTCCTGTTGCAGTTTTGGATGCCTTTTCTTCGTTTCAATTCTAAACTTAATAGTTCTGTGATCGCTTAGATTATCCTGCTGGTCTTGCACTGCCCAATCCTTCACTCTTTTCCCTAGGTTTATGGTGGATGCTGTTAGGTCCACTATTGATTTTCCCGCGGCTCCTGAAAAGGTTGGAACGTTTCCCTCATTTAACATTATCGTTCCGTTTGCTTCCAACCAGACCTCGAGAATCCCTCCTTTTTTCTTTGCCTTCGACGACCCTGTGAGTGTCATCTTTGCATTTAGATCTCCTCCCAACAATATTTCTTTATGATATCTTCTTAGGACCACTTGCATTTTATATAAAAAGTCTTCAAACTCGTGTAAAGGGCGATTTGGAGAAAAATAACACGAACACACGACAAAACATTTTAACTCCACACAGACAAAACCACGTCCCTCATAAAAACTCAGGACTGACAAATCTCTATATATATTTATAAAAGTATCACAGTTTTTATCACAGTAGTCTATCGCTTGGATCTTTCGATTCTGTTCACAGCCAATCACTATATCTATATTCTGTTCAGATATGTACTTTCCCATTAAATCATGTGCAGCTCTTACTCTGTTAAAATTGAGTTGAGCAACCCTCAGTGCGCATGTGTTATTGAGATCTGTAGGCATTGCTGGATAGAAGTCATTGCTGATCTCGCTGGGGATTCCCCGCCATTAGATGTTGACCAGCTTTCCTCTTTTTCTTCTTCTTTACCCTCAGTCTCTGTCCCTGCCATTGTTCTTTACTCTTATCTTCCTTATCAGGGGATGACTCTGTCCTGGTATGCTCCCCGCTCTCGCTTCCCGTTTTCTTCCTCTTCTTTTCCATACTCATTTTCTCCTTTTCTGTTTCCTCCTGCTGGTGTGTCTCCAATTTACTCTCTCCTTTCGCTTCTCCTTCGAGATCATCTCCTGCATCTTGTTCCCTGCCTATTTTTTTCTCGCTTACTGTCGCTCTCTTTCTCTCTCTCACTCCTTTCATTTCTTTTAATAGCTTTTTGTAGATTGGACATCTTCCAGTCGCTGCCCTGTGTCCCTCTATTTTACAATCAGGACACCTTTCTTTATTTGGACACTGTTTCGTTTGATGCCCCTCCTCACCGCAGTTGTAACACCGTCCTCTCCTACTTGGATTTTGGCAGTCCCTCGCTATATGTAACGGTGACCAACACAGGATACACTTTCTTATTTCTTGTCTTTCTTCTATTCTACAGACGGCTAAGCCAATTCTTATTCTTCCCCCTTTAGTTAACTTTTCCGCGTTGTTTTTGTGTACCTGTATGGTCACCGCTCTCATGCTTTCGGCATACGGCCTTACATCACCAATTATGCACTCCCTTTCCGCCACTTCTCCAAGTTTTTCCCTTATTGCCTCTCTTGTTTCGTCGGTCGTTGTTGTGACTTCCATCCCCTTTATCGTAACATATACCTTTCTGTCTCTTTCGGTGACACCTCTTACTGTTACATTTTGTCCGTTTTCGGTTAACATCTTTTCCATCTTATTTGCGTTCGTCTTGTCTTTTTGAGTAATGATCAAGACTTTACCGTCTCTAGTTTTTTTGATACCTTCGATTACCGTTGCCTCTTCCCTTCCCTTAACATGTTCCTTTATCTCCTTAACCTTGTCTTCAAACGACTTTCCTTGGGTTTCGACCACTAGAGCGTATGTTTTCCGCTGATCCTCCTTGCCACCTTCATACTTCCTACGGGTTCTACCATCTTCTTCCATCTTCGCTGATGTGGTATACAGGGTGGTCCGTAACTAATGGGACACAGGGTAACAGTGAATTCCTTACGTCAAAACATTAGTATTAGCAAAATTCATCTTAGTTGAATTGTTAATAATAACAAAGATAGAGGCCGTTAAAGTTAACATTCTATTTTCGTTTTTCTTCAATAATTTCCCTTATATTTGAAATATCTTTACGAAAATTGGTAGAACGCCAAATTTAAAGACGGGAAATACTAATTTGATACCAATTTTTGTCAACATAGCAGAGGGCGCCTTCTACACCAAATAATACTTTTGAAACTCTCTTCATTCTTTTATTACTTAGATTTTTATAAATTTTAGAGTTAATAACGATTCATTGATCATTTTTACGCAAGTTTGGTATACTTATAAAATCTCGCTAAAGTTGACCATTTCTGAAATAATCGGTGTTAATGTACATCCTGCAAAGTTTTAATTAATTTAGTGAAGATAGCTACGCCCATAGATTAATGCTATTTTTTCATGGCTAACCTATTTTTTTACCCCAATCAAACGTAAGTAATGACGAAAAATAATTTTTTGATCTGAAATTATAAATGATAGGAAAAAATGTTTCAAACAAAATTATTTTCAAATTAACAAACCTAACGAAAAATAAATATTGCGTTCGAAAATAATAATTTCTTAATCACTTCTGGCATAACCGGAAGTCATGGATGACTGAAAATATTTTCCAAATCTAGTTTACAATGTATTAAATCTGCTTATAAAATTTCAAACTTATTGGACTTGTAGTTTCCGAGATATTTCATCTAGTTCACTTCGTTGCGACAACCTGTATATCCTCGGTTTAGAATTTTATTCAAAGCCTATTTATTAAAAACTGCACTGTAAGCTCTAATGTTCTGTATTTCGAGTTAACATCCTACTTCCGTTTTTTTTGCAGTAATTTCAGTTGTTTTTAAAACGACTTTTGTTAAATGATAATTTTCAAGCTTCCATGAATGATAATTCCTAAAATTAAACGCACCATAATGAGTAAACAAATTATTTTTTTCTTTATTTAATCAACAATGAGTTGCGTACCTACTTGACTAAATTAATTAAAATTTTGCAGGTTGTACATCAACACTGATTATTTCAGAAATAGTCAACTTTAGCGAGATTTCATAAGTATACCAAATTTGCGTAAAAATGATCAATGAATCGTTCTTAACTCTAAAATTTATAAAAATCTAAATAATAAAAAAATTAAGAGAGTTTTAAAAGTATTATTTGGTGTAGAAAGCGCCCTCTGCAATCTTGACAAAAATTGGTATCAAATTAGTATTTCCCGTCTTTAAATTCGACGTTCTACCAATTTTCATAAAGATATTTCAAATATAAGGGAAATTATTGAAGAAAAACGAAAATAGAATGTTAACTTTAACGGCCTCTATCTTTGTTATTATTAACAATTCAACTAAAATAAATTTTGCTAATACTAATGTTTTGACGTGAGGAATTCACTGTTACTCTGTGTCCCATTAGTTACGGACCACCCTGTATATTTCAGCTTCCATCTCCGTATCTTTAAATATCACCTCCGCCATTTTTCTCATTGTATCTACCGTGTGTTGTTTAAGGTAGTGAAGAGCTATTATACTCTTTGTCTCTGTTCTATTTCTGATAGTTGTCAGAGCTTTCCACAGACCTTCTTTCCCCTCTTCCATTTTCACTTTGGTTATTTTCTCCGTGCTCTCTCTTACCTGTCCATTAAGTTTGGTCTTAATTGTCGTTTCAATATCGCCACATTCCTCGTTAATTTCTAGCAGCTCCGGGTATCTTTTATAATATTGCTGTTGAAACCCCTTTTGCTCCTCGTCACCCTCTACCACTACCACTTTTACTCTGTTTTCATTAGGCTTTTGCCATATTGGGTTTCCCATAACTATTTTTGTTTTCTTGAAGTGTTCTTCTTTCCACTTCTTTCCCTCTATTTCTTTCCATTCCTCATAGTTGGTTATTTTATTTATCATGTCTTCGTCCAGTTCGTTTTCGATCTCCTCTACTCCTCTTGTCGTTTCCGTTTGCGTGCCCTGCGTGGTTACACTCCTTGGCTTATCTTTTCCCTTTTCTTCATCTCCCTCTTTATTCCTCCCATCTTTCGTTCCTACCTTAAGTACCTCTTGGTCCATGGTCCCTTCTTCAAGCCATCTTTTGATCTCAGGTGTTTCCAGTACTGCTCCTATTCTCTCCAGCTTAGTTACGGCATCCTTTAGCTCTCTTTTTGTGTTGTTCTCTACATTACCTCTGAATATCTTTATTAGCTGTGATAGTCTGTTTGTCATCGTTTTCATTTTTATAGCCTGTTCCCTTCTCTGTTTTTCCTCTCCTCCCTGCTCCCGATCTACTTCTTTGTCAAATGACCACGACCTCATTCTGGGCGGAGTCTTTTCCTCAAGGTTTCCTGAGACCCACCCTTTCTGAGTTCCAACCACTCCTCCTCTTTCCGTTTCTTTCCTCACATTCCCTTCGTCGGCGATTTCTATCATCGTCGCGTTTAGGTCATCTCCATTCTCTTCGCTCTTTGAGCTGCTTGCGCCGCAACTCTCTTCGGCAGTCGCTTTAATTGGTGAGCGACTTATCAAGGAACTACGCCCGAAGACTAGTCCCTCGATGCTTTGGCTAGCAAAGCCCTGTATAGTGTGGTCTGAATAATCCCGCGGAGCCGACCGTTCTCCGTGAGTGGCGCACGGCACTGTTTGGCCGGTGCGCCCATCCGAGGCTTTATGCCTTTCGTCCATATAGCCATGATTGGAGGTGTCAAGCGCCTACCTTACGCTCCGTTTTATACCTACCGGCAGGTACGCTGTCCAGTGCTCCCTGCATCCAGGCAGGGGCTATGGGTTTCTGTCGCTCGGGATCACGCGACTCCAAGAACACAAAAAGAGACATCACATGCCGGAATTGCGCCGGTAGCTCCAAAATCTTCACCTGTACCCAGGTGGGAGCCCTTATGGAGTGCTACCACCCGGGCAGGTGGACTCCAGTTTTTTAACGAGGTCTGCTCCTCCGGCTAGGGTACCCCGGGTGCGCCACACCCGTACCCAGTATCAACTGGGCCCCTGGGGGCAACCCGATCCAACCCAACCCGACCCAAAACCGCCGAAACCCAGCTCAATTGATCACACCATAGCGGCCCTCCGGGCCGCTCTTTATCATTCGTGACTCAACTAAACACGATCCAACCCCCAACCCAAACCAACCGAACCCGACCCAAAACCGCCGAAACCCAGCTCGATTGATCACACCATAGCGGCCGTCCGGGCCGCTCTTTATCATTCATGACTCAACTAAACACGATCCAACGCCCAACCCAACCCAAAACCGCCGAAACCCAGGTTAAATAATATATTAACGACCGTTTCCGCTGTTCTTGTAATTTAAAAAAAATGACGAAAAAGTCCTACCTTAAATAATTCTGAAAATGAATCAAAAAACTCAGGTCTTCAAAAACTGCACAAATCGCTTTAGAAATGGTGATAAACTCTTACGGATCGCATACAAAAACGTTCTACATAGACATTCGTGAAAATTAATATGGCGATTTTAAACAAACGAATAACTATTAGAGGTTGTTGTCAATTAAAGTCCTAAATAATGATATTTTATAAAAAATAATTTATTTCCTCCTGAATTTACCAATAATAAAAATTAATATAGAATAAAAGCAGATTAGTTGATTTATTTTAATTAAATTTATTACCTAAAAATTATTTATTAAATTACAAAGTAAAAATCAATTGATTTAGATTTGGACACATATGATTTAACTTTTAATTTGACTAATTCGAAGCGCAGTCTTTTACCATCTAAATGCTACCTGTTTTATCGGCACATTTCTAACATAACCCCGTGTCTTCCTTGCATCATATTTGTGTTTATTTGCTAAAAGCAAATTATGATGAGTTATTGTGTACCTACCTAAACTGATAAAGCAACATTCAGTCAACCGTTTTTTGAAATTTAATGGTAATTTAGTACAGCGCGGTATATTTAAATCGATCAATTCCCGCAAAGGCGTTTAACATGCAAATGTAAAAATACTTTCGATCAGTTCCTGGTAAGTAAATAAAATTTTGACGCTCTTATTCTCCCACCTTTTACGATAATACCCCCCTGGATTCATACTTTTCGTTGCTAGGTAACGAAGTGGTCTTACTAACCACTAATTCAAAATGTCAAAACTCGTACTGGTACGGCGCGAAAAATGTGTCGTATTTTCATAATTATTAACATTTTTGTACTATTTTAGGTTTAAAACGGTATTAAAAACGCAAAATAAGATTAATATATTGCATGTATTGAACAAAACTGGACGAAAATACGAAAAAAATCGTGTAAGTACATTTTTAATTTTGATCAAAAAAAGGATTTATATAGAGTTTTCTGCAATAAAAATGCTCTTCTGCGCCTTATATTAAGACATAATCTCAAAATATTAGTAGCTTGTAAATCAGGGATTCATGGTTTTTGAAAATTAACGTGACCGTGAAACTGCACTTCGGAGAATAACCTGCTTGACGTCCACGTAAAGGAAAGGATTTCAATCTGAGAATCCTTTCCGTCAACGGACATCCATCGACGTGACGTATGGGATTAGTGTGCGGTCGATTATTTATTTTAATGTATTTTAATCTAACCGAATTTTTACGTGACGTAACGTTACGGGCTAGTGTGCCAGCTCCTTTACTTACAATTTTAAAGAAAGCGGATAAAAGTCGGAAAAGATTATTATTATTTCATAAAATAGTATTACGCTGCTATCGATTTACATTTGAAATTTTTTTTATTTTTTTAAATAAATTGTTGAGAATATTTAATAAGTAACTCTTGTAGGGTAAATTTAAATATTAACACACCACAAACATGATAAACTTTCAAAAACATTGCAAATGAATTCCTACACACCAGCTTCATCCATCTTAATTACAAAAAATTTTAAAACTTGTGCTGAATTTCAAAACGTTTCTTCAAAAATAAGCTGAAAAAACGTTTATGTGAAATGTTTTACATAAGTGGATGATCGTAAGTAAACCATTCGGTATAAGACAAAATACAGGTTCAAAGTTAAACATCCGCTTATTTTGTTTAATATACTAATTAGAGAAAATACTATTGTTTTTTCGTTTAGATTTCATTATTTTGTAATGTGATTTACGACCAGATAGATTCCCTTATGTGCGTCGGTTAAATGACATGTATTCGGAAGGTCTAATTTTCGACTCCTTTGTCACGTAAATGTGGTTAAATTTGCTGAATAACGTTACGTTCACTTTGAGAGCATTAACCGTTAGACAGACAGCGCTCCTATTAGTTTCAATATACTTATCTATTAAAATTTCGCATGCTCGTACTCCGAGTTTTCGTCGAAAAAAATCGGGGTAAAGACTATCATAATCGGTGATCATATCTGCGTAACATATCTAAAATTAAAAATCGTAGGTCCCGCGGATTAGGAATTATCGCGAGCTAAATGAAAAAAGGACCGGTTTTTTGACCGATCCGCAAAAAGCGCAGACTTTGGGAATTTTTTTCTCGGAAACCGCTGAAGAAAAAAATTCGGGTTTTTTGTAGGATGTAGCCTCATCTGTTTACTATAACGTGGTATTAAAAAATCAATTTCCGAAACAGTCGATCTCGAGAACCGCTGGTCGCATCTTAACCCCTTAACCCACAATGACGGGCATAGCCCGCGTACGATGGTTGAATGGTTGATGTAAACTGCCCGGATTGGCGTGTTACACAAGTCGTTTGAACGTCCCGAACGCTGCGCGAGCTTATATATAATTTCGGCCCAACATCTTCGAATCTAAATCGTAGGTTAAGGGGTTAACGGGATTGCCACGAGGTGATAGTAAAAAATTCGAACTATCTCAATTGCTAGGAATATACTCATTTTTCGATTGTTAAATAATAATAAAAAATTATTTTGTGTTTAAGGAAAATATGGTATCTCGCGCAGGCAGCGATCCCCTACTTCTCCGTAACTCTTCCCTAATTTCTAGTTTTTGTGATTCTGGTCATGTGATTCTCGTGAGACGCCATTGCGGCGCCCACGCTAAAGGTTCGAGGTGCACTCCATGTTTATTTTGAATGAACTCGTACTGTATTTTTTTGTTTTTAATATAGTATTTACATAATGAATTGAAATATTAATTTATTATATTTATTATTATTTATATTTATTTATTATTTATTATTTATTTATTATAAATTTTTAATTTTGGATCAAACAGCGTTAGTGAAATTCATCCAAATTTTTAATTTTGGATGAATTTCACTAACGGTGTTTGATACTGTCCGACATTTTTATACATGTGTTATTCGTAATTCCGTTTTAATTGTTCGATTACAAATTTTAAAGTGTGCAAATGTACTTCGGAGCTATTTTATATCATTGTTAACTTATTTTAAACTGCCTGATGATGGCTGAGTAGCCGAAACCGGTAGCAATAATATAATAAAGACCAGTAAAAGTATAAAACAAGCATTTTCATTAATTATAAAAATAAAAACTTAACTTACCTGCCTTATTATAGAAACACTATAAATGAATTTAAGGTAACAGAAATACTAAAAATAAGACAGGGGTTATTCATTGTTGTTTAATGAATTAAAGGAAATGTGACGAACAATAACAAATTTCAGACATTATTCGGCCATACACTACCAGCGCATTCTAAGTTCAAAAATAAGATTAAAACCCCATATAAAATGCCTCTTTCAAGAGACCTTAGCTCCCTTAAGAAGCACTTTTCGATCAATCTTTATCTATACTTTTAGTCTTATTTTTGAACGTAGAATGCGCTGGCAGCGTACGCCCGTCTAATTTCGGAACAGCCTGCATATTGCATGAAGTAAGTTTATTTTTAGTTTCCATCAACGAGTTTTTCCATAGAAAAAAGAAATAATTTGACTTCCTCCTTGTATAATAAATAAACTAATGTCTAAATAAAGACTTTATTTTCTTATTTAGTGTGAAATCTAGTATATAAATAGTGAAAACACAACGAAAAATCGCTATAATTTAAATAAAGAAAGGAACTACTACAGGCACGTCTACTATAATTTAAATTCGTGCATCTTATAAATATTTTTCATTTTTTATTAATAATAGTTAGATTAATCAAGACACATGCTTTTATATCAGTTAAATTAGTATTATTGCTAGAAAGTAGCGTATAAAGTAACAAACAGTATGATTTTATGCGAATCTTTTATTTTTTTGAAACTGTGCGAATCCAATTCATCCAAATATAAATCTTCTTTAATTCCTAAAAAATAAAATTTCGATATTACAAAAAATATAAATTTGTTCAATGAGAAGTATTCACATTCCCGAATTGCAAATGTGACACATTTCCGAATAAAGGTAGTTCAATCGTTAACCTTCTTTGGGTAATCGTGAGGAAGGTTAAAACGTTTTTTTGGGTTGCCAAATCGGCGTCGTACCAATTTAAATTATAAATTGCTTCAGATAAATTATCTCCCTAAAATAATCGAGAGAATACAATACAGTCAATAAGAAAATAAATCAGAGATTATACAGCATCACTAAGTCTTTGTGTTGTGTGGTGACCGTAAAACAACATTATTAGTGTCACGCCCATAACAATAAATTCTGGTATATTTGGTCGCTAAAAAAAGGTCTAAGTTCTAATAATATTATAGGCTAATTTAGTTTCATTACAAACTAATAAAGAACCTGTAGCGGATAAAGAGATACAAATCATGATAGACAACTTTGGTCCCAGAAGAACAGCCGTCGTGAAATCATTAACCATTTGAAATAACTTGTATATGTGTTGATAATACGCGATAGCTTTTTTAAGTTTAAAACTTCGCGTTCGATTAAAACGAATGTTGTCGATCGTCGATGTAAGATGTTCCAACCGTACAATTAATAATTCCATCGAATAGCTACCAAATAATATCAAACCGAGAGAAATTTGTGTAACCTTGATAAAGGAGTATATTTGAAATAATACTATCATAGCTTGATGACATGGTTTTAAATTAAACGGAACGTAATAGATTTGCATTAAATTACAAGTGAATCCTTTATGATTTGGAAACCATTGTGAATTGATGCAAAAACGTTTTTAAAAAAAAATTCCATACGATATTAAAAAGATTGCTGCAAAACTCATATAATTAACATCCTTCAAGGCGGATCTGATATTTTTTTCCAGAACTTCCATTCGTTTCGGATAACCGAAGTTATTAAAATCACTTAAAACATGGATTAATTCGTGCAGATTATTACCACGATAAAGAAATAAGGTATGCATTATTAAAAATCCCAACCCAAATATTGGGAATTGTACAAGGTATAAAAATTCAAGGAAAATCGTTTTGTAATCTAAAAAATGCAGTCTATATTTTTCGTAAAATATTTAACATATTACTATAAACCTACTTAATATTTCTATTATTCCAGGATAAATAACCCAAGTAAAATTGATAAGCAGTAAGATGATTCCACCCAAACCTCGGATACCATCCTTAGTAAGCCAAGAATGATATTTCCGAAAATAGTATTCCAATAAATAAAAACCGTAAGTTTTTGATTTTTTCCATCTCACACGCTTTGCTTTTATATTCGATTTTATATATGAACCGTCTTTCTTAACTTAAACTTAACTACTGATGTTATTTAACTGTCAGCGACAGTCTACGAAATGTTTACTAAAGTTGCATTATAAAATGGGTAACTATGAGATTACGAATGTGTTTAAGCAAGAGGTCAAATGTTTTGTCATTAGTATAAATAATTTAAATGAAAGCGAGTGGAAGATAGGTGGATAATGAAGGTCTTTCTTATTTTTGAATCAATTTAACTTCAATTTGATGTTAATAGGTTTTTAATCATGCGTTTATTTAGAAATGAGTTATGGTTTCATTAGTTCAAATACAACAATGACTTTTCAAATTCAAATTGAAATGAATCAATTGAAATGAACTAATAAAAACTAACAACGAGACTAACATCAAAAACTAAATATCTAAAACTAACACCTGCCGTGAAAGCCTTCGAATTTATTAGTTTATCGAGTGTTTTCAACTTTCACTATCTTCATTAGAATTGCATTCTATACAGATATGATTTTTTCTACCACACTGCGCACACCTACCCCTTGATCTTTCAGCTTGAGTTTACTCTTGTGCTTCTATTTGAAGTTGATACTGTTATAAAGTTCGAATTTTTGATCTAGTTACCAAATGAGGTTTCACCAGTGAAATTGACATTTTCTTTAGGAAAATTCGCCCGTCTTCTGGATTTGGTTGAACGGCGTTAGAAACTATATTTACATTTATTCCTGCAATGTTCAATATTTGGTAGAAAATAACTACCAAAGTGACCATCGTCTAGTTCACAGTGTAGTTGCTACACATTTGATCAACCCTATCGACGCCCCCTTTGGTTGAATTGCAAAACAAAATCATACCCGATTTTGGTATATCAGGAACAATAGTATCGTCGTTGTGCATGGCAGACAGAAGAATAGTAGCTTTACTCTTCTTAGGGCAAAATGATACTAGAGTTGTTTCTTTTGTAAAAGCGAGTACTGATGAATTTAGGTTCCTGTTCTTTGTTGGAAGTAGATCTGGTGGAATCTCTCGTTTATTTATTTATTTTTCAATGTCCCTACGAGTGTTATTTTCTTCTCGAGCAACGTTTTTGCCAGCAGAAAATTTCTATACCAATTATCTGTTGTTAGATTCCTGTTTTTGTTTTCAAATGGTTTCACCAATCTTAGGGCAATATCAGTGGGGGAATTTGAAGCTTGGAATGATCCTGCTGGCTGTTTACCACAATAAATTTCTAAACTTGACACATAAAACATATTTTGCTGGCGTATTAAGTATATATTGGATGAAGCTGCAACGTCCGCGGAATGGAATAAGCATCTCATCTATAGTTAGACGATCACCAGGGCAATAGTTACTCTTACACTTCTGTACAAAGTCTTCATATATTTCCCTTATAGCAGCCAACTTGTCAGTGGATTTTCTTTGTAACCTATCGTTTTTGTCATCGAATCTCAATGAGCTGAATAGAAACAAAAATCTTCTATATCCCATATATGCTTGAAAAATTAAGATTCCACAGCTATCCGTTGCCCAAATTTCTCTGAAGTTAGTGTGACTTAGCTCTTTCAACCCTGCTAGAAAAAGCATACCAAAAAGTATTAAAATATTAAAATCTCTTCTTTACTTGTTTCTTCTGCATCTCTTTACCTTCTAAAGTTCTCCTGAGTTGATCCTATTTATATATTTGTATATGTCACTATTTTTTCGATTGTATCAATTGTTACAAATTGCAAAAAGGCGCTTATTTCATCTGCAATACCTTGATGGTTCACTAATGGTCGAGGAAGTATTTTCATAATATTTTTTGCATCGTGGTTTGCGAATTTGCTTCTTAGAGTATATTGGCTCCAAACTATACCTTTATCTCGGCTTTGGAAACTGAATTTAGGATCCAAGTTTTGAAACTCAGTTTCAAATTCTTCTTCATCACTTTCTTTAAAACCACTTTGGTCAGCCTCTTGTTCCGAAAATGAATTATGGTCACTGTTTTGAATTTCTTCTTCCGAAGCATCTCCGTCAGATCCCCCCAAAAAATTCTTCCTCGGGTTCTTCTAATATTTTAGCCATCATTACTTCCATTTGAGCTTGTGTCAATCTTTTTGGATTTTTTACTGGTGTAGAATCACTAAAATACACAAATTAATCAAACATACCTTCAATTTTCATAAAATATACAAAAAAATACTCACATAGCCGCTTGGCGTATTTTATGCTCCAATCCTAACACTACCAACTCCGATTGACTTTTGCTAACAACCTTAAATTATCGCACGTGCTGCTTGCCACATAAATAAACCAGGCGCCAACACCATTGTTAAAATTTTCAATTTATTTGAATGATTTCTACAGCCTTATTATCAATAACTACATTTCAGCAAAATACCATTTTTAGTAAATACATTGATTAGTAGTATCACTCCTGTTTATTATTTTTTCGGATACTTTATTAATCGGTCCTACGTGCAAACGTTTATAAGAAAGATATTCCATTATTTTGCTATGTCAAATGCTTGTAAAAGTTTGTCAGTACCAATGATTTTAATTAATTAATAAAATAAATAAACAAAAAAATAATAAAATACACAAACGTAATTTTTTACCTTTCTATCTTGAAGTACACGAAATTCTTCGTCAATCTGCTCAGAAGTCTTTGTAAGGTCGCCAATTTTATTAATTATCTTTTCTATACCATTGAATCTAACGGTTGAGTCTTGGTCAGTTTTCTCATCAACCAGCTTAGCGAAAACTCGTCGAACTTCATCAAATAGCTTAATACTAGCCGTCCATTGATCTTCCAGAGTTTCAACCTCAACCAAAGCACATGCTCCCCTTCTTCTATTACCGGATTGATAGCATTTTGATCGATGTTATTGTACATAACACCACTTTCATCTAACAAGGAGAGTGCAAGGTCTTGGGGTCGTAGATTTAGTTCAAATTTCGTAGAATGGTAGATTTAATTTCCCTGTTGATGAAAATATATGGTTATAGGGGCCACTATTTAATAATTTTTAAAATATTTGCAATTAAAGATGCAATTAATTCGTTAGGACAAGTCCGGATGTCAAAATTAACCGAATTTATACCAATTAAGTCAGGCTTTTTGAAGAAAGGTTGTTATTTATTTATTTATATTTTACAAGGTATTGGATTTGGAGTTTGAGTGTTTAGCTCTTCTTCTCCAGTCTCAAGGTTTATGCTTCACTTCTTTCCATTAAAGTCTGCGATCTGAGTGTGATGAGTACATTTTGATTACTTTATTTGTACTATATTTTAATTTGCCTAATCATTATTATTTTTTGATATATTCTTCAAAATTTCCAATTTCTTCGCCAAAATAACAAATTTTACATCAAATTTTATAAAATAACTTTCATTTAATTTGACAGTTAAAACTGAATAATAAGAAAGGTTATAATGCCAAGTCATATTCCTGTATTAATTTTGAAGTCTTGACAGATCAAATGACAATTAACTGACAAATACAAAGTGCGGTGCACACTCAAAAAATGCTTCGATGTCGCAAAATTTTATGTCCATCCATGGTATCTTTATATGTAAAAATGGACACTCTCAGAACTCGAACCCGGCGCCTAATGACGAAAAACACCGATCTATTGCTGCTGCGCTACACCCATTATGTTTAATCGTTTGCTACAGACCTGAATTTAACTAGTGAATTGCATCTTCACTTGCAAATATCTAAAGAGCTATTGAGTACTGGCCCCTACAACCATATATTTTCTTCAACAGGGAAACTAAATCTACCATCCTACAAAATTTGAACTAAATCTATGACCCCAAGACCTTGCACTCTCCTTGTAAGTTGATTTTTTCATGTTCTACTCTGACGTGATTCATTATTTTTTTATGACGTACGTAGTATCCTCGAAGGTAATCATAGCTAAATTGCTTTGTTCGGGTTCAAATGTATCATCAATTGCTGATTCTTCAACCAAGCTTTTAAGAGCGGATTCTAAAGCTTTAAGAACATTAGAAGTTCGATCTAATAAATCGGTATGTCCATTCCAATGTTTCAATTGTTCGCGTTTGTCAGCGCAATCGGTATTACTTCTTAATTCAACGATAAGGCGATCGAGTTTTGCATCGAGACACAGTTCACCTTCGATGCTATTAATGACATGCTCGGCTGGTATTTCTTCATAAGCAATTTGGTAGCCGTTAGCTATTACTTCCTCGTATTGAGGAGTTGGAATGTATGAATAATAGCTAAAGCAAGTTATGTGTAAGTGGGCACTTACCTCATGGTTGTTTCTACCCAACCAGATGAAGAGATCATAAGCAGCTAGGCGGTTCCGAGATATTAAGAGATAACGATATTCCAACAGTTTGGGCGACGGTTAAATGCTTGTTGTACATTTTTTTTAGTACACGATTGATTCGAACAGATAAAATTTAATACCTTAAGACAATTTTATATAATGTAAAAGCTCCTGATCACTTTCCATACTTCATTAAAGCTTGATACCCTTCCGTTTGGCGAATCTATTTCTTTTGTATCCTGACACACTCTCTTCTCTTATTCACTCCTTTTCCTGGACCACCCCGGATATGAGTAGTGAGATCCTATTTTTTGATTGGTGTCATTACCGTCACGTCACCAACATGTCATACATAGTAGTGAACTTACAATGTAGTAAATTTGATTATATTTTTATTTAGAATGTGGTTTGCTACATAAAGGATATAAAAAAATTAAACGCAATAACAAATAAAGGGTTTGCAAAGGGTGGAAAAGGAAAAGACAATGAATTACAAAAAAAAAAATAATTAAAATGTTTGTAAGACAATCCCATCTAACTGTGAGGGCTGCGGTTTTCTTTTGCGAAACAGTGTAGTTTAAGGGCGCGTTAAACATTGAGTCCACTGGAGATGACCTCTAATAATCGATCGAGCTTCATTCATAATCGGTTTATCGATAGATGTCGCCCTATGTAGCATTTTAACGAAGCAATGAGCTTCGGTCTGCGATACCGAAACAAGTTGTCGAGCCTTCCCCCTCCAGCGTCTAGACCTCTCTATTGTAACTTATTTACCCGTTTATTTGAGCCCGATTTATTCCGCTAATCGAAGCGGGATCAGTAAGCAATAATAAAAAAAAATCCTTCGTTAAAAAAAATCATCCAAGACGAATTGTTGATATTTTTGGTGAATATTCTCCGCTTAATGCTCATATTAATAAAACATTTTATTTTATTCAATAAGATAAAAATTGATTAAAAAAGAGATGAATGTGTCGCGATGCTGTAATAAAGCGTCAATCAACGTGGTCTATCCTTATATCCTACATACTGGAAAGCCGACTTTAGGCGCATGGCTGATATTTGGTGTGTTTACCTTATATATTGACGCGTTGAGTTGTTTCTATTCTTTAGATTGATTAATTAAATTTAATAAGATTTGAATTAAAAAACAGGATGTGCGCACACGAAAACCTTTCACATGTTCTTGGATGTTCGCAGTAACGAATATTTGCATATATACCATTTACAAAATATTGTAATTATAATTATTATTATTGTACAATTACATTTATATTATAAATACTTGTGTGTTCTTATTTTCCCTTGAACGTCAACGTAATTTGTATTTTTAAGGTGAGTATTACTTTTAAATCGTTTTGTTTTGACCAATCAAGTTGCATCATTGAAACCTGCACAAGCATGCGCGAAATTGGCATATACTTTGGTCGGTTTGGGTCCACACTTTGCTATTTGGCGCCTTCTTAGCATTTGGTTATAGCTTGGCTCGTACACGCTAAACACGCTTGTGCACGTGTTTAATTGTATGTATTTATTATTATTATTATTAGGTATATGAATAGCAATATTTAATCATAAAACAAATAAACATCTACTGTAGAAGAAAAAACTACATACACAATTATATGTGTTTTAAAAGTTCTTTAAACATAGTAAACAGTACAAATATATAACAAATAAATAAAGCTTATCAGTAGAAACGTTTACTTTATTTTATATGCAAAACAACCTAAAATAATTTTTACTTTAAAATTTCACTTTATTAAATTTTACTTTAAAATACAGCTTACATACGTCTTCAAGATACTTTCCAGCAAAAAAAGCCATAGAATATCTACTACGTGTAGAATAGACTGCCCATCTGACCAATCAGCGACAATCAAAACAACACGTCATCAGAATGGCGGCATTAATGTATACAAACAAATGCCCTATTCAATTTCATATGTGGTCGAAATACGGTACACATAAATTTTCTAATTTGTATCATAATTTAATATAATTGCTGATAGAATACAACCGTGTCAAAAAGGGCCATCAATTTATAAAATAAAAAAGGTATAGATGCTAGCGCCATATAATCACAGAACCTCACAGTTCTATTTTTATTTTTAGTATAGAGTACTGTTAGACACATTCAGGCGTCCCATATAATTTACATTGTAAAAACGTAAGTTTGACGGTTCTTAAAACTGACTAATTGAATCGCGAATTTTTTGCGATGAAAAACTGCCTATGACTATTCTGCATGGCGTTAATATAAAAGTAGCGAGATTTATGCGTCCAGGTACAAATAATCACGGTTTGTTTTCGTCTAAAATTAACGTTAACTTCCTGAATTTTTGTATGAAATAATAGTAGGAATTTTGACTTGTGCCGATATTCATACCAAAGCTTGGAATGTCTACTTTCAGGCTATACAAAAACTTTCGCTTAAATGTTTGTCTTTTACGAGAAAGATCGAACTCGGTGACACTCTACATAGAGCACTGTTCAACGTACACTTTAACGCGCCCTTAAAGAAATCGTAAAGCGTAATTTAAGTGAAGAAAAAAACAACTACCCCCACCTTCACAATACTTTAACCTATCGCATTTTTAACTAATCTAATATATCCTTACTATAGTAATAGATCTATTACAATAACAGTTAGACTTATTAACAAAGACACATATTTTCTAATAATTATATAGATACTGTTAACAATAAACTAATTTGATTTTATATGATTCTTTTATTTTTTGAAATTGTATGAATCCAATTAATCCAAATATAAATCTTCTTTAATTCCTAAAAAATAATGCTTCATATAGTCTGCATTTGGTAATACTGAAGTATTACCAAAAAAACGGATATTTGTCTTATTAGAATATTCACATTTCCCAAATGCATATACGATAAACTCCCCAATAAAAGTACTTCAACCGTTAATGTTTTTTGACTAATGGTAAGGAAGGTTAAAACGTCTCTTTGGAGTTCCAAGTTCGCGTCGTACCAATTTAAATTATAAATGGCTTTCGATAAGTTATCTCCCTAGAATAATAAAAAAACCTGTGGAATAATTATAAGAATAAAAAGGGTGTAATACCGCATATGTAAGTCCTTGCGTTGTGTGATGAACGTAATATAACATTGAAACTGTCACACTTATAATAATAAACTCTTCCAAATTTGGACGCTGAAAAGTATTTAAAACTTAATAATTCTAAAGACCAATTTAGTTTTCTTACAAACCAATAAAAAACCTGCAGTGGATAGAATCGCACTAATTATGAGAGTCACTTTTGGTCCAACAATAATTACCCTCGTAAAATTATTAACCATTTGAAATAATTTGTATATGTGTTGATAATGCACCATAACTTCTTTCAGTTTAGAATTATTAGTTCCATTGAAACGAAAATCGTCGATCGTTGATGTAAGATGTTCCAGACGTAAAGTTAATAGTTCCAACAAATAAACAAAAAATAATACCAAACCCAAAACGATTGATGCCATGGTTTTAAATTAAACGGAACGTAATAAGATGCCATTAAATTACAAGTGAATCCTTTCTCGTTTGGAAACCATTGTAAATTGGTGCAAACATTTTTATCGAAGAAAACGCCATATGATATTAAAAAGATTACAAGAAAACCTATATAATTAATAATTTTCAAGGTGGATCTGCTATATTTTTCAAAATATTCCATTCGCTTAGGATAACCGAAATTATTAAAATCGCTCAATGCATCCATCAATACAAACAAATTATTGCCATTATAGAGAAATAAGGTATCCATTAGAATCCAGTAAAAGTCCATAAGGTATCTAGTAAAAACCCCCATCCAAATATTATGATTTGTAGATGGAATAAATATTCAAGGAAAATCATTTTGTAATCTAAAAATATAAAGTACACATTTGTCTTGAAATATTTAAAATGTTAATATAAATCTACTTAAAAGTTCTATTATTGCAGGATAAATAGTCCAAGTAATACTGATTAATGTTATAATAATCCCACCCAAACCACGAATACCACCGTTACTAGGCCAAGATTGGTATTTCCGAAAGTAGCTTTCATACAAATAAAAACCAAATGTTTTTGAAACTTTACAAGTTTACTTTGGTACACCAGAAATCATTTTTAATTTTATACACTTTACTTTTATATCGATAAGAACCGACCTTTTCAACTTAAAGTTGTCAACTGATTTGATTAAACTTGGTTTATTTTACTTACATACAGCACATCGTTATTAAGTATGCAAATATGAAAAAATGAACAATAAATCGAAAGCTTTGTCGTTAGTATAAATAATTTAAATTAAGGATGTAATGTACGGTGGGTGGTAAAATTATGGATTAAATTCAATAAAGCGATAGGAAAAATGATTCTGTAAAGAAGACGAAACAGGTCAATTTAATGAAAAGTCGTTTATTTATTTAATTTATAGGTATGGTTACGTTGTCAGTTAAATGACTTATGGTTTGATGTTTTAGGGCACAAAAGCTTGCTTTTCGCTCTTTCAAATTTAACCCTAAAAAATCTTTTTGTTTTGACACGTGATATTAGCCGATTGTAATTCAACTGGCAAGTTAGATCACCTGTCTAACTGCAGCTGATTTCGTTGTTTGGGGTTATCTTAAAGAAAAAGCGTAATAAGGCGTCAACAACTTTGCCAAAAAATCCGATCGGAGTATTTTGCGAAACAATAACTATGGAAATGCTTAGAAGTGTGATGAGAACGTTTCATTTGAAATTTCAAAAATATTAAACAGAATGGTCATCGTTCTGAGCATTTAATCGACCAAATTTCAAAATTAATTTTGAATGAAAATGGCTGGTGAGAATCAAAATAATAGAACTGGGAATCAAAGCCAAGGTTATAGATTCATCGTAGGCATTAGAAATTAGAAGATCCAAAAAGAGATATTACTAAAGGAAAGATCGTTCAACGAAGCATTGAAGGTAGCTGTTGGGTTAGAAATGGTGGAACGTGAGTCAAAAGAGATGGAAGGCCGGAAAGAAATGCAACTTAAAGAAGTAAATTTCTGCAAAAATAAAGGGGAAGAAAGGTCCAAGCAGTACTCAGGCGATAACAAGAAAATGTGTGGCTGCTGTGGAAAACATCATTTGGGTAAATGTAGATACATGGACTACAAATGCAACCAATGTGGAAAAATAGGTCATTTAAAGAAAATGTGTTCTCAAAACAAGAAAAAGTGTGTTCGAAGTCTTGAAGAAGGGGATAAAGAAAACCGAGAGGAAGACAATGAAGAATTGGATGTAACAGAAGAACAGTTACATTTCACCAAGATGGGAAAAGGGAAGAATCCTTTTTTAATAGAGGTATTTGTAGACAATAAAAATGTTGAAATGGAAATCGATACAGGTGCGAGTGTATCAGTTATAGGTCATACTAAATACTTAAAACTATTGTCAAAATTTCCTTTCAAAAGCTGTAGTACTAAACTGTATACTTTCTCAAATAATAGTTTAAAAGTTCTAGGACAAATTTTTGTACCGGTTCGCTATAAAAATAAAAAAAAGAATTATCTTTACTTGTAATAGAAAGTTCTAATGAAAACTGTCCTATTTTAATGGGTAGAAATTGGTTAAAAGATTTAGATATTAAAATAGAGATTGTAAATAACCTAAGTCTTACTGATAGTCAAACGGTTAGTAAAATTGTAAAAGAATTTAAGACAACATTTAAAACTTTTAGTCCAGGATATGGTAGGTTTAAAGATTATAAGGTTGATATAACACTTGAGGGAAATCCTATTCCTATTTTTTGTAAAGCACGTCCTGTACGTTACTCCTTAAGAACCGCTGTATCCAATGAATTAGAAAGATTGGAAAAATTAGATATATTGGAAAAAGTTAGTCATAGTAAATGGGCTTCACCAATAGTGGTAGTAGAAAGAGGTCAAGGGGAAAATAAAAAAAAAATTGTGGTGACTATAAGGTATCAATAAATCCAGTTACTAGAACTGAGCATTACCCGTTACCAAATCCGAATGACATTTTCAATAGGTTAAATGGAGGGAAATTTTGTACAGTTCTTGATCTTTCAAATGCTTACCAACAATTAGAGCTGTCTCCAAGAGCTCAAGAGTTATTAACTATTAATACTCATAAAGGTTTGTACCGTTATGAACGAATGCCTTTTGGAATTACAAGTGCCCCAGCAATATTTCAAGCTACCACGGATAAAGTTGTAGAAAATATTAACAACGCAGTATGTTATATTGATAACATATTAATTACTGGTAAAATTATTCAGGATTGTAAGAAAAATGTAGAAAGAGTATTACATAGACTTGATCAGGCAGGATTTAAAGTTAAATTAGAAAAATGTAATTTTTTTAAAGATTGTGTCAGTTATTTAGGTTTTAAAATAAATGCCGAAGGAATTAGAGCTACAGATGAAGGTATAGCAGCAATCATGAAGGCTCCAACACCGCATGATTTGACTAGCTTACGTTCTTTCTTGGGTATGTTAAACTTTTATGGGAGATTTTTACAGAATTTGTCTTCGAAATTGAGTCCCTTATACAAACTGCTAGAAAAGAATTCGAAATGGAATTGGACTAACCAGTGTAATAAATGTTTTAAGGAATGTAAAGAAATGTTACAAAATTGTGACGTCCTTACAATTTTTGATGCTAACAAACCATTGATTTTAACATGTGATGCTTCAAGGTATGGTATTGGTGCAGTGTTGGCTCAAATGGCTGATGGGTTTGAAAAGCCTATATATTTCGCATCTGGAACGTTAAATGCCGCAGAGAAAAATTATTCTCAATTAGAAAAAGAAGCATTGGCTATAATTTTCGGAATTAAGAAGTTTCATTTGTATTTACACGGAAGGAAATTTTTTATAAATTCTGACCATAAGCCATTACAAACTATATTACATCCAAATAAAGCGGTACCTACTTTAGCTGCTGCTAGAATTCAAAGATGGGCGTTAATTTTATCAAATTATAATTACGAAATAAAATATAAAAAAGGAATAGATATTGCTCATGCCGATACACTTTCTAGGTTACCTTTACCAGAGATAGAACCTCCATCTGAAGCAGAGTTAAATTATTTTTCGAATGTGGATGAATTACCGATGTCAGCTAAAGATATAGCAAGTGAAACAATGAAGGATCGAATTCTTGTAAAGGTATATGAAAATGCTTTGAATGGATGGCAAAATTATATTAATGATGACAATCTAAAACCATATTTTATTCGACAATCGGAAATTTCTATCGAGAAGAATTGTGTACTTTGGGAAAGAAGAGTTATTATACTAATAGTTTACGTCCTAAAGTATTAGAAATGTTACACGAACAACACCCTGGAATTGTACGTTCAAAATTATTAGCACGAAGTTTAGTGTGGTAGCGGAAGATAGATGCTGACTTAGAAAAATTGGCTAAACAATGCATCGTTTGTCAAAAATCTCAAAATAGTAGTCCTATTTTAGAATGTAATTGGCCAACAACATCACGAATATTTGAAAGAGTGCACATCGATTTTGCAACCAAACACGACAATAACTTTTTAATATTGATTGATTCTTACTCCAAATGGGTAGAAATAAAATTAATGAAATTAACAACTAAGAAAGCTACTATAGAAAATCTTCGTTCAATATTCGCTAGTTATGAACTTCCAGAACAATTAGTATATGATAATGGACCACAACTGGTTTCTGAAAAGTTTGAAGAGTTTTGTATAAAAAATGGCATAAACCATATAAAAACACCGCCATATCATGCACGTTCAAATGGTGCTGCTGAAAGAACAGTGCAAATACTTAAAAAGCAACTTTTGAAAATACAAGTCAATTGAGTATCAGACATCAATTGAATAACATATTGTTTGCTTATCGAAATACTCCGCAGACAACTACTGGAAAAACACCATCTGAAATTTTTCTTAAAAGAACACCGAGAACAAGACTTTCCATATTGAAGGAACGATTGGTAAAGAAAAATAATGTTAAAGATACTAAGATAGTAGAGTACAATCCAAAAGATTTGGTTTACGTGAAAAGTAGAAGAGGACAGGAGGAAAATTGGTTAGAAGGGAAGATATTAGAAAGAAACAGTGAATTGACTTATTTTGTTCTGTTAGATGGAATACGGAAATTAATTCATGTAGAGGATTTAAAAAGAAGAGATTTACATACTAATTCGCAGTCTTAACACCTAACAGAAGTTCCAATTTTACAACGGGAGAATGGAAATCATTCGTTGGAAGGATTATTAAAGGAAAATAATCACGATCCTACGCCTATTTCTGTCAATACGACAATCCCGACGATCCAAACAAATCCTAATAATGTGATAGAAGCTGTTGATACGACAAACTCTAGCGATAATTTAAGTAACGTACCGAAACCCGATTGTGACTTTAATTTAAGACGATCTCAAAGAAAGGTTAAAGCGCCTAATAGTTTAAATTTGTAATACGGTAAAATAATTTAAGATTTATTGTATTATATTTAGCTAGAAGGGAGGAGTGTAATATATAGAAAAGTTTAGTTTTAAGAAGTTGGTAGTACGTAAGAGAGTTAGTGACACGCTGTAAGAACGACGTAGTAATTAGAAATAAAGTTTGTTAAAAATATATAAAAGATAGTTGTTATTGAGACACAAAGACACAAAACGGGGGAAGAAAGCAAGAGGAAGACCGCAAGACACTTGGAGCGATGTGATAAAAGACCTACTAACAAAAAGAGGAAAAAACAATCAGAGAAGCCGAAAAGCTGTCGAAGAATAAAAGAGAATGGGCGGTTTTTGCCCATGGCATGAAAAATGACGATGCGTCTACACTTTTTAAAGGTAGAGGGCGTTTTTCCGATATATATATATATATATATATATATATATATATATATATATATATATATAATATTCGTTAACTATTTATTTGCAGGGTATTGGTATTGATTGTCCAATTCTCTACTGGCATGTTCCCTGATTGAAGAAAAGCAAAAAATCCTAATGAACATAGGTCCTAATGTGATTTAATTATGAAAATAAAACAAAATTGAACATTAGGAACCAACGTCTTCCACATTAAATGCATTAAGAGCATAACAGAAACAACAAAACCACAACTTAGAATTCTGACGACTCTCATTAAATTTACATTCGCAACTGACGAGCACAGGGCCTAAACATTCCTCAGTGGAGAAAGGAGATTTATTTTTTTTAAGGCGCCACTCAGTTTAATCCCTCGTTGCCCTTCAAATTAAGACGTGTGTTGGTGGAGAAGTAGGAAGCTAAGTTGTACGATCTCCGAAATAATGATGAAACTGAACAAAATACAGATTTTGTTTGAGAAGTCCCAATAACAAAAGTATTAACGTCCACACAACTTGTAATGAATGAATGGTTATGTAATCATTTCTATGTCCGGTGACCTTCCAGATGACCTGGTCACTCCAGATGTTTTCGAAGGCCGAAAGTAAGACGCCAGAAACCAATCAATATGGCGAGAGATACAAAACTCAAGAACTCTTCCAAAGTAGGATAAAGAGCCTCTGATGGACGAAGCTCTCACCAACAAATACGTGTTTAACTCTCCCAAGCGAGCCTTATGCCCGGAAAAACCGTGATTCGTTGTTAACAGATGTTGACAAACCAATAAATACTTTCCAGTGGATATCCAGAAAATATCGGATTATCTCCAGGTTCAGCTCAAAGCCCCAAAATACTTACCAAGGAAAACGAAAATGTCAAAAACCATGAGCGCAATTCCACCGATCGTACTCTCTAAGAGAGTTCGTGGATGATGGAGATCAAATTCAAGGCAGATACAAATATTTCCCTCCACTAGTTTTTTTTTTTTTTTGAAGTAGAAGAAACTATTGATAAACTGTGAATATAAATTGAGGATGAAATAAAATGAATTGAAACATCCAATATTGCGAGTAAAATTAACTAATCTAAAATTGGCCCGTAACAATATGTTGTGAACTTAATACAGGCAGCGACGATGATTGGTTATATTTTCTATACTTCGTCTTCGACTATGTTGGTGCCATTCCGTTTTCTGCATTTAAAATTTAAATCTAAGTTAATTTCTATTCCCATTTAGAAAATGATTATTTTCAACTTGAAATTGATTTATTCCAATTTGAACTTGAAAAGTCATTGTTATATCTGAATTAATGAAACCATAAGTCATTTATAAATAAATGCTTTATTAAAAACTATTTAACATCAAATCGAAGACAAATTAACTCAAAATTAAGAAAGACTACCATTATCCACTTATCTTCTACCCGCTTTCATTTAAATTATTTATACTAATGACAAAACATTTGACCTCTTGCTTAAACACATTCGTAATCTCATAGGTACCAATTTTATAATGCAACTTTAGTAAACATTTCGTAAACTGTCGCTGACAGTTAAATAACATCAGTTGTTAAGTTTGAGTTAAGAAGGACGGTTCATATATAAAATCGAATATAAGAGCAAAGTGTTTGGGATGAAAAAATCAAAAACTTTCGGTTTTTATTTATTGGAGTACTATTTTCGAAAATATCATTCTTGGCCTAGTAACGATGGTGTTCGAGGTTTGGGTGGAATCATCTTATTGCTCATCAATTTAATTTGGGTTACTTATCCTGCAATAATAGAAATATTAAGTAGGTTTATGATATGTTAAATATTTTAAGGAAAATATTTACTGCATTTTTTAGATTACAAAATTATTTTCGTTGAATTTTTATACCATGTACAATTCCTACTATTTGGGTTGGGATTTTTAATAGCGGATACCTTATTTCTTTGTCGTGGTAATAATCTGCACGAATTAATCGATGCTCTAAGTGATTTTAATAAATTCGGTTATCCGAAACGAATGGAATTTGTTGAAAAAAACAATAGATCCGCCTTGAAGGTTGTTAAATATATAAGTTTTGCAGCAGTCTTTTTAACATCGTATGGAATTTTTTTTGAAAAACGTTTTTGCATCAATTCACAATGGTTTCCAAATCATAAAGGATTCACTTGTAATTTAATGCAAACCTATTACGTTCCGTTTAATTTAAAACCATGGCATCAAGCTATGATAGTATTATTTCAAATATACTCCTTTTTCACGATCACACAAATTTCTCTCGGTATGGTATTATGTGGTAGTTATTCGATGGAATTATTAATTGTACGTTTGGAACATCTTACATCAACGATCGACAACGTTCGTTTTAATCAAACGCGAAATTTTAAACTTAAAAAAGTTACCGCGTATTATCAACACATATACAAGTTATTTCAAATGGTTAATGATTTCACCACGGTTGTTCTTATCGGACCAAAATTGTGTATCATAATTTGTATCTCTTTATCCGCTACAGGTTTTTTATTGGTTTGTAAGACAACTAAGTTAGCCTATAAAATTATTAGAATTTAAACCTTTTTTTAGCGACCAAATGTACCAGAATTTATTGTTATGAGTGTGGCACTAATAATGTTGTTTTACGGTCACCACATAACACAAAGGCTTAGTGATGCTGTATAATTTCTTATTGATTTTCTTATTGACTGTATTGTATTTTCACGATTATTTTAGGGAGATAATTTATCGGAAGCCATTTATAATTCAAATTGGTACAACGCCGATTTGGCTACCCAAAAGGACGTTTTAATCTTCCTCACGATTACCCAAAGAAGGTTAACAATTGAACTACCTTTATTCGGAAATGTGTCGCATTTGCAATTCGGGAATGTGAATACTTCTCATTGAACACATTTATTTTTTTTGTAATATCGAAATTTTATTTTTTAGGAATTAAAGAAGATTTATATTTGGATGAATTGGATTCGCACAATTTCAAAAAATAAAAGGTTCGCATAAAATCACATTTATTGTTACTTTACACACTAGTTTTTAGCAATAGTACTAATTTAATTAATATAAAAGCAAGTGTCTTGGTTAATCTAATTATTATTAATAAAAAAATGTAAAATATTTATAAGATACATGAATTTGAAGTATGGTAGATGTGCCTGTAGTAGTTCCTTTCTTTACTTAAGTTATAGCGATTTTTCGGTGTGTTTTCACTACTTAATATATATATATGGCGAAAAATGGCGAATTCGATTGGTAAAACTGGTGTGCACTAGTGCATAGTAGCGTGTTCTATTGAACTGCCACTTTTGTGTACTAAGGCAATGTGATGTATGCACTAACAAGATCAAATTCTGGTGCGCACCAGTGCAACCAATCTAATACGCCATAAATAAGAGAATAAAATCTAAATTTAGACATTGGTTTATTTATTATACAAGGAGGCAGTCAAATTCCTTTTTTTTCTTCTATGGAAAAATTCATTAATGGAAACTAAAAGTAAACTTACTTCATGCAATATACAGGCTGTCCCGAAATTAGGCGGCCATACGCTTCCAGCGTGCATTCTACGTTCAAAAATAAGAATAAAAGTTCAAATAAACACTGATCAAAAAATGCTTCTTAAGGAAGCTCCGGTCCCTCGAAGGGGGCAGCAGAAAAACGGTTTTTAAGGAATATCTTCGAAATGGCTTGGGTTACATCAACAAAAATTGGTACACTAGCCTAAAATTTCAAGAGGAATGTATGTATGTAAGAATCGGGAGGGCACGCCAAATGGCATACCGTACTTGGGCCCCATTGCGCCCTCTGTACAACCTCCCTGTCACTAACTCTGTCTAAGTCGACCAGCCTAGGGATTTACAAGAGGTTAGGATGTAGTTCAAAGGTGTGTCCCTGATTCCATTCATAGGTGGCCTAAGATTGGTGCTTAAATAAGGTGCTTGAGATTCGGGCAACCACATAGGATGTGCTTAACAGTCTCAACGTCTTGCTCGCGAGCACGACAGAGAGGAGAAGCGGCAAACCCTAAATTATAAAGGTGCTTATTAATCTTACAATGTCCCGTCGGGAGCCTGGTGATTAGGCGTAGATCCTTCCTGTTGAGACCTATAAAAAACCGGGTCGCCTCACACGTATGGTATCTTATTGTTAGTAATGATTTTGATACTTGGCAGCCCTTAACCGTGTCCCAGTAGTCTGAAAATTTAGACTGGGTAATGTGCTTAATGCGATCGAGATGCGAAGTTAAAGAGGGGATGGTGACTGGTTCGGGTGAATAGGATCGCCTACTAGTGGCCGTTTTGGCCAGCCTGTCGGCCCGTCTATTACCCGAGCAGTTCCCGTTCTTTACCCACTGAAGAGGTACCTTATTGTCCATGGCTGCCACTTCCAGTTCATTGTGATAGTCCAATATTAGCCAGGAGGTGATCCTCTCCCGGCTTAGAGCTAAACAAACTGTCTACTATCTGTGAGGATAGCAAAACACTTACCACGTACGATACTGCTGGAAATGGAGTTGGCGGCAAGCTTAATGGCAGTATGTTTTGCCTGAATGACAAAGGTACCCGGTCGAGAAATTCATTTAATTCAAGAATAATTAAATGGTGGTATCGATTTTGAGTGAAAGTCGTCATTGGCGTGCATGCCAGAATCCGTTTTGAAGACGTACTAATCTGATATTTGAATTATTTAAGTAATCATTTTTTTTAAGTTGGTTTTGATTTTATGACTGCGTAACCATGGAAACATCAAAATTCTAATATTCGATTTGTCTACTTGTCCTGCTTGGACTAGATCAGTGTTTCCCAACTTTTTTGTGCCATGCTCCAACTTAGCTTTTCTAATATTCGTATACCCCCCATGTAACACACATAATTTTTAATATTAAGAAATTGAATTGTTCACCTAAGAAACTTAAATGATAGGTTTTAGGAAGAAATTACTAGGAAATTGTTAACGAAACAGAATAAGTAAATTCTCGAAACATATACTGAAAAATTGAAATTCAAATTTCAAATGATTTTAAAGAATATTTTTATATATTAATTTATTATTTTAATTTAAAGAGATCCTTGCGAATGATGCTTGCTGCACAAAGGCTTTATATTAGGTTCCAATTTGGTTAGCTTCAGTTCCAAGTCTCCAAGTTGTGTTGTATCCAGCCGATTTATATTTTTTACCAGTAAATCATTTATAGCACTAAATCCACATTCAGCTAAATATGAAGATGGAAACGGCAGCAATAGTTTTCTTGCATATCTGGTTGAATTTGGGTATTTGATTTCTGTTTCCACACAAACCCATGCTATCGATTCTTTTATAAAGTTTTAACGGACTCATCATTTTGCAATGCTACAAGTTCTTCTTGATATCGCATATTTGATATATCAGACAAATTCACTAACCTTGGCCGCATCATCCATGTTGGAAAATCAATTTGTTTTAAATTAGAAAACCTTTCTTTTGAGCCAACCGATAGAATATTTTGATGATTGACAATAATAAGTAAAGCGGTATCAGTTACTTGATATTTTTAGAGCCAGTGAAACTGTTATTAATATGTCTCTGGCATAACTCAATAGGGGTAATGAAACCAAATATCTTCGCTTTTGCATCAACAAGAGTTTTATTTGTTCAAGAAAAATTTCGCCAAACATTCGGACATTCTTATTTATACTAACGACAAAGCCTTCGATTTATTGTTAAAAAGAAGTTCAACAAAATACACAAATGCAATTTTTTACCTTTCTATCTTGAAGTACACGAAATTCTTCGTCAATCTGCTCAGAAGTCTTTGTAAGGTCGTGAATTTTAGTAATTACATTTTCTTTATTATTGAATCTAACGGGTGAGTCCTGGTCAGTTTTCTCATCAACTAACTTAGCAAAAACTCGTCGAACTTCATCAAATAGTTTAACAATAGCCGTCCATTGATCTTCCACAGTTGGAACCACAACCAACGCACGTGCTCCCCCTTCTTCTATTTCTGGATTGAGAGGATTTTGCTCGATGTTATCGCACATAACACCATTTTCATCTAAGTTGATTTTTTCATGTTCTACTTTGACGTGATTCATTATTTTTTTATAATATCCGTAATATCATCATAGCTAGATGGTAATCATAACTAAATTGCTTTGTTCGGGTTCAAATGTATCATCAATTGGTGATTCTTCAACCAAACTTTTAAGAACGGATTCTAAAGGTTTAAGAATATTAGAAGTTTGATCTAATAAATCGGTATTACTTCTTAATTCAACGATAAGGCGATCGAGTTTTGCATCAAGACACATTTCACCTTCCATACTCTTAATGACATTCTCGGCTGGTATTCCTTCTTTGGTAGCTGTTAGCTATTGCTTCTTCGTATTGAGGAGTTGGATTGTATGAATAATAGCCGAAGCAAGTTAAGTGTAAACGGGCACTTACTTCATGGCTGTTTCTACCCAACCAGATGAAGAGATCATATGCGGGACCACCATGTTTTAAGGAAAAAAAAACGAAGTAATTTATAAATTGTTTTGTTTAGTTTATAACCTCAATTAAAATTATTAACCCACATTATGCGCGTGAATCTCTGTAACGCGGTTAGGCGCACCGGATCAGGCAGATACCTCGGCCTTTTGAAGGTAGTTTTTCAATTTAATCACCTAAAACCTGTACAAAAATAAGCTTTGGCACTATGTAAGCAACATTACAGCGATAATTCCGGTATAATTAAAACACTGATTTGACATAATGGTATATAATGCGCATGAACTCTAAAATAAACGTGTTTTGAAGTGATAATAAATGACTACAACTAATTTTCAAATCATTTATTGTTAATTTTTAAACAAGGGAATTAATCTGTATCACTCTCATGTCCTTTAAGACACTTTTCACATAAAAATTTAGCATGTATTTTAAGACATAAACTAATACCACATAATTCACATCTATGGACGCTCAATGATTTTTTCTTTTGTTGTCTGTAACATGGCTCGTAATGTAATCTTTTTCGATTTTCGGAGACTCCTGGTTGTTCTTCCAAAAGTGGCTTATATTTTTCTAACAATATTTTCAATTCTCTAGGCAAATTTATAATTTGAGCTCTACACCTCAGTTGATCTTCCACCCAGCTTCTTTAGAAAATCTTGTTTATGACAGAACATTTGATTATTTCCGAGATATATTACTCTTGCGTTAATACTAGCTACATTTATCAAATGATAAAAGATAACTATTGGCCATCTTCTTGTTGATCGCCCAACATGGTATGTAGCACAAAGTTTGTCCACGATATCTACACCTGATTTGGTATCTATCGTTATAAAATGAAATTATTGCTGGCTTTTTCTGTAGCTCATTAGACACTTCGTCTGAACCCATGTACAGGCTAGATAGAAGAACGACAGTTTTTCCTGTTTTTGGGCAATATGTTACAAGGGTTTTGTTTTTAGTATAGCCAAAAATACTACTAAAGCAAACTCAAGTTTTAGGAGATACAAAATCTTGTGGTACCTATCTTCTGTTTTTGCGAATAGTACCGACATAAGACAATTTTCCTTTTTCCAGATTTTGAACTAGTTCTAAACTAGTAAACCAATTGTCCGCAGTTATATTTCTTCCACTTTGGTAAATAGGTTCAGCCGGTCTCACAACAATCTCGTCTGTTGAATTTGATTTCCTGAATGGTCCTTCTGATTGTTGCCCACAGCAAATTTCCATGTTTGCTGTATAAAATACTTTAGCATCTGATAAGCAAAACACTTTTATTCCGTATTTATTAGGCTTCGATGGGATGTATTGTTTGAATGAGCATTTTCCCCGAAAGCTAAGCAACATTTCACCGACAGTCACATTTTCACCCAAATGGTAATGGATCTTGCAATTATTTATAAAGATAGCGAATAATTCACGAACTGCCGCCAATTTATCAGTTTCACATCGTTTTTGTCTGGTGTTTTTGTTATTGAATCTTAGACATCTAATTAAAAATGACTCCCCCAAAAATCACTAAGTCGTTGATATGTTCCTCGAAGTGTGCCCATCAAATACAATAAACTTAAAAATGCTTTTATTTCTATTACATTTGTTGGCCGGCAATCTCTTTCTCTTTCAACACGATCCCGTGAATTTGTTATGTACTGATTTGTATATTTTACTAATAATTCCAAAATAGATTTAGTAAAAAATAAACTTGTTCGATTGTAATAAATCCCCAGTTTTTAAGTTGAGGTATAAAATAAAACAAAACACTTTTTTAACCTTTCTGAGGAATGGATGTTACTTCTCCGCTGGTTCGATTTCGACTCTACTCTTCTCCGCTCAACAAAACCGATCGATGCGCACACAGCGCCACCAATAATAATTCAGAAATTTCAAAAACCCGAATACGAATCGTTAACAGAACTCCAACACTCTTCTTCGGATTTTGCATTTTTAGCAGTTTGTCCGATCACACCCGGTAAGTTGAGCATAATACTATGAGGTCGCTTTTTTGTCGAACGAAATTGTTGTTTATTCCACTGTGTTTTGTCTTTCCCTATGATAAAATTGTTACCGAATAATGACCACAATTTATCAATTTGAACTTACCAAGAAAATAATTTTCATTCGACTCTTCAATATCTTCATTTTCACTAACGTCATGATCAGTATCTGAATTTTCATCTCTACATTCGATGTCAATCGGATATTTGGAATCCGAATCATCGGTTTCATCAAGATTTTTTTCATCTATATCAGTTGGAACTTCACTTTCGTCAAAAAGTAGATGATGAATTTCATCAATATCTTCTTGCTTCGATAAACTGTATATCTTTTTCACATTCATCTTCAACTGAGGACGAACAAATTTAAACCGAACCTAACATTTTAGTGAAATAGCAAATTTTTAAGGTTACTTTGTATAAATTCGCTTAAAAGAGATATTGTCGATTTTTCTTGAAATTTATAAACTATCATCTTTAATTTATAATCTCAGTTAAAATTCGTTATAAAATCCTTACATTCTTTTTGGTAAATTATTAAGACAATTTGCGGTTCGCAACATGAGTTTAATTTTAAAACATCCTATTTTACTGCTATTCACGAATCTGGCATACAGACAATTGTAAAGTGTTTGGTGCACTAAAGTTTACCGTACTCGAAATTTATGTAAACTCTTTATTGCTCAACAAATCAGATGTACAAAATGCGGGTTCGGTAAGGAACTGGCGATACAACGTTAACGTCCCTTTTTATTCCGTGTTGTTATTTAAGTCTTTATGAGAGTCCGCACACGTCATCTATCGTTTAATAGTTGAAGTTCTTATATTTCTAACACTCGGCTAATCCTGACGACCTCACGCCCCTGCGCAGGTTAGGCTTCGTAATCTTCTAGATGCTTCGGTTTCCTGAAGATCCGCTTGGTAAGAATCTCTTCGTCTAGTCCTGGATCAGTGAAACTATCGTTCTGGATTATCTTCTGTCCGTTTCCTTCTTCATCTGATAACTGCCCTTCTTCTGATTCCTCGTGATTTTGGTAGAGTTTAAGTTGCGATACATGATCGGTTGTTAGGAATTTTCTTTCTGTAGGATCGATGTTTGCAACCCGATACGTATCACTCGGCCGTAATCCCTCGCTGGAAAGAATGAATCCCAAATATTCTACTCTCTTCCGACCAAATTCACATTTAGATATATTTAATGTTAGTCTGGCTGCGCGTAGTCTACCAAATACCATCTTTATTTTCGTAAATATCTCTTCCCAATCGTGGGCAGGTATAATTATATCATCTAGATAAAACATTGCCACTTTGTTCCGCAATGGTCCCAGCACTCTACTCATTAGTCTGGAAAACTCGTACGGCCCGTTCGTCAGACCGAAAATCATTCACTCGAACTGTCCAGTACAATCTGGAGTTACGAACGCTGTTTTTGGTTTCGCTGATTCACTTAGATGTATCTGGAGATAACCTTGAGCCAAATCTAATTTGTAAATAATTTGGCGTTATGCAAATTTTCCAGATGTTCGTCTAAACTCGCTATCGGAAATTTTCTTCTTTACCGTCTGCTAATTCAGCCTCCGATAATCTACAACTAATCGTGGTTCCCCAGTTTTATTAGTCACCAACAACATCGGGCTCGCGTAAGGAGAATCTGTCTCCGTCACGATTCCATGTTTCTTCCACTCGTTAACAATCTCCGCGATCGTTTTTCTCTCACTAATATTTGCACCATAAGGTTTTGATCTCACCAGTACGCCCGAATCGTCAATGTTAATCGTAATCAGATCCGTTCATTCGAGCTCCGAAATATTCATAGCGGAACAGTCAAGGTACTCATTGCACAAATTCACTAATTTGTTTACCACGTTTGTTTCTACGTCACTGTCTATTTGAAGCATGTTCGCCGTTATCGGATCTTTCACAGCTACCTGTTCCGAAATAGTATTAATAGCGCGCACGGTACCGATTTCGTCACCTTTTGCAATTTATTTCGATTGCCCGCTCTCATTTTGTATTTGCACCATAACACCAATCTTTGACACTTCGGCTTTGATCAGCTGCACCGAGTTTTTTGTTATTACAATGTCTTCCGTCGCAATTACACGTTCGCGTCCCGATTTTTCCTGCACGTCAATGTCGGAAAATGGCAACGCATCTTCCCAACCGAACAGGAGATTGTCTTTAACTCGCGCGTAAGCGATTCCCGGGGCTTCCGTAAAGGATCGACCGATTATCACTGGTACCGATTGAGCTGCATCTGGTACAATAAAAACGTCTACTTTATTCACAAACACTTCGTCGACTACTATCCACGCCGTTATTTTCTTGTCACATTTCACCGGTTCCCCTTCCCAAATCCCATGAGTTCGATATTTGCTGACTGTCGATGATTAGTATCCACTAATCGCGCTTGAATGGTGAAGACAGCACTCCCTGGATCGATTAGAGCGATGTATCCTCTTTCATTCAGAAGTATACGCTTCAGATACTTCTGGATGTCGCTGTCTTCTGATTTCTCCTCTACCACCCAAACTTTCCTTCGATCCCGCTCTTCTGTTCTTCCCGGACAATCTTTGCGTTGATGTCCTGGTCTGTTACACGAAAAACACACAGCTTCCTGTCTTGAACACTTGGATACCATGTGCCCTATACCTCCGCATCTGAAACATTTAATCTCTTCCAGTTTTGTTTTCGTCTGTTCTTGATCACTCCCTCTGTCTCCCATACTCTTCCGTATAATCGTACCATACATTTTTGAGTCTTTATTTCCTATCGGTGGTTCCTTTTTCTCGTGAACTTCTTTTCTCTTCTCATTTAATCGTTCCGCTGTAACGATGTCCTGGTATAACTCGTCCAAATCATCATACGATTTCACGCATAAATTTCCGGCAATCACCCTTGATTGAAGACCCTTTAAAATTTCTTCTTTTATCTCGTTTTTATTTAGAGATAATGCCCGGCAAAGTTTAAACTTTGCGTGGTAGTAAGACATTACGGATTTATTGGGTTTTTCAATCCTTTTTCGCATTCGGTCCCATTTTTCCCCGGTGCTCATTGTTTCCATGAACGTTTTCTCAAAACGCAATCTAAAATCTTGCCAGTTTCGTATGTCAGAGCTTCTCGCATTATACCAATCATAAGTCGTACCAGTCGTAAGTCGATTAACTGACAGCCTTTGGCGCATTTTTAATTTTCAGTCATATCTATGAATTAAATATACATATGATTCTTAACTTAAATAAAATTGATCTGTTTTGTCCTTTTTACAAAATCATTTTTTTCATCGTTTCATTGAATTTAATGCATAATTTTACAACTCACTTCATACTATCTTCTTAATAATTATTTATGATAACGACAAAGCCTTCGATTTCTTATTGAAAACAAGTTCATTTTCCCATAATTTAAATACCTAATAAGAAAATGCAGGATGTAAGTGAAGTAAATCAAGTTTAACCAAATCAGTTGTCTACATTAAGTTGAAAAGGTCGGTTCATATCGTATATAGAAGTAAAGTGCATAAAATTAAAAATGATTTCTGGTGCCACAAAGGAAACTTGTAAAGTTTCAAAAACCTTTGGTTTTTATTTATTTGAACGTTACTTTCGAAAACACCAAGCTTGGCCTTGTAACGATGGTAGTCGTGGTTTGGGTGGGATTATTTTAACATTAATTAGTTTTATTTGGGCTATTTACCCTGGAATAATGGAACTTTTAAGTAGGTTTATAATAACATTTTAAATATTTTAAGAAAAATATGTACCGTATTTTTTTAGATTACATAATGATTTTCCTTGAATATTTATTCCATCTACAATTCCTAATATTTGGATTAGGATTTTTTGTAATGGATACCTTACTTCTCTATCGTGGTAATAATCTCTTCGAATTGATGGATGCATTAAGCGATTTTAATAATTTCGGTTACCCAAAGCGAATGGAATCTCTTGAAAAAAATAACAGATCCGCATTGAAAATTGTTAATTGTATGGGTTTTGTTGCAATCTTTTTAATATCATACGGCGTTTTCTTTGATAAAAATTTTTGCACAAATTCACAATGGTTTCCAAAGGAGAAAGGATTTACTTGTAATTTAATGGCATCTTATTACGTTCCATTTGAGTTAAAACCATGGCATCAAGCTGTAATAGTATTACAACAAATGTACGTTGTTATCACGGTTGCACAAGTTGTTCTCGGTTTGGTATTATTTTATTCTTATTCGTTGGAACTATTGATTTTACTTAACTGAAAGAGATTATCGCGTATTATCAACACACATACGAGTTATTTCAAATGACTAATGATTTCATGGGGGATATTATTATTGGACCAAAATTATCAATCATAATTTGTGCGATTCTATCCACTACAGGTTTTTTATTGGTTTGTAGCAAAATAAAATTGGCCAATCAAATTATTTAATTTTAAATATTTTTTAGCGTCCAAATTTGGCAGAGTTTATAATTATATGTATTACAGTTTCAATGTTGTATTATGCTCATCACAAAACGCAAAGACTTACAGATGCGGTATTATTCATTTTCTATACTTTGAATTAGTTATATTCTATTTTCTTGATTATCTTAGGGAGATAACTTATCGAAGGCTATTTATAATTTAAATTGGTACGATGCGGACTTGGAAACCCAAAAGGACGTTTTAACCTTTCTCACCATTAGTCAAAGAACATTAATTGTTGAAGTACCTTTATTGGGAAGTTTATCACATATGCAACTTCGAAATGTGAATACTTTCAATTATGTAAATAGGTTTCTTGATAATATCGAAATATTATTTTTTAGGAATTAAAGAAGATTTATATTTGCATCAATTGGATGCATACAATTTCAAAAAATAAAAGATTCGTATAAAATATCACTTTGAGTTATTTCACACGCTACTTTTGAACATTAAAATTAATGTAGTTAATATGAAAATAAGTGTCTTGTTTGGTGTAACTATTATTAATCAACAAATAAAAACTGTTCAAAAAATACACGACTTTAAACTATGGTGGAGGTGCCGGTAGTTGGTCCTTGGATATATCAAGCTTCACACTAAATAAGCAAGCAAAACCTTAATTTAGAGTTTAGATTATTTATTATACAAGTGGGGTAGTTAAACCCTCATTTTTCTTTAACAAAAAACTTCAGGATATTATATACCTGAAGCAAAATAAAAAGTGTAACTAAATTAACATTATTAAAAACTGTTAATTAGATTCACGTAATACACAAACATAGAGCCCTCATCGTTATCATCATTTACACAAGTACATTAATTTTGTACGTTTTCTTGTCTTTTGGGTGTATCATAAAATTTCCCCTTTTTTACTCAGTTTTTCCGTTTCCTTGTTGAGTCCTTCAGATTTTTTCCTAGGACGGGTATCTCAATCTAATTTCACCTCCCCGTTTTATCCCATCCTCCTCTAAATGAAGAAGTTAAAACAGGGTGCCCCATCTTGCCCTGTTGGACACTTAAAAAAAATATTAATAACACAATTGTACACTTAACCCTTTCGCCTCGGCTGACTAGTCCGCCAAAGTAGTCACTCAACGAAAGCGCGCCTATTAGTCATGTTGTCTAATCAATGTTTAATGTTTATTTTTCAATAAGGTACAGAAAAGTACAATATATCGTCACAAAAAAACAAAATTACAATTCAAGATTTATAAATTCATTTAAGGAATAAAATTCTCCCTCGAATAAAATATTCTTCACAGTTTTCCTAAACCATTTAGAATTCATTTCCTTTATTTCTGGTGGTAGAACATTATATAATTTTACCCCTGTAAAGTAGAAAGTTTTTTTGCGTTTTCATTACCCGATAATACGGAATCGCTAAATCTTTTCTGTGGCGTGTGAAGTAACTGTGTTTGTCCGAGTTTATGGAAAATTGAATTGGATATTTGTGAACATGTTCCAAACAGGCAAGTATAAAACATGACGGTAAAGTCATAATCCCTAATCCCCTAAAATGTATTTAACAACTATTTCGCTGGGATATTCCCAGGAGGATTCGTATGGCTTTCTTTTGTAGCACGAAGATTTTTTTCCGAATCAGTTGACACGCCCCACTCTGTTATGCTGTAGATGGCCATACCACGAAAATACGCAAAGTACACATTTCTCGCTTCTTTTAAAGGTAGATTTTGTACTACAACTTTTAAACAGTACAGAGAATTTGTTAATCTCTGTTTTAGTTTTGTTATATTGTCCAGCCATGTGAGCGTTTTGTTTAAGAAATTTTATTGTTTGATTGGTTACTTCGCCTACTCGTTTAGTGTAGAAGGTAAGTACTTTAGTTTTATCAGTGTTTAGTTTTAATTTATTGCTTGTTCTTTCTTTTAAAATTTCCACAGCTGCATATCTATTTATTAGTGAAGTGTCACCAGCGTACAAGCACATGGAATTTGTAGAGATATTTCTGGTAAGTCATTCACGTACAAAAGAACCAGAATGGGTGCCAATACCGAGACCTGCGGTACACCTGTTTTTAAGTTTTTCAATTCCGACTGACAATCCTTCCAGTATACACATTATTCCTTTCTGACAAATAAGATTTAATTATCCCCAATGCTCTGTGCTGAAAACCGTATCTCCCCAGTTTGTATAGCAATATTTCATGGTCAACGCTATCAAAAGCCTTGCTAAAGTAGCAGAAAGCTATTTGTGTGTACTGTTGACGATCGAAACCATGTATAATTTCTTGTAATTAGCTCAGAACTGCTGTTGTTGTTGATTTATCCTTCTGGTACCCACGTTGAAATTTTGTTATAATATTGTTTCTTGCAGATGAGATAAAATTATGTCCTTAAGTATAACTTCAAAGACTTTTGATAGGCTTGGTAAGATTGATATAGGTCTATAGTTTTTACAATCATTTATATCACCTTTTTTGTAAATCGATATTACCTTAGCGACTTTTAATTTAGCAGGAAAAACTCTTTCCTTTAGACATCTGTTACTGATATACTGTATATATCTTTCGCATTCTTCATGTTCAAAGCTCGTATAATATTTATGACTTTCTGCTCATCTATTTGTTCAAAGTGTTCTAGTCTTGCTGTACTTTTGAACGGTGTTATGGTATTCTCAATGTTGGGAGAGGACTGATTTTGTATGGTCCCAATTTTTACAAAGGAATCCTTCAATTTATCAGTGTGCAGAGTAGATTAATTTATACATATCGGTTTTCTTATCTTGCATGTCTCTTCCTTCACCAATCTCCAAGCGGCAGATATTTTGTTTGCAGACATCTGTATGCATTTTCCATATGCATCTTTTTTTGCTTTAGCTAGTTTTGTTATATACTCAGATCTTATTCTTTTATATGCATCTTTATAATGCTGTTTATGCGTTACGTCAATGATCATACTTAGCGCATCTAAAGTATTCTTAATTTTATCTAGTTCATCAGTTCTCCATTGTAAGTGAAATCCTGTTGATTTTCTCGTAATTACTCTTTCAGGGCAAGCGGTATTCAAACTTTTTAAAAAAAGATTATGAAATAGAATATATGATGTCTGAACATCATACTCTTCATTATTTATGACACTCCAATCTGTTTCTTGTATTAGTAATTGCAGCGATCTAATCTGTTCACAGTTTATTTATCTCACTTCCATACAAACTGTCTTTTCTGTTTCAGATTTTAATTTTAATGTAGCAATTTGACTTAGATGGTCACCAAGATGCATATTCACTGTACATATATCTACCTACAAAGATGTTATCTATACATCGTGCACCTCCAACTCTAGATGGCTGATTGAAAAGTGGGCATAGCCTAAACTCTGTCATCAAATTTTTCTTTCATCAAATTTTTATTTTTATAATGTTGTTTTACTTGGGTTAACATATCTACCAGCTTTTACTACGCTCTCCAATTTTGGTAAAAGAACCACACACAATTCCAAACATCTCTGTTTGGAATAAATTGGTAAATCAAGGACTTGTAAGGTCAACATCTGTTTTGCGATAATTACTACACTCTCATGTGCATTTAGGAAGGGAGCTCTACAGTAGTTTGTAACAACAGTATAACAATCCAAATTTAGTGATTGAGGTTCCTGTTCCTCCGTCCAGTGCTCGATTATGCAGAATATATCGATATCATGTTCATTTTGTAAAATTAGCTGCAGGCGATTTAATTTTTTGGAAATTCTCTGTATGTTAATGTTAGCTATTTTTATATTATTTCTATAAATATAGAAGTGCACCAGTCGTCCGAACCCTTATGTCTAACCTTATTTTCGTAGAATTCGCTCTAAAAAACGATTTAAACAGGTTCCCGACGGGAAAATTTCTGGGATCTTTATTTCATCCAAATTCGTAAGTGGGACAGATAGCTTGAACGAAGAATAATTTTGAGGATATTTAGAATCCAACTGAGAGCACTGTACAGAACTAAAGTCTTTATTTTCCAAATATTTTTCTACGTCATTTGACTTTTTTGGGATCAAGACCATAAACGTGAAGAGTCAATAATGGAATAATTAGAGACAATGTAGTCGTGATCCATTTTAACCAGTGATAATCTTTTAGTAAATAAAACTTTTTTATAACACGCAGACAAATGCTATAACCCTAAGCTGTTTGGGGAAACAATTCATGCAGGTTTTATGAAAGGGGAGTTTAGGAACTTATAAAACGGAGTTTTTGTGGTACATGCTTGATCGTTTAAACATTCTAAGTCAGTATTACTATGTTTGAATTTATCTATTTCAAATATTTCTAATAAGTTTAAAACCCTTAGAATGTTTATATAATAATTTAACATTGTGATTGATATCAAAATCATGAGAATATGTTAACATCTGTTTTATAACACGCAGACAAATGTTATAACCCTAAGCTGTGTGGGGAAATAAGTCATATAGGTTCTATGATATAAAACTTTTATTTATTAATTAATATTATTATGCTAGTTGAGTTATGCTTGTGAAAAATTTGACATTTTCGCAAGCCAACTCGAACAGATACTATCATACCATTCAATTCATTCCATTATTATGACTATAAAGCAGTTGCTTTTAGAACTTACGTTAATAGATTCTTTAAAACACCACTAGACGATAATAAAAGGAAAACAGAATTAAATAGTCTTCACACTATCATCAAAAACAATTATTTTCCATCTAACTACGTACCAATAATTGCTCTGCAATACCAAGGCGAAAATTAGTAAAACTTTGCTTTCTGTCACGGATTTTTGTTTCCATTCTTTTATTGCATTCATTAACACATTCAGGTTTTACAGAATTTTCCATATAACCATCTTTCTTATATCTTTTTTTTTCTCAAACACAGTAAACTACGAGATGAGCGTCGTTAGAATTCTCCTTTTGCAAGCTTTAGTGCAGCAAGTCCCTTTGACATGTTTTTCCACATTTCCTAACAGTCCCCACAACGTTTGTTCTGTTTTCCTTTAAATTTAAATATAAACTTGGAGATGAATATCAGATGTCGATAAATAAAGGGTATTCTTATCCCAAAAATAGTCCCATCAAGTCCATAACTATACCTCGAAAACGGATTTGTCCCTTTCGCAGCATTTGTCCTGACTAACACAAAATTTAAAACCTAAACAGTATCCCGTTTCTGATTCGCCAATTTTGTAAAATTTTGCCCCAAATCGAGCTCTTTTACATGGATTAAACTGTATGAAACTTGAACGTCCTTTATATTTCATAAAGGGTTCGTCAACAGGTACACCACATTTATAAAGTGGTGGTAGGTGTTCGTCCTTGATGAGCGCCAGCTGTGCCACAGACAGTAATTTTTTTTTAATCCATTAATTTCCACATTGAAGAGTTTGTAAATAGAATTTTACAGTCGGGAAAACTTCTCTTCGGCGAGGGACGGCTCAGGCACAAGAGAAAGGAAACCGCCTACCAGAACGTGGGCTGGAGTAAGGACTTCGTAGCTGTTAGGGTGATTGGAGAGTGCACATAAGGGCCTTGAATTTAATACGGCTTCTATCTGAATTAGCACGGTGGAAAAATTTTCATAAGTTAATAAAGTTGATCCGATGACCTTGCGAAGATGACTTTTAACTGATTTTACTCCAGCCTCCAATTTCCCACCAAAATGAAGTGCTGTGGTGGGTTAGATTTCAATCTCGTTCCGTCACTGCTGAGAACATGGGTCAAGTACTGTCAGTCCTTGGATGCAGCCGAAAATAAGGTATGAAGCTCCCTATCCGCTTCGACAGGGTTGCTTCCGCAGTCGCTGTATAAGGTATTACTGACGCCTCGTCGTCCGGCAAAGCGACGATAGGCTGCGAGGAAGCCCTCGCTTGAATAGTCGGTAGCAACCTCCAAATAAACGGTTGAAGTAGCTAGACAAACAAACAGAATGATATAACCTTTATAGGTCCTACCAGCACGTCCTCGAACTGTTCGAAGGAAAAACGGTCCAGCATAGTCTACTCCGGCGTGTCGAAAAGGGCGGGATGGAAGAACGCGCGAAGGTGGAAGTTGACCCATGAGTTGCTGGCTTGCGATCGTTCGCTGTTTTGCACACACCATGCATCGACGAATGAAGGACCAGATTGGGATGCAACCGCCGACGATCCAGAACCGCTTCCAAATGGACGCCAAAGTAAGTTGAGTTCCTCCATGTAAGGTTAATCGCTGATGTTTGTCGATAATGAGTCGGGTAAGAGTGGAGTTCTTCGGTAGGATGATAGGGTGCTTCTTGTCCCAATCGAGGTTGGCAAATCGAAGTCGACCAGTGACGAAAAGGCGTAAGTCGATAAAGTGAGCTGGACCGTGGAAGAACGCTTTCTCTTTTAGGAAGGTTGATTTCTTCAACGAAGTGAATCTGTTGGCACTCATGAACCCAAAACATAAGAGAACTTTCAATTTCTTCCGGCGATAAAATGTCTGAAACAGAATCACGATTGCTTTTCATGAAAATTCGTTTACACCAAGCAGTTATTTTTAACAGCGTGTTCAAGGACGAATATTTGTTTTTTAGGTCCCAGCCCGTCTTTGTGATGGTTGAGGTGTTTGAGGTTGGATTCGAGCGCCTCTCCAGGTTCATCTCGTCGCCTGACTGTGGTTGTAGTGAGGGCTATTGGGACGAAGGGAATCGTAGCAATTCCGGATCAGACCACCAAAGAGTTTCTCCTTGTAGTTTTTGAAGAGAAAGGCCGCGTGATGCTAAGTCTGCTGGGTTTTCTTGCCCCGGAACGTCGAAACTAAATATACAGATCTTACGAAAAGTAATATAAACAATAAAATGATTCTAAAGTGAAATAACAATACAGAAAAATAATTGAAAACATACCTAATAAAAACGAAAGAAAATTGAACTGAAATTTGGAATAAACTTTAAACAGCATAGTTTCGGCAAATATTGGAGGGTATATGACAGCTCTCTTTGACCAGTAACATTGTACCTTAGGCTTTCTTACTTGTGACATAATAACACTGAGAGAAAGAACCCTCTTATCTCATCGGGAGTTGCAGAAAACCACTCATTGAGTAATTTATTATGCATCTGATTTTCCCAAACTTGGTCTCCATACAGATTCGTTTTTTCTGACAACATGTCCCAAAAATCATCTTAAGACGCAGTTAAGTACTGCCAAATATCTAGGTTATTACTAAGATAGGTCTCAATAGCGAAAGCCTACGCTTAATCATAGAGATCCTGAGGAGACACTGTAGGGTAAATAAGCACCTTTATAATTTAGGACTCCCCACTGCTCCTCTCTGTCTTGTTTGGACAGATCTCAAGGACCTCAGATTGAAGAACTTGCGAGGCATATTTCTTACCGTGCATCCCCGTTTTCTACATACATACATCCCTTAGCAATATCATGGGCTAGAACATTTAAAAATATACTACTTTACGTATTTTCAATCCAGTAGAGAACTTGAAAAACGAATTCATTTTTGCCTAAAAAGATTTTCTATTAAACAATCTTGGACACCGGAGTGTCCAAGGTGATCCCTGCCATATGAGCAAGATCCTGGAGATAATCTTGCCTGTATTTTGGAAATGTTTTGGGTTTGGTAGAATTAAATGAACTTGTTATAGTTGTTAGAGACAATAACACCTTTGTTTATGTGAACTGAAGTTTGAGTAAAATAATCTTTATATTTTTTGAAGTCTTGAACGGCTTTCAGCACGGAATAAAGCTTATCCACTACAGGTTTATTAAAGGCACACGCTTGACCAGTGGAAGTGGACTCTAGTGAACGAAGAGTAATGTCTGGTTGCCGTTTAAGAAATTCTCTTAGCCAATCATAGCCAGCTTTTTCTCCATGAAAAGGGTGGGTTATTGCTTTTATGGCATGTTGATATACCAAACTTAACCTTTTAAGCGCGTTTTATTGTTGAGCGTAAATGGATAACATGGTGAGCGATTCTTTTTGTCGCACGCGAACATATTCGTCATACCCACCTTCTTCATTTTTACAGTCGTCATGCTCACTTTGTGAAAAAGAAAGAATTAGAACTTTTTTAAATTTCTTTATGAGAACAACACAAAAGTATAAGAAAGATATATTACTATAAACTACTATTACTATATGTTATATGTATTACTGTTAGTATTCGACGTATTCGGCTTCATTTGCAATATTCGGTATTCGGCCGAATATTGAACTTATTTACCGAATATTCGGTTCTCTATGTGATTGTTGTAAGTTTTAATAAATTCGAAGAATATATTGAATGAGCATACACATGATAAGCTATTCAGAGAATAGCTGCTCACTGAAAACTGTATTTAAAGGGACTAATAAATACACTTTTAGCAGTTTACTTATTTTGGGGTGTTTCAAGCTATGTTGTTTCCACTAAACAACTACAACTTGCTCTCTCATTAGTAATTCCTCAGACAAGTAACAGTCCAGTTCAATTGCTACTCTATTTCTAGGACTGCAGTCATTAACGGACTTACTAGATGTAGCTATGGTTTTATAGCAGTCCCAAAACGAAAAATGACTTCTATTCAAATTTTTACCTGTTGTAGAGGACAGCTGCTGGATATTTGTGTTTATATTCATCTTGTGATTTCCATCGCGCTCTGTATCATCTCTACTACTGATTTCGAGATTTGAGTCTCTTCCACGTGCTTCCAAAAAATAGTATGTCTTATAACGGATATGTTTTCACATGAGAAAAAGTTTAAACGATATCGGGGATTTAAAAACATTGCCATAAAATAATTTTTTCCATTCTCTATTTCTTCGAATCTTATTTTTACGCCATTCAACAAAGGCCGAATATTCGATTCAAACTTAGCCGAATATTCGGTATTCGGTTATTCGGTTGAATCACTATTCGTCACATCACCAGTATTTTGTAACTTTATTCTTTAGAGTGGTATTTGATTCCTTCGTGATTCCTTTCTGATTTTATTTTCGTTGCATAGTACGTATCGTTTTGTCAGTTTTACTTTTTGTGTGGGTGGAATAGAATCTGGGAAATGTCGTTCAACTAGCCGAGAAGTTCTTGGTAACCTGAATCGCCCTTTTGAAAACTTTTTTTCTTTTGTGTATTTTTCTATAAGCATTTCACCAAGGTCCATCAAAAACTTTAATCGATGTTTTCTACCACTAAGTTTTTTATAAATTTGGTAATAGTTTAAGGTAGTTATATCTAAAAGGTGCCGGAATATTTTCTTGTAAAATTTTCTTAGTCTCTTCCTTTCAGAGTAATAAAAATGAGGAGAAGTGCCGGGATATTTTCATTTAAATTTTTTTAGTCTCTTTCTTTCAGAGGAATAAAAATGTAAATAATTATCTGCCAGATTCTCACCACCCATGCCTTTGTTGTATTTCATAATTGCTAAAGGTTTTCTTACTGTATGTCCTCCTTTTATAATCATGTCTTGAGTGCTCTGGTCGTGGATGGAGCTTACAATTATTATGTCTCTTTTGTCCCTCCATTTTAGTATCATCTGTTTCTTCCTAAGTTGTACAATTTGCTCACCTTTTGCTAATTTTGTGTGTTCGCGCGACAATCAGTCAGGAACCACAGGGAGGTGCTGGTTCTTATAATAAAGCCAATAAATGACGAAATAATTAAATATATTGACTTTCTTTTATAAGCATTACCTTAATTAATAAAAAGTTCGTAATAAAATGATTATAGAGAACTGCTTGCGGTTCTGATGCTGGACCGACATATATTCGACTCTACTATATTTTTAAGGCTCAAATCACGAACAGCACGATGTTGACGAACATGTGCTCGTTAGTCGCGCATGTGCATGTGGGTGAAAAACCAAACAATTTGATTTATGCGCTAACATTGTTTTTAATTTTTGGTGGAATTCCTCTTCTACTTGACCGAAGAATTCCTATACAATCAGTCTTAAATTTTGTCAATTTATCGCTGAGGTTAATACTTGAGTAATAATTGTCTAAAAATAAGCAGTAACCCTTTCCTAATAGTGAATGTGTAAGCTCCAAAACCACACTGGAAGATACTGGTTCGTCAGGGTAATGAGAATTCCCATATATTGTATTTCTCCCAGTATGAATTATGAAATTATGTACGTATCTCGATTCGCTTTCACACAAGGAATATACTTTCATTCCGAATCGCTTCGTTTTCGAAGGAATAAATTGTCTCCAGCTTAATCTCCATTTCCACCCGATCAAGGATTCGTCCACACTTATGTTCCTTTCAGGTTTATATATTTCCATAAATTTCTGTTGGAGGTGGTTTAAAATAGGTACAATTTTGAATAATTTTCGGTCACACGTTATATACATTTCTTCATTATTTACAAAATGTAAAAATTTTGACCAAAAGATGAAATCTTTTTTCAGAAATAATTCTTTTATAAAAAGGAGTTGCAATGATTTCGCGATTTGAAAAATACATTATGGACTGCGGTTTGGAACAAACGCCTTGTAAAATGAGTAACCCCAAGAACATTTTAATTTCATCAGAATTTGTGTCGGTCCATTCATGTACTCTTGACCTTTTCGTCAAATTTTCCTTATTTCTCTCTAAAAATTGAGTAGCGTATCGATTGGTTTCCCTCACAATAATGTCAATAAGCTCATCAGTGAAGAATGTTTCATATATCTGCAACGGATCGTCTTTGGTGAGACCAAATATCTGTACACCTGATTTGCTAGTAAATGGAAACCGTTGTCGAGCAAGACCATAATCGCTCTAAGACACGTCGTCGAAAAGATCTACCGAGTGATGTGCATCAATTTCATCATTATCCGAAATATCACTAAAGTCTTAATTGTAACTTTCACTCTCAGAAGCAGAAGATTCGGAACATACCCAATCGCCGTCCACATCAGAATCTTCAGAATCAGTCATACTGATATTTAGTAAGCCCGGTTTACATTATTCCAGTACAGTGATCGAAACCAGTGCTGGAATGCTACTGGAATAATGTGAACCCTCACTGGAATAAACTGGAATGCACTCATTCCAGTGAGCAATCCAGTCCAGTGACTGGACTGACGGTCTACTTTTTCAATCCAGCTCGCCCATTCCAGCACCACTGGAATAGTGTAGACAGCTAATCCAGTGCTGGAATCCATGCGTGAACATGTATACGATCCAGTCTAGCACTGGACTGGCTTGACTAACTGGATTACTAGACTGGAATAATGTGAACGATATGATCCAGTCTAGCACTGGACTGGATTGACTAGCTGGATTACTGGGCTGGAATAATGTAAACTGGGCTGTATTCTTTTTGCCACGACTAAATGATATGAGCAATTAAATCAATTTGAAATATAAGAAATAAACTATGATCTAAATTACCTTTTCTATATGAAATTTCACAAAATGTGTGCGAAAAGAACACGACACGTCTAGCGCCGAACAGCGGAATCGAAAAACTGCAATACAAAAAGAATAGACCAACCAAGTGCAAAACAAGTTGAAACACGCATTAGATCAAAGTGTCCTACCACCAACAATACATCGTACACGAACTAAATCGCTTTTTGCGCTGAATATCATACGAATATCTACGTTGCGGATATGTTCGTCATACCGATTTTGTAGCGACTTTCGTTATGACGATTATATTCGTCATACGCGCTTAAGAGGTTAAGAAATATTTTTCGATCAATGTTTATCTGAACTTTTATTCTTATCTTTCAACGTAGAATGCGCTGGTAGCGTATGGTCGTCTAATTTCGAGACAGAAGTAAGTTTATTTTTAGTTTCCGTTAATGAATGTTTCCATAGAAAGAAAAGGAATTTGACTGTCTCTTTGTATAATAAATAAACCAATGTCTAAATTAAGATTTTATTTCCTTATTTATTGTGAAATCTAGTATACATACTAAATAGTGAAAACACAATGAAAAATCGCTATAATTTAAATAAAGAAAGGAACTACTACAGGCACGTCCACCATAATTCAAATTCGTGTATCTTATAAATATTTTTCATTTTTTTATTAATAATAGTTAGACTAACTAAGAAACTTGCTTTTATATTAATTAAATTAATATTAATGCTAGAAACTAGTGTGTAAAGTAACAAAAAATGTGATTTTATGCGAACCTTTTATTTTCTGAAATTGTGCGAATCCAATTCACCCAAATACAAATCTTCTTTAATTCCTAAAACATAAAATTTCGATATTACAAAAAACATAAATTTGTTCAATGAGAAGTATTCACATTCCCGAATTGCAAATGCGACACACTTCCGAATAAAGGCAGTTCAACCGTTAACCTTCTTTGGGTAATCGTGAGGAAGGTTAAAACGTCTTCTTGGGTTGCCAAATCGGCGTCGTACCAATTTAAATTTTAAATGGCTTCCGATAAATTATCTCCCTAAAATAATTGAGAAAATACAATACAGTCAATAAGAAAATAAATGAGAAATTATACAACATCACTAAGCCTTTGTGTTGTGTGGTGACCGTAAAACAACATTATTAGTGCCACACTTATAATAATAACTTCTGGTATATTTGGTCGCTAAAAAAAGGTTTAAATTTTAATAATTTTGTAGGCTAATTTAATTTTATTACAAACCAGTAGAAAACCTGTAGCGGATAAAGAGATACAAATTATGATAGACAATTTTGGTCCGACAAGAACAGCCGTCGTGAAATCATTAACCATTTGAAATAACTTGTATATGTGTTGATAATACGCAGTAGCTTTTTCAAGTTTAAAACTTCCGGTTCGATTAAAACGAATGTTGTCGATCGTTGATGTAACATGTTCCAAACGTATAATTAATAATTCCATCGAGTAGCTAGCGTATAATACCAAACCGAGAGATATTTGTGTAATCGTGATAAAGGAGTATATTTGAGATAATACTATCAAAGCTTGGTGCCATGGTTTTAAATTAAACAGAACGTAATAGATGTGCATTAAATTACAAGTGAATCCTTTGTGATTTGGAAACCATTGCGAATTGATGCAAAGCTGTATCTCAAAAAAAAAATACCATACGATGTTAAATAGACCCCAACAAAACCTATATAATTAACAACCTTCAAGGCGAATCTGATGTTTTTTCCAGAAATTCCATTCGTTTCGGATAACCGAAGTTATTAAAATCACTTAAAGCGTTGATTAAGTCGCGCAGATTATTACCACGTTGAAGAAATAAGGTCTCCGTTATTAAAAATCCCAACCCAAATATTGGGAATTGTACAGGGTGGGCAAATTTGGGTGTTATTATAGGCTATCTCAGAAACTATAAGAGATACAAAAAAAGTAGGTACCATGTCTCGGTCTCTTTTTTCGAGAAAAACTCAATGGCGCAAACACCAACCCTCTATCTTCTTTTGTTTTTGAGTTATAGCCAAAAAGTCAAATTTTGAGGTTTTCGAAAAATGCTCGTATTTCGGTTATTTTTGAAATTAGGGAAAAGCGGTTGATACGTTCTTCAGGCACTTTTTTGAGTAGAATATACTGACGTTGAAAAATTTTAAGTATACTTGATAATTTTTGAGATATAACACAAAGTTGTATTTTTTTAAAATACAAACCATACTTTATTATGGTGTTATTGAAAAGAGAATATTTTTAGCTTTGCAATGATGTATCGCACGTATGGTGTAATTGTGCAAAATTCTGCGTTATTTTTAATTCAAAGAATTAAAAAAAAAATTGATCATAGTAGGCGGATAACAACTTCCTACATAGTTACCATAGCAACGTGTGTTTACTTCTCCTGTAACAAAAATAGTTAATGCAAAAATCGTGATAGAGTGCTCGTGTTTTTATTGTTTAACTGTAATAAAGTAAAAAACTAAAGCACTAAAATGGAATTCAGCAATTTTGAGAAATATGACGTTGGCATGTTTTATTCTTAATAATAATAATGTTGATGCCGTGTGCACATATTTCAACTGCTACCTAAAATGAAGGCAACCGCTTAAGGCTGCTTTTAATTGATTGAAGAAAAATCTCATAAATTATGGATCTTTTAAGAAAACAAGATTTAAAAATATAACATTCAAAATGCTGCAAACACCGCTATTGATCTAATTGGAGCCGTTATTGCAAATGTATCGTGTATCCAGTCGCCAAATTGAAGTGGACTTGGGAATTTCTAGACGATCATATTAAAAAATAATAAATTTAAACCTTATTTAATAAGAAAACGCCAACAGCTTTCAGGAGGTGATTGTCAACGTCGTCTACAATTTTGAATGTGGTTTCAATATCAACATCGTTCAGACGCAAATTGGTCAGACTGAACAATTGAAACGACTCAGTGTAAACAAAGCCATAGTGAACAATTAATAGATCTGCTCCGAACATAACTGTGTTATCCAAGTTAAAATGAAAGGCATCACTCCCAATGAAAAACCTTATCATAACCTAATTTATTGCTATTTATGGTAATATTTAAATTTTTGTTTAATGTTTATTCTTATTGTTCGTTATTATTAAAAATACATCTTGAATCAATGTTGTTACTTTGAATAAAAGATATATTCTACATTTTATTTCTATATATTTTTAAGATAATTAGTGAAATAACACACGTTGCTATGGTAACCAAGTAGGCCGTTGTTATACGCCTACTATGATCAATTTTCTTTTGAAAAAATTCTTTGAATTGAAAAATAACGCTGATTTTTCACAATTACACCATACGTGCGATACATCATTGGAAAGCTAAAAATATTCTCTTTTCAATAACACCGTAATAAAGTATGGTTTGTATTTAAAAAAATACAACTTTGTGTTATATCTCAAAAATTATCAAGTATATTTAAAATTTTTCAATGTCAGTATATTCTACTTAAAAAAGTGCCTGAAGAACATATCAACCCCTTTTCTCTAATTTCAAAAATAAACGAAATACGAGCATTTTCGAAAACCTCAAAATTTCACTTTTCGGCTATAACTCAAAAACAAAAGAAGATAGAGGGTTGTTGTTTGCGCCATTGAGTTTTTCTCGAAAAAAGAGACCGAGACAAGGTACCTATTTTTTTTGTATCTCTTATAGTTTCTGAGATAGCCTATAATAACACCCAAATTTGCCCACCCTATACATGGAATAAAAATTCAACGAAAGTAATTTTGTAATCTAAAAAATGCAGTACATATTTTCCTTAAAATATTTAACATATTATCATAAACCTACTTAATACTTCAATTATTCCAGAATAAATAGACCAAATAAAACTGATAAGCAATAAAATAATTCCACCAAAACCTCGAATACCATCGTTGGTAGGCCAAGAATGATATTTCCGAAAATAGTATTCCAATAAATAAAAACCGTAAGTTTTTGATTTTTCCATCTCACACGCTTTGCTTTTATATTCGATTTTATATATGAACCGTCTTTCTTAACTCAATCTTAACTACTGATGTTATTTAACTATCAGCGACAGTTTACTAAATGTGTACTAAAGTCGCATTATAACATGGTATATTATGAAAATACTAATGTGTTTGAACAAGAAGTCAAATGGTTTGTCATTAGTATAAATAATTGAAATGAAAGAGGACGGAAGATAAGTGGATAATGGAAGTCTCTCTTATTTTTGAATTAATTTGATTTCGATTTGATGTTAAACGGTTTTTAATAATGCGTTTATTTAGAAATGACTTATGGTTTCATTAATTCAAGTATAACAATGAATTTTCAAGTTCAAATTGGAATGAATCAATTTCAAATTGAGAATAATCAATTTCTAAATGGGAATAGAAATTAACTTAGAGTTAAATTTTAAATGAAGTAAACGGTGTGGCACTAACATAGTCGAAAACGAAGTATAGAAAATATTATAACCAATCACCGTCGCTGCCTGCATAAAATTCATAACGTATTGTTACGGGCTAATTTCAAATTAGTTAATTTTACTCGCAGTATCGGGTGTTTCGATTAATTTTATTTCATCCTCAATTTATATTCACAGTTTATCAATAGTTTCTTGTACTTCAAAAAAAAAAAAGTGAGGAGACATATTTGTGTCTGGCCTGAATTCGATCTCTATCATCCACCAACTCTCTTAGAGCTTACGACCGGTGGAATTACGCTCGTGACTTGCGACATTTTCTTTTTCCTTGGTAAGTATTTTGGGACTTTGGGTCGAACCTGAAGCTAATCCGATATTTTCGGGATATCCGCTGGAAAGTATTTGTTCGTTTGTCAACTTCTGTTAAGAACAAATCACGGTTTAATCGGATATAAGGCTCGTTGGGGAGAATTAAAAACGTATTTGTTGGTGAGAGCTTCGTCCATCAGAGCCTCTTTGCCGCACCTTGGAAGAGTTCTTGAGATTTGTATTGCTCGCGATATTGTTGAAATATGCAATTATACACTAAGGACAATAGATGGCGTAGAAAGTAGGCGTAGGCAAGGTTAGTAAAGCAATGGTATAAGGTTGTCCAACTCGAGCGACGCCGTGTTTGAGGGGATAGAGGCGTGCGTGACGTCACGCTTGTCCGGCGAGATGAAATTTTTACCAATAATTCTTACAACAAAATATAATAAAAAGGAAACTTTATATATTTTGAAAATAATGATAATTTACTGATAAAAAATGATTTTTATTGGGTGAATTTTTTGTTTTTCCTTTATATTGAAAATTTTTCTTTTAAAATATTGACTTTTTTTAAAGTCTGATTTTTGTATTTAAACAATTTATTCTAATAAATAGAATTTGCTTAATATAAACTTTAATTATGTGATGAAAATTCTCAGGAAAATGTGAAATAATTTTTTATACAATTTTTTTTACTGTTTTTTTTCTGTGGTTAACATTTTCCCCTAAATATTTTTTAAGTTCCTCTTCTAAATTCCCAATCAGTACTTTAAAGGCAATACGTGAAATAATAGCGTAAAATTTACAAACAACGCGTATATCGCGGACGGCTGGGACAAGGGTGACGTCACATAATCGAGAACTTGGGTATGTGAGGGAAATTTTGCTTGCAACCAGTGGCGTATCCAGACTTGACCCTCGGGGGGGGATATAGAAACTATTATTGAAATATGTGTATATACCGGGTGTCCCAACGGTCCGAAAAGCCCCATAACTTATTTATTATTGAATATATAGGCCTTATCCTTTTTTTAAGTTATAGCTGTAATGGTACTACACATTTTTAAAATATTGCGACTTATATACAGGTGTCCCAAAATTACAAAACATACCAAAGTTACAATTTTTTTAATGGAATGTACCCGATTTTATTTTATTTTTGGATTCTATGCTGCAATACGATTCACTTTTATACAGATCGTTTTTCTCTAAACTGCCGCTAATTTGATTTATAACACTTTTTTTGTCAGAATTTCCAAATGCAGTAGTCTGTTAAAAAATTCATATCTTCAATATCCCTGCCTTCTTGTCAAGTTAATTAACTCGGTTTGGTTGTTGAATGTTTGTTAGATTTTTAAAAAGTTTACTCAACGATCTGTTTAGTCGCATTTGTCTCCTGCGATTTTTTAAGAATGATAAATTTAAAATATCGAACACTCATTCGTTTTTAAATGGTAACCCCTATTTTTTATTATATTGGTCAAAAGTTATTCTGACATGCTTATTTTACCTTATTATGACTGAAAAGTTTGTCAAAATAATTTTTGATCACTTCAATAATAAATCGGTACAATAATTTGACTCATCATGTTTAAAAAATCTCACTAGACAAATGCGACTAAGCAGGTTATTGAGTAAACATTTAAAAGATGCAGCAAACATTTAGCAATTAAACAACGTCACCTACTTTAAGGTTAAGCCAAAAATTTGACCGAAAAGAATTTTAGAACAGACCACTGCATTTCTAAATTCTGGCAAATAAACTGTTATAAATCAAATTTCCTGACAGTTTAGGTAAAAACCTCTGACCTCTATCAAAGTGAATTGTATTTTACCATACAATTCAAAAATAAAATAAAATCGGGTACATTCCATTTAAAAAATAACAACTTTGGTATTTTTTGTAATTATGGGACACCTGTATACAAGTGGCAATATTTTAAAAATGTGTAGTACCATTACAGCTATAACCCAAAAAAAGAAAATGGTCAATATCTCCAATAATAAAGAAGTTATGGAGCTTTTTCGGACCGTTGGGACACCCGGTATATATATTTGAATTTAAAAAATTAAAAAGTGAGAGCTAAACGCCTCGGTTTTTGTGAAAAATTATCCAGTACCTCTTCTGTAGAAAGATGTTGATCTCTATGGATCGACAACATAGCCAATTTTTTAGATGAAGTAGGTTTTCTTTCTAAATCAAAGGAAACAACTGTTTTTATCTGTTGACTTTATTTTTAGAAAACTCGACAAAAGACTTTGTTTACTCATTATCAATTTACGAAATATCCGACAATATATATTTATTTCCAATATACGTACTTTAGTTAATGGTTTAACTTGAACATTTGGATCAACAACGTAGTACGTCGAACGTAATACATACGAGGGCTCAAATAAGCTAGAATTCTGGTTGTCATCGACTGGGATTCCCACATCGAAGTTGGGAATCCCCGTTTATACGATAACACTACCATGCTACCACGTACATGTTAGGCAATGTCATAAGGAATTATATTTAATTATTAGATGGCTATGTAGAAAACTAATGGCGTATTCGTTGGGTTGCACTGGTGCGCACCATAATTTGACCTTGAGTGCATACATCACATTAGCTTAGTACAAAAAAGTGACAGTTTAATAGAACACGCTATTATGCACTAGTGCACACCAGTTTTGCCAAACGAATACGCCATAAATCTTTTTTCGATCTACACCAATAGGGACAAAATATTTTAAATATTATTTGGTTTTTAACGTCACGATCTGGGATTTATATCAAATTCTGGTTTTTCTATTTCTCGAATGTCTTGGACAATTTAAATATTTTAAAAAGGATGGCGGAGTCGATAGATGTCATGGGGGGGGATATATCCCCCTTATCCCCCCCCCCGTAAATACGCCACTGCTTGCAACATAGGAAGGATAGGGAGTTGGACAACCTTATAAGCATTCCTCTAATGACCTTGGGCGTAGGAATAATTTTAAGGTTAGCGTTAGAGTAGAGAATAAGATGGCGGAGATGTTAGAAGTTGTAATGTAAAGTTGGAAATATTAAAATAAAACAGTTATTATAAGTTCGGAATACAGAAACTTGTTTATTATTTCTGTTTGCACCACCCAACAATCAATTTCGTCAGATATCGATTGGTTTTTGGTGTCTTACTTTCGGCTTTCGAAAACATCTGGAGTGACAAGGTCATCTGGAAAGTCACTGGTGATTGAAATTATTGTATCACCCTTCATCATACGGTCAGAAATCACATTTCTTTTTAAAGTGTTTTTAAATGTGCTTCTAAAGAACAGGTTGAAAACTGTTAAAAAAATTTTAATCAAAATACCTCGAGAACGAAAAACGATAAGTACCAACAACCCTTATTAAAGTCTACTTATTTTTGTATGTGGAATTAAAATGCGTAACAAAAACTATACCACTCCACTTAAAATAACGAAGTTGTATTCTACTTCCGGTTGACCGCAAGTGGCAGCTATCTTGAAAATATATTACTTCGAAAGATCAGGTTGAACAATCTCTACTGGCAAAATTTCAAAAGGGTACTAATAGTGGAATTCTAAGCAGCTGTATAAAGAAATCCTGCATCATTACTATTATATTTCCAATTCAAGTATAAAGTAGGACGTTTTTTAGTGGTCTTTGTGGATGTTTTTTAGTCTGCTACTAATGAATAATACCTGCCTTAGTCCAATAAGGAATATTCGGTTAAACTTTCAACTGAACTGGGACAGAAAGCAATTGGGATTATCAAGGAGTTCGGTTTATTGGGATTCGAGTTATCGATGTTCTACTAGAATCGTTCAAACATATTATCGAACATCTTCTATTATTTGTCTGACTATTCGCCGGGTTGTTGTTAATCAAGGAATTACAAATTTCCATTTTGGCAAGTTTTTCGTTAACCAAAGAAATTACATTATGTAGCTTTTGTACAGGGTCTTTCACTAAGGACGCTCTATTTTTAAATGTAAATAAAATATGCTCTGTGGGAGGAGTCCACTCATTTCTTTCTCTGTTTGAAAGAATATTTTATGGCAATAAGTATGGAATTTAAAATTACCCAAATATCTCCCTCGTTTTTAATGGACGGCACGTATTCGAGAAGTTCAATTTTTAATAACTTTGTCGTGTTAAACTCTCAACTTCGATCACATTTTTACGCCTTTCCGTATGCATCTCCGCGATAGTCGGTTTCTTAATTTGACAAGCTGTACCTTCACAGTAATCCTTAAAGGCTTATCTACATACTTGCCTTAATAATCGTTATAGAAACCCTTTGCGCAACAATACATCAACATCATTTTCAAAGAGTAATTACAAAGATAATATAAATTCTTATTAACGTGTCGGATAAATTAGGACGAGGATTTCCGCCACTCCAGGGAGCGAAAAAAAAATCTTTTTTTTATTCTTTTTCTCCATGACTATTTGTGTTAGAAGATTGAAACTTTGGGGAGAGGGTTAGTTCACGTAGAGCTACATTTTGCATATATCTCTGATTTTAACACTGCTCTAAATACATCTGATACATATTCAGAACAGTTTGAGTTATCTAGAAAACATTTTGCTAAGGTGACTTTCAATTCTATAAGAGAATTTTATGTTAAAACGTGGTAGTGGTTGTCATGTTTAGGTACACTTAGGGCAAGATGGAAAGCAAAAAGATATGCGAAATATAACGCTTAATAAGCTAACAATACCCTCAAAAATTCGAAATATAAATTAAAAACCAATTTTTTGCTCATTTTGGGGGCGTAACTCCGTAAAGCCGAAATCGTAATAATTTTTAAACAATGTGCATCATAAGAATTACAGTAGAGCCTCGCTAATCTGGCCTAGATTCTGACACCCCCGTTAATCCGACCCTGATTGTCTGCCCTAGACAAGTTATTTTTATGTTGGGAGATTGTTTATTTTACTTTAAGTGCGTGATTATCTGTACTTTCGATAATCCGACCTTTTCTTTGTGTTCCGACCGAATACTTCCAGTCCCAAATGTGACGGATTAGCAAAGTTCTACTGTAATTGTGTTCATGTGTAGGCACTAATATAAATTTATAGATTTTTATAACATATCACTATTTATAATAATAGTAATAATGTTAATATATTAAAATTGTAGTACTGATTTTATGAAATTTGATTCGAACAGGACCAAACAGCGAACAAAAATTGCAATTTTTGTATGCGAGAAGTCCGAAAAGACCTCTGACTTTGTTTACATATTAAAAAGTTCGAGCAGGTATAAGTTTTCTGGTCGTTCGTTTATTCCCAGATACACGTATCCAAGTTGAAACGACTTGAGACGAGAGAGACCAGAAATTCATTCATTTCCCCTGTTTCAGATATAATAGGTCGAGTGGCAGCACTTTACACGGCCTTAAAGTTAGAATACGAACCACATATTACGGAGCGTTGACCAACTACATATCCATAAACAATGGTATAACTCAACGACTTCATTTCTCCTTGTCCGATTTCTGTGAAATACAAAAGCAAAAGAATTTCAAAGTGTTAGCTTTCGCGCAAAAAAAGAAAGTTAAAGATCCAAAAATAAAATGAATCCTTTTTCTAAAGAAAATTTCCATTTCGTTCCGCAACACGACCCTGTATGATAAAAGACTGCTAGGTTATTACTAAGTTATTACTACTAATAACCGCGTACAATTTTGTAAAATAAATAAACTAATCTGAATCCGGTATTGACAAACAAGGGTAAGTAATAATGTAAGTAACGCTTTTGAACATTTAATAATATATATACTTTTATACAACGTAAGTAAGGCCCAAGATATACGCAAAATATTAGTAATTATACCAATCTTTTCAGAAAAACGTCAAAATAAACATGATCTCTGACCTTGTGATGAAGGACGATGCAATAATTTCGATGTCCGGTGACCTTCCAGATGACCTTGTCACTCCAGATGTCTTTGAACGCCAAAAGTAACGCGCCAAAGCTAATCGATATCGCGAGCTGTACAAAACTCAAGAACTCTTCCAAGGTAAGAAAAAGAGCCTCTGATGGACGAAGCTCTCACCAAGAAATACGTGTTTAATTTTCCCAAACGAGCCTTATGTCCGGGGAAACCGTGATTCGTTGTTAACAGAAACTGAGAAACGAACAAATACCTTCCACTGGATATTCCGAATATATCGGATTAGTTTCAGGTTCGACCCAAAGTCCCAAAATACTTACCAAGAAAAGAAAATGTCGAAAACCATGAGCGCAATTCCACCGGTCTTAAGCTCGAAGAGAGTTGGTGGATGATAGAAATCGAATTCAAGCCTGACACAAATATGTCTCCCTACTAGTTTTTTTTTTCAAGTGGAAGAAACGTAAACTGTGAATATAAGTTGAAGATGAAATAAAATTAATCGAAATACCCAATACTGCGAGTAAAATTAACTAATTTGGAATTGCCCAGTAGTAATATGTTACGAATTTAATACAGGCAGCGATGGTGATTGGTTATAATATTTTCTATACTTCGTCTTCGATAAACTTCGATTACTCCATTTAAAACTTAAATCTAAGTTAATTTCTATTCCCATTTGGAAAGTAATTATTCTCAATCTGAAATTGATTCATTCCAATTTGAACTTGAAAAGTCATTGTTATATTTGAATTAATGAAACCACTAGTCATTGTTAAATGAACACAATATTAAAAACCTCTTAACAACGAATCGAAGACAAATGAACTCAAAGATAAGCAAGACTTCCATTATCCATTTATCTTCAACTCGCTTTCATCTAAATTATTTATACGAATGACAAAACATATGACCTCTTGCTTAAACACACTCGTAATCTCATAGGTACCAATTTTATAATGCAACTTTAGTAAACATTTCGTAAACTGTCGCTGACAGTTAAATAACATCAGTTGTTACGTTTGAGTTAAGAAAGACGGTTCATATATAAAATCGAATTCAAAAGTAAAGTGTTTGAGATGAAAAAATCAAAAACTTACGGTTTTTCTTTATTGGAATACTATTTCCGGAAATATCATTCTTGGCCTACAAACGATGGTATTCGAGGTTTGGGTGGAATCATCTTATTACTTATCAATTATATTTCGGCTATTTATCCTGGAATAATAGAAATATTAAGTAGGTTTATAATAATATGTTAAATATTTTAAAGAAAATATGTACTGCATTTTTTTAGATTACAAAACGATTTTCTTTGAATTTTTATACCACGTACAATTCCTAATACTTGGGTTGGGATTTTTAATAGCGGATATCTTATTTCTTTGTCGTGGTAATAATCTGCACGAATTAATCGATGCTTTAAGTGATTTTAATAAATTCGGTTATCCGAAACGAATGGAATTTGTTGAAAAAAATAATAGATCCGCCTTGAAGGTTGTTAAGTATATAGGTTTTGCAGCAGTGTTTTTAACATCGTATGGAATTTTTTTTGAAAAACGTTTTTGCATCAATTCACAATGGTTTCCAAATCACAGAGGATTCACTTGTAATTTAATGCAAATCTATTACGTTCCGTTTAATATAAAACCATGGCATCAAGCTATGATAGTATTATATCAAATATATTTCATTGCCACGATTACACAAATTGGTCTCGGAATGGTATTATTTGGTAGCTATTCGATGGAATTATTAATTGTACGTTTGGAACATCTTACACCGACGATCGACAATATTCGTTTTAATCGAACAGGAAATTTTAAACTTAAAAAAGTTATCGCGTATTATCAACACATATACAAATTATTTCAAATGATTAATGATTTCACGACGGCTGTCCTTGTCGGACCAAAATTGTCTATCATAATTTGTATTTCTTTATCCGCCACAGGTTTTCTACTGGTTTGTAATAAAATTAAATTAGCCTATAAAATTATTAAAATTTAAACCTTTTTTTAGCGAGCTAATATACCAGAAGTTATTGTTATAAGTGTGGCACTACTAATGTTGTTTTACGGTCACCACACAACACAAAGGCTTAGTGATGCTGTATAATTTCTCGTTTATCTTCTTATTGACTGTATTGTATTTTCTCGATTATTTTAGGGAGATAATTTATCGGAAGCCATTTATAATTTAAATTGGTACGACGCCGATTTGGCAACCCAAAAAGACGTTTTAACCTTCCTCACGATTACCCAAAGAAGGTTAACGATTGAACTACCTTTATTCGGAAATGTGTCGCATTTGCAATTCGGGAATGTGAATACTTCTCATTGAACAAATTTATGTTTTTTGTAATATCGAAATTTTATTTTTTAGGAATTAAAGAAGATTTATATTTGGGTGAATTGGATTCGCACAATTTCGAAAAATAAAAGGTTCGCATAAAATCACATTTTTTGTTAATTTACACGCTAGTTTCTAGTAATAGTACTAATTTAATTAATATAGTAGTAGTTCCTTTCCTTACTTAAGTTATAGCGATTTTTCGGTGTGTTTTCACTATTTAATATATGTATAGTAGATTTCACACTAAATAAGAAAATAAAATCTTAATTTAGACATTGGTTTATTTATTATACAAAGAGACAGTCAAATTCCTTCTTTTTCTATGGAAAAATTCATTAATGGAAACTAAAAATAAATTTACTTAATTCAATATACAAGCTGTCCCGAAATTTGACGGCCATACGCTAACAGCGCGCATTCTATGTTCAAAAATAGGAATAAAAGTTCAGATAAACATTGATCGAAAAATGCTTGTTAAGGGAGCTACGGTCCCTTGAAGGGAGCAACAGAAAAACGGTTTTTAAGGAATATCTTTGAAATGGCTTGCGTTACATCAACAAAAATGGGTGCACTAGCCTAAAATTTCAAGAGGAATGTATGTATGTAGGAATCGGGAGGGCACGCCAGACGGCATACCGCACTTAGGCCCCATTGCGCCCTCTGTACAACCTCCCTGTCACTCACTCTGCCTACATCGACCAGCCTAGGGATTTACAAAAGGTTAGGATGTAGTTCAGATGTGTATCCCTGATTCCATCTATGGTTGGCCAGTCGTCACCCAAGTCCCTTAATCTAACGTCCTTGAGATTCGGGCAATCACATAGGATGTGCTTAACAATCTCAAAGTCTTGCGCGCAAGCACGACATAGAGGTGAAGAGGTAAACCCTAAATTATAGAGGTAATTATTAATCTTACAGTGTCTCGTCAGGAGCCCTGTGATTAGGCGTAGATCCTCCCTGTTGAGACCTTTAAAGAACCAGTTCTCCTCACACGAGGGGTATCTTAGTAATAATTTAGGTACTTGGCAGCCCTTAACCGCATCCCAGTAGCCTGAAAATTTAGAATGGGTAATGTGCTTAATGCAATCGAGATGCGAAGTTAAAGAGGAGATGGTGACTAGTTCGGGTGAATAGGATCGCCTACTAGCGGCCATTTTAGCCAACCTGTCGGCCCGTCTATTTCCCGAGCAGTTCCCGTGTTCCTTTACCCACTGGGAGTTACCTAACTGTGCATGGCTGCTACTTCCAGTGCACTGTGACAGTTCAATATAAGTCCGGAGATGATCCTCTCCCGGCTAAGAGCTGAATCAGACTGTCTACTATCTGTGAGGATAGTAAAACACTTACTACTTACGTTACTGCCGAGAGAGGATTACCTCCCGGTTTATATTGGATTGTCACAATGCACTGGAAGTAGCTGCCATGCACAATAAGGTAACTCTCCAGTGGGTAAAGGGACACGGGAACTGCTCGGGAAATAGACAGACCCACAGGCTGGCCAAAATGGCCGCTAGTAGGCGATCCTACTCACCCGAACCAGTCACCATCCCCTCTTTAGCTTCGCATCTCGATTGCATTAAGTACATTACCCATTCTAAATTTTCAGACTACTGGGACAAGATTAAGGGCTGCCAAGTATCTAAATCATTATTAAGATACCCTTCGTGTGAGGCGACCCGGTTCTTTACAGGTCTCAACGGGAAGGATCTACGCCTTATCACAGGGCTCCTGACGGGACACTGTAAGATTAATAAGCACTTTTATAATTTAGGGTTTGCCGCTTCTCCTCTATGTCGTGCTTGCGAGCAAGACGTTGAGACTCTTAAGCACATCCTATGTGATTGCCCGAAACTCAAGGACCTTAGATTAAGGGACTTGGGTGACGACTGGCCAACCATGGATGGAATCAGGGACACACCTCTGTACTGCATCCTAACCTTCGGTAGATCCCTAGGCTGGTTGATGTAAACAGAGTGAGTGACAGGGAGGTTGTACAAAGGGCGCAATGGGGCCTAAGTGCGGCATGCCATCTGGCGTGCCCTCCCATTTCCTACATACATCCTACATACTTACGTTACTGCTGGAAATGCGGTTGGCGGCAAGCTTGATGGCAATAAGTTCTGCCTGAATGACAGAGGCACCCGCCCCAAGGGGTTTCGAGAGGCGAGTCCGAGGGTGATGGGAGAAGTCGCCCGCATCTGTACCTGACTGTTTTTTAAAGCTATCAATGTAGATAATATATAAATATTAAATAAAATACTACTAGTTACTCCTCTTAATTTTAATATTTACAAAGAGGGTAAATATCTTTAATATTATCTAAATAATAATCCCAAGACTTGGAACAATTAAGGCTCTAACTTTCGGGGAAGAATTTGTCATATCTATATTCTATACTCAATGTAATTTAACACTTATTTAAACATCTTCATGTATAAGAAAAAATCTTACAGTGAACCTCAAACGTATTTATTATGATTTGCCATCGAAACGCCTCTTCCGTTTCATTTTATAAAAGTAAATGTGGTCGGAGTTGGAACGTACGGTGAAAAATGTTATAAACCGGGATTAATTGATGTTTTTTGTATAATGTTTCTTATATATTATATGGATATGGTATCAAAATATAATAAAAAATAATAATTAGGAGTGTTTTTTTGTAGTTGTTAAATAACTTAGGTTAGTTGAATAAAAAAAGTGTTGGAATGGATTTTAAACTTTAATTTCTTTCTTTAATCAACAGTAAGATTTTCAAATTGTTATACATATATTTGAACGTGCTTAATACTTGTAAAATCTTATTAAAAAAAATTGGTTAAAGAGGTATATAAACTTTAATGTAGTTTATGTGTATATTAGACCTAAATATAGTCATCCACACCACAAGGTTCGCAATTGGAATTTCGATGATTGGTAAGTAAGATAAATTGTAGATAGTGTGTCTGTCCTGTAGAAAGGTTATTAATAAATTAAAAAATCAAATTCTCTATTTTATTTGTCTAAATATCGATTTGGTTTATTGAAAAAACTTAATTCTGCTGAATCACATTTATGGTTGTCCAAGGAGAGGTTCGTAATTATAACCTTCATAAAACTGTTTTTATCTAACAATAAGATAAAGCCAAGGATCCCTTGTAGTTTAGAAAGTCAGGGACATAGCAAAACTTCTGTACTTAAAACCGATACTTTTTAAGTATCGACGGAAGGTTTCGTTATTATATTTCATAAGAAATCCCGCCGATTCTAATTTTTCACGAATGACTTCAACGGTTAGTACTGCATTTTGACCGTACGTTTCGTAAATAAGATTTTTTTATCTGAGAGTCTAGTTTTTCCTTTATTGCTTGCGGGTCTTTGGTGTCTTTAATATGTCACAAAAGACAATTATTACATATTTCCAGTACATTTTCTATTCCGTGAGAAATGATGAAAACGATATCGCTTGTTGCTTATAAGTACTTTCTAGAACCTTATCTCCTCAATGTGAGAGCCACCTAATAAGTTTACCAACCAATAGTATTCAACTCAAGCAAATTTCTTTGTACGTCTCTGACTTTTTAAATTGTATGAAATTCTTGATGCCGTCTTAAGAATAATCGAATTAACAACAGTCTAGTTTTATAAGAGTTGTAATTCCGAACCTTGATGTGTCCGACTAAACATCTAGAAATCTTTTAAATTGAACCCGATAATAAAATTTATTTCTGTTTAACATTTTAACTCTTCTTAATTAGAAAGTTGGTGAGCCAATTAAACCACGCATATATTTTCTTTACTTCCTAAAATCACCCACTTTATAAAATTAAAAGCATTTTGCTCTTTATAAAAAAATACTAACGTCTGCCATTGTAAGAAAAGATGCCGAACCAAAAATCGGCAATTTAATCAATAATGGCTGTTGACTTACACACAGAAAATGTAAAACGGTCTTTTGAATAGAAACATCCGCATCGTACCAATTTAAATCGTAAATCGCATCAGTTACAGAACAAGTCTAAAAGCGAACATTATAAAATAATACTTAAGTTAAGATAAACAAAAATATTAACTAAATCGAATATAAAATTATTACCTTGTTAATAATACGTTGTCCAGTAGCATGTTTTATAAACAGTAAAGTTATCGTTACAGCAAATAATATAATTCCAGCTAAATAATGTCCCTAAAATAATACTACGATTAACAATATCAACTAGTTAAAAAAAATTTAACACTAACCAAAGCAATTTGTACTAATGAAAACGAAATTAAGATTAAAACACAAATCTTTAAAGGAATAACCGCTTTGTTCATGAAATTAGTCGCGTCTTCAAATAAACTAAAAAGAAAATAGTTTTATTATTACCAAAAAAGTTTGAAAAAAGAAGTTATTACCAAGTAATATGTTGATGATATTTGATTGTAAATTTTAATTCTTCGTCATTTTTTTGACCGACGATAAACTTAATATTATTAAGTTTACTTATTAAATCTTCGATTCGAATCGCTAAAAGTTCAAACGTATAACCATAAAAAATCACTCCGTATAAACAATTCCATCCTATTATACAACAACTAAACGTTTGGAATAAAGCAATAAGAACTAATTGCCAACGTTCAATATGAAACGGTACGTAATATTGAATAATAAAGTTACAAGTATTTGTAGATGTAGTATTATCAATACAACTTTTATCGGATAAAGCTTCGTATAAATTTAAGAAAGAAACTGCAAACGATGCAACATCGCTAAGTTTTAAAGCAATTTTCGCTATTTTTGTTGTTATAATCAATCCATTTGGAACGCCAAAATCTTTAAAATTACTAAAACGTTCCATTAATTTATATAAAGGTTGAGTTTGGATTAAAAATAGCACAGATATGCACATAGCTGGTAATGCGATAAAGTGATATTGAAGATCAAAGAGTAATCTTTGTGTGGTTTTGTAATTGGTACCAGAAAACTCTTAAAATAAAAACTTGTGTTATTCAAGATAAATTAATAATTTTAAGTTTATTAAAAATTAAATTAGAATTACCTTTTAATTTTATTTTGAGCGGATAATACGCCATTATGATGTTAATAAAACATATTATTAATACGCCAAATCCTCGAAGACCTTTTAATGTAGGCCAAGTATGTAATCTTCGAAAATGCTTTTCGAGTAGGTAGTAACCCCATGTTGTCGTGAGTATTTTTCTTGGGTAAATGATTTGTAGAATTCTATTAAGTAGTTTTAATGATCTACATGTTTTGTATGTAAATGGTTTTACACATGATGATGTTGTTCCTTTATTATCAAAGGTAATGGTTTGTATTATGTCTTTTTGAGAAAGGAAACAAACTTCGTTTTTAATATTTGATGTAATTAGTAATTTATTGATTGAGTTTTTTGAAAAATTAGGTCAAAAGTTGTTGACAATTTTAAGATTTTTTTGACATTAATTACAACAAATTTGACTTTTTTAAAACGAAAATAGAATCTTAAGTTTAATTTTAAAACAAAATTCATTTCTCAATCTCTAAAAATAAACTCTGTACCTATAAATACGAAGGCTTTCACGGCCGTTGTTAACTGAACAAAGACTCGAACAATCTCTAGTACTAGATCTAGAACTAGAAGCTTTCGGGTTTAGCCGAGCGTCTTTTGAAAAAGAGTTTGACGTTTCGGGTGCTATGTTGCAACCTTTTTTGGATTCAAGTTCGGCTCTGGAATAAAAACAAAGGAAATCCACCAGGAAGTAGCGAGGGTGCTTAAATCTACGAAATCAGCAAAGTTAAATCTAACGATTGACGAAAGGCAAGCACTTCGGAGGATAAAGGATAAAACAAATATCATAGTTTTGTCTGCAGACAAGGGGAATACCACGGTAGTCATGGACAAACAAGAATATGACGACAAGATGGCGTGTCTATTGAATCCCGATACGTATAGGAAAGTGAAGAAGGACTCTACATAGAAGATTGTGAGGAAAATGAAGAAACTAATGGAATCCTCAGACAGGAATGTGTGGGTCACCAAAAATCCATAAATCAGATGTTCCTGTCCGCCTCATTGTTAGTGCCATAAATTGTCCAACATACCACTTGGCAAAGCACCTCACTACAGTCATATCCCCGTTTACATGTAACACCGAGTTATATGTAGATTCTACTCATTTTGTAGAGTCAAAGTATTAGACTGGATCCTGGGGGCATTTTGGTAAGTTTCGAGATGGAATCTCTTTTCAAAAACTCATTCCAGAGGGTTTGCCGTCTTATGTACCAGAACTAATAGAATACTGTTTGTCGTCGACTTATTTCAGATAGAAGGCAGATTTCTACGAGCAATACGAAGGAGCGGCAAAGGGATCCCCATTGTCTCCAACCATTGCAAATTTCTATATGGAATTATTTGAAAAAGAAAGGCTTGAAGAAAGGTTTGGCAACATGGTATTGAACGTCCCCAAAAATGTATATGGTTCATTTGAACTTACAACACCGTATGATCAGGTTTACCATAGAAACGGAAACCGACAAACAACTACAATTTCTGGATGTCCTAGCCACATGAATGACGACAGAGAATATGAAACTTCCTCAGAAATTTCACCATCCACAGCAGAAGAAATCAGTATTCCATTCTTTTCCAGCGAGCAGGAGAAATATGCGACGGCACGAATCTGGAAAATGAGGAGCGCTTCTTAAAAAATGTCCATTAGAAAAGTGGCTACTCTCCAAAAACATCTAACGAGCCACCAAACAACGGAGAAGAAAAGATGACTACGAATGCAAGCAACCTGATGGATGTGCATGTCTTCCTTATGTTTCTGGTATGACGAAACAGATTGCGAGGCGACTCAAGAAAAACAACATCATTATACAATATGGTACGGTCAATAAAATTCGGAGCGCACTTCCAAAAGGTAAGAACAAACTAACTCCATTAATCCCTTGACATGCGAATTAAATGGAACTTGATGCGATCGAAAAATACCATTTAATTTCGCTCAACTAAACGGTTACGTAAAAAAAGCGCTAAGCGCTTGATGAGTCTGACTCGTCAAAGTCACATAATGAAAAGGTTGGTTTGAAAAATTCAAAAAGGGTTTTGCAATTCATAGCATAAGAATCCAAGGAGAGTCTGCGTGGCTTGATCGTGAAGCTGCTAGGACGTATCCAGAAAAAATTCAAAACATTCTAGCCGAGCAAGGATACACAGCGGATCAGTTGTTCAATGTCGACGAAACTGGGCTTCGGTGGAAAAAAATGTCCAATAAAACGTTTATACCGAAAAAAAAACAAAAACTGCATCCGGATTTAAGGTGTCCAAAGATCGTCTGACGCTCCTTTTGTGCAGTAATGCCTCGGGGGACTTCATGACAAAACCCTTGCTAGTCTATAGATCTTTGAATCCTCGTGGACTGAAAAACGTAAATAAAAACACCTTGCCGGTATACTTGACAGCAAATTCAAGAGCGTGGATAACAGGAAATTTATTTAAAGATTGGTTCTCAAACTGTTTTGTGTCAAGCCTTGAGCATTATTTAAGGCAGAAAAATTTGAGCTTCAAGGCGCTACTGCTGTTAGATAATGCTCCATGCCACCCACAAGATTTGACACATCCTAACGTCAAAGTAGTGTTCTTACCCAGGGCCGTGCCAGGGTATATGGCCGCCTGCGTGCCAGTCTGTATGGCCGCCCCCAGGATAACATTAAAAAAACTACTTTAACTTTTAATGTTTATTATTATACACAGGGCATCAAACCGGGAAAAAAATCAGTTTTTGGTTAACCGAAATCGAGAACGAAAAAAAATATTGGTTTTGTTCCCAAAACCGGTTTCTGAAAAGAAAAACCGGCTAAAAACCGGTTTTATGAGATTTATATGTTTGGATGAAATTTAAGAAAAAAAATGCACAAAATAAACATTTTTTATTTAAAATTTAAACAAAAATAATAACATGAAAAAAAGTAATTATGGTATTGGTATTATAATCACAGATAAAATTATCACACATAAAGAACATAGGAATACGATAATTTAAAATCCTAGGTGTCGCTCAGTGACAATTTAAAATTATTTGATTTTAAAAAATCAAATCTTACGTATTATTTGCTGAAATTGCTGAATCTTCACGAAGCAATTATTAAATAAAGTACATATTAAAAGTTAATCCTACGGGATTTTTTACTGACAAAATCGTCAATTGCTTCGTGAATATTTAAAGATTCAGCAATTTCACTTTCAATCGCGATAATTGAAAGATTGCTCATACGTTCTTGCGTCATGGAAGTACGTAGGTAATTTTTTATGATTTTCAATTTAGAAAAACTACGTTCTCCAGACGCAACTGATACAGGCATGGTCAATAATAGTTTTAAGCTTGTAGATACATTTGGAAATGAGTTTTGTAAATTGTGTTTGTACAAATACTTTAGGAGTTCTTCGGGTTGTTTCCTATCTTTTATAATTATTTTCAATGAAATTAACTCTTCGTATAATTCTGCTCCGTTTATGTCGCACGATTCGCCATCCTTGAATTTATTATGAAAGTCGAAGCAACTTTTTTTTATGTCGTCCTCTCCTATTTCAACAAATTTATATAAAAATCCGAAAGACTGTTCGAAATTGGATAATGTTTCAAATCGGGTAGTAACAGATGAAATGGCTGTATCCAATATTACATAGAAAAAATTAATTTTGAAATTTTCTTTAGCAGTTAACTGAATATCCTCATCTCCTTCATAGTCAAATTGTTTTCGCTTATGGCGTCGACGTAGATTAATTTCAACAGGAAATTCCGGTTGTATTTCAAGTGATTCACATAATTCATCAGCAATTTTCAAATACTTTTCGAAATTTTCATCATTTCTAATACTTTGGAAAAAAATTAAAATATTATTAATAGATTCAGCACATGAAGTAAGATTCCAAGAAACGGTCTGCATCATTTTACTAATAATATTTACTTTTTCTAAGATTTCGTACCATATTATTTATTTGTTAAATTAAAGACTTTAATAATATCGGATCACACACAGGACACAAATAACGATTTATCCTCGCTAGTCTATAGACTAATACGACTAATAAGACGAATAAGACCGCTTACGCGACGCCGGTCAATTGAAAAAACTATTTCGGCTCGTCGCTCGTCGCTCGTGCAATGTTCGAAAAAATTCGGATTCGCTGCATGACTAGGTATATAAATACTACAACGACCTAATCAGTTTTTATACATTTCTTATTTCTGAGAAACTCTTTTTGGATAGATTAGATTAGAGAAACTGTTTTTACTTCGTATCTTAATGAAAACAAATCGATTGTATTTTTGCCCAGTAAACAACTTGTAACGATTTGGCCGCCTCTTAATTTCGGCCGCCTGCGTGCGGTGCACGCAATGAACGCCCGTCAGGCACGGCCCTGTTCTTACCACCAAACACTACTTCATTGCTCCAACCATTGGTTCAAGGTATTATTTATTCCTTTAAAACATATTATATAAGAAGATCCTTACAGTGGATTTTAGACGCAACCGATTCGCTTAATTGAAGCCTGGAAGAAATTTTCAATCAAGCACTGTATGGAAATCATACCTTTGTCGCTAAAAGAAATAAAAACATTAAACTTAAATGCGTGTTGAAAAGAAGATATGGCCCTCTGCTGTTGAAATAGAAAACATGCATGAAACATCTGAAAATGAAATTGGTGCCATATTAGAAGTCGCTAAATCAATCAGAGGCGAAGGTTTTGTGGATATGGCTACCAAAGACATTCAAGATTTATTAGTGGAAGAAGACGTTGACGAAGCGGATTTGACGAAAATTACATCCCTAAATGCAAATCAAATCTATTTTGAGGACGCTAGCTCTGATGAAGATTGTGTAGTTAAGAATTTAACATAAAAAAATTACAAGAAGGCCTATGTATGCGTAGCGGAAAATCTCGAATCATTTTTCTTGAATGAAGACCCTTCCATGGAAAGAAGTCGAAAATTCAAAAGGGAGCTGCAGAACTGTTTAGCTCCATACCAGGAAATTTACAATGACCTAGTAAGAACTAGCAAGCAAAGTTCAATTACAGATTTTTTTTAAGAGGGGAAAACATACAAAAACTTCAAATAGCGAAAAAAGTTTTGAAAGTGAAGGCGATATCGTTCCACCGATTAAAATGTTTTTTTTTACTTTGTATTGTATATACATTTACATTTTTAATAAAAATTAAGTTGTTTATGCCGAATAAAAAAAAACATTAGTTTTTAAAAACTTTTTGGAACGTAACCCCCTTTTAGTACTAACTCTGGGTCTCATACAAGACGGTTTCACACAACACGGCATTTTCTAGGAACCTAACTATCGTGTTATAGGAGGGTTACCTGTAATCAAATTTGATTATAACGATTGTTTATAAAAAGAATTAATACCTGTACAAAGCAATATTCTAATCAGCTAAACCGACAAAGGTATTAATATAATATGCCGAAAAATGCTTATTGTGCGGAAAGCACAATACTTATTGATTTTTTTTCAACTCTCACTTAGGCGATTAAAAAGCTTCAGACTTTTACAGAGAGATGCTGTCTCTTCTAGTAGGCGCCTCTCAAGTGGTGAATCAAGATTTAATTATGAAACTTTGGAGAAGTAGGTTATCATAGGCCATTTCTATCGCGTTACTTGCTTCTGCTAAAGAACAGATAACTGATATTTTGTCAATTACCGATAAAATATGGGACTCTATTAATTTCCCTTCGGTATCTCAACCTACTACAAATTAACAGAAGTCACTAAACATTAAAATTTAGATCCTTTTTCATCTGTTGATTATGATATTTCACTAAAAGCTTTACCGATTTTACCGAAAACTCTAGAATACCAGGTATCTTATAATAAATTATCTGCTCTTTAAAATGGTATAAGTCACATTTAATTGGCATATTTGCACAAAGATTTCTTTGGCCAAAAACCATCTAAACGACGTCTTGTCGTAATGACATAAGCTTTAAATTTGAATGGGGAGAAATATACGAATAGTTCTTTATGTTGCTAATCGGATAAATAAGATATTATGTAGGAGTAAGTAATTAATTCGGCTGCGCCTTGATCGAACATGCTTGCACAATAAGTAAAAGAAAGATTTCCATTATCTACTTACGTTTCATTCCCTTTCATTTAAATTATTTATATTAATGATAAAAGGATTGATATTTTGTTAAAACTGTTTCATTTTCTCATATGTACATATCTTGCAATGTCATTTAAATGAATATGTCGTAAACGATCGTTAATTGCTAGTTAAATAACATCAGTCGTTAAGTTTGAATTAAGAAAGACGGTTCTATAAAATCGAATACAAGAACAAAGTATATAAGATTGAAAAATGATTTCTTCGGTCAAGAAAGACACCTTTAAAGTTTCAAAAACTTATGGTTTTTATTTATTTGAATCCTATTTTCGGAAGTATCAATCTTGGCCTAATAACGATGGTATTCGAGGTTTAGGTGGGATAATTTTATTATTAATCAATCTTATTTGGGCTGCTTATCCACTAACAATAGAATTTTTAAGTAAGTGCATAATAGTGCTTTAAATACTTTAAACAAAACCGTATTACATTTTTTTTTAGATTATAAAATAATTTTTTTTGAATTTTTGTTTCATTTACAATTTTTAATATTTGCATTAGGGTTTTTAATAATGGATACCTTACTTCTCTATCGTAGCAATAATTTTTTCAAATTGATTGGTGTATTAAGTGATTTTAATAAATTCGGTTATCCGAAACAAATGGAATCTCTTGAAAAAAATAATAAAACTGCCTTGAAAATTGTTAATTATGTAGGTTATGTTGCAATCTTTTTAATCTCACATGGCATTTTCTTTGTTAATTTTTGCAACAATTCAGAATGGTTTCCAAACGATAAACGATTTACTTGTAATTTAATGGCGTCTTATTACGTTCCGTTTAAATTAAAACCATGGCATCAAGCTATGATAGTGTTATTTCAAATATACTCCTTTATCGCGATTGCACAAATTGTTCTCGGTTTGGTATTATTTTATTGTTATTCGTTGGAATTATTAATTTTACGTTTGGAACATCTTACATCATCGATCGACAATACTTGTCTCAATCGAACGTGTAATTTTAAACTGAAAGAAATCATCGCGTATTATCAACACATATACAAATTATTTGAAATGGTTAATGATTTCATGGGGGATATTATTGTTGGGCCAAAAGTTTCTATCATAATTTGTACCATTTTATCCGCTACAGGTTTCTTATTGGTTTGTAATAAAACTAAACTGATCTTTAAAATTATTAAATTTTAAATATTTTACAGCGTCCAAATTTGGCAGAGTTTATTATTATATGTGTGACAGTTTCAATGTTGTGTTACGCACATCACATAACGCAAAGAATTACAAATGCGGTATTATTTATTTTCTATTTTTTAATAAACTCATTTGTGTTTTGTTGATTGTTTTAGGGAGATAACTTATCGAAAGCCGTATATAATTTGAACTGGTACGATGCGGATTTGAAAACCCAAAAAGACGTTTTGATCTTTCTTATGATTAGTAAAAGAATATTAACGGTTGAAGTACCTTTATTGGGAAGTTTATCATATATGCAACTTGGAAAAGTGAATACCTTCAATTAGGTAAATAGGTTTTTCAGTAATATTGAAATATTATTTTTTAGGAATTAAAGAAGATTTATATTTGGATTAATTGGATTCGTACAATTTCAAAAAATAAAAGATTCGTATAAAATCATATTTTGAGTTATTTCACCCGCTAGTTTTGAGCAACAATACTAATGTAGCTTATATGAAAATAATTGTCTTGATTGATGTAACTATTATTACTAAGAAAATAAAAGCTCTTTAAAAACACACGACTTTAAATTATAGTGGAGGTGCTGGTAGCCGGTCTTTAGATATAACAACTCTCTTTCCTTGTAAAATACGGTGTCCTATCATGCACCGATTTTGAGAAATTCAACAATGACGCAGTAGTGCACAAAAAAATTTATGTTCAGAAAATCTCCAAATGTGGTAGTAGGTTCGTGCCATATTTTTTACCAATTAGTATGTGTCACTCCTTAGTAAAAAATAATGGTAAATACCTAATTTTATAAACAAAAGCAAGTACATACCTAAAGAGAAAAAAATGTTTAGAAAAACATAAATCCCCAAATAAATAAACGATGGATAAATATCCTCTTACGCCCATTTTTTAAAAAAAATTCTCTATTGTGTTAAGCAATTTATAAAAATCATAGCAGGTTACCATTATTTTATAAGCTTTCAATTCACATGTAGACAGGAAATTTAATTTTTTTAGAAAATACCTTGTTAGACATGTTGGATGACATACCATACAACTTACGAAGTGATAAGCAGTTTATGCATTATTATAAAATTTAATATCGGCAACATCTTAATATGATATTTCCAAAAAGATGGATAGGTTGTGGAAAGCCTGTGAGCTGGCCACCCCGTTCATCTGATCTAAACTCTATGGACTTTTTTATTGGGTTATTTCAAATCGATGACCCATGCCACATCAGTACAAAATATTCGAAATTTAGAAGAGCGTGTTAGAAATAGATGTACACAAATCTGAAACAAAGTATTTCTTGGAACGTGAGGTGACCATTGATAAGACGCGCGAGAAGTTATGTAGCTCAGACCATTTAACTAATCTATTGTGTAGGTATGCGTGGTTAAAATTTTGAACAATATTAAATATAATTTTTATGTTATTTTATTATTGTTTTCTGGTTCTATTGTCGTATATTTATTCAATTTTTATGTTTCCTTTTAAATTTATCTTTACTTGTTTAGTTATGTGCTTGTTTTTGTTTATGAAATTAGGTATTTAACATTATTTGCTATTAAAAAGTGATACATACTAATTGCTAAAAAAAAAAATTTATGTGCAGTACTGCATAATCGTTGAATTTCTCGAAATGGGTAGGTCATCGTATGTTAGCAACTTTTTCGTGCATTTTTATCTAAACATTCTAATTTTGAAATCAGATTTTCAAAAAATGAGCAATTAAAAAAAAATACGGGTTTTTAAATGTGCTCCTCAGCCTCAGTACCAAAGCCTATTCATCGTAGATCATTTTGGTTACCATCACCATATTTGTTATGTAAATAATAAGGGATGTTCCAAAATTTAACATCGAACTCTAATAATTTAAATAATTAAAAAACAAAAACACGCCAGGAGTATCAACTACAAAGGGCTGTAGCTCTTTTGGGAAGCATTTCCGGACGCATGTTCATACGAACGTTTCTTCATATTTTCTTGCTGTCGAATTATCCCCATAAGTATACGAAAGTTATTTCCGGACACCTGTATATGAAAGATGATGTCGGTTATATGTGATGTATTGGGTAGGTTCCTTTTTGGACTACTTTGTCGCGTAAATCTGGTTGAATTTGTTGAATAACGTTATTATGTTCAATTTGCAAGCATCAGTTGAGGAGTAGAGGTAATAAATGTGCTAACAATAAGTGTCAAAACTCATAATTGATGAAGATATCTTATTCTCCTGCAAAATTATGTCAGATTCGTGCTCAAGTGACCTATAAGCTCTATTACCATCTTTGTCCCGTTCGTTTCCTACGTATCTCTTCATCATTCCCTAATAAACGTTCAAGGCATGCTTGAGCACGAAATTAAATGAGCACCCGATACTTAGCTCCTTTGTTAGTTCTACTTATTTGATGATTAATACAAACAATTTTGTAATGAGATTTTTTTTGCCTCAGACCTCTGTCTGTTTGATAGAATATAATCGACGGCGCATATTGACGGCATAATATCTTACGTTTTAGCAAAATGGCACATAACCACTACTTAATTGGTTGATATCTGTTCGAATATCAAAAGCGATGAAATAAACCGGAATCCTACTTCTCACTTGTCTAGTAAAGTTGTTTAATATAGAAAATTTTTTCGTTATCAAATTTGTGATTGCTAATCCGCATTGTATCAATTCATATTATAAATAACCAGGTTCATTGCATAACTGTAAGTGTGTGGGAGTGAAAAGTATTGTCTCCAACAGCAGCAATCCATAGGTTAATCAACTGACACCTTTTGACGGATATTCAATTTTCATAGCTGTACCTATAAATTAAATAAATACAGAGTGGGCCACTGAAAACAGTAAACGCAAGTTTTGGCCACTTAACATCAATTTTGCGAAAAACGCTCGAACACGTCAATTTTATTATGAAAGGGGATATCGGAATGGATTATTACTATTTGCATAACTCCAACCCTAAGATAGGGGTAGATTGCACCCCAAACATTTTAAATTGAAAGGGGTGTCAAACTCTACACAGCTTTAAAGGCCTTTCAAATCTCTTTTCAGCAGTCTTTTTATTTTTGAAATCCGATCATTAATTCCAGAGAAAAAGACTTCTAAAGTTTTATCAAATAGCCTTAGTGACACGTCATAGTAGGCAGTTGACGTGTTAAACTAATTAACTTTAGCTAACTCTAACTAACTCTAGCTAACTCTAGCTTACTCTAACTAACTCTAGCTAACTCTAGCTTACTCTAACTAACTCTAGCTAATCCTAGTTAACTCTAGCTAACTCTAATTAGCTCTAGCCAATTCTAGCTAACTGTAACTAACTCTAGCTAACTCTAACTAGCTCTAGCTAATTCTAGCTAACTCTAACTAACTCTATTATAGTTGGGTTGGGTTATCTAGAATTAGCTAGAGTTAGTTTGAGTTAGTTAGAGTAAGCTAGGGTTAGCTAGAGTTAGTTACAGTTAGCTAGAATTAGCTAGAGCTAGTTAGAGTTAGCTAGAGTTAGTTAGTTTAACACGTCAACTGCCTACTATGACGTGTCACTAAGGCTACTTCATAAAACTTTAGAAGTCTTTTTCTCTGGAATTAATGATCGGATTTCAAAAATAAAAAGACTGCTGAAAAGAGATTTGAAAGGCCTTTAAAACGGTATAGAGTTTGACACCCCTTTCAATTTAAAATGTTTGGGGTGCAATCTGCCCCTATCTTAGGGTCGGAGTTATGCAAATAGTACTAATCCATTCCGATATCCTCCTTCGTAATAAAATTGACGTGTTCGAGCGTTTTTCGCAAAATTGATGTTAAGTGGTCAAAACTTGCGTTTACTGTCTTCAGTGGCCCACTCTGTATATGATTTTTACTTGAATAAAATTGACTTTTTTGTCCTTCTTAGAAAATCATTTTTCTTACGGTTTTATTGAATTTAATCAATGATTTTACCACTGTGCATTACCTCCTTAATAATTATTTATACTAACGACAAACGCTTCGATTTATTGTTGTAAACAAGTTCATCTTCTCATACTTAAATATTTAATAAAGAAGTGCCGTATGTAGGTGAAGTAAATCAAGTCTAATAAAATCAGTTGCCAACTTTAAGTTGAAAAGGTCGGTCCTTATCTGATATAAAAGTGAAGTGTGTAAAATTAAAAATGATTTCTTGTGCCACAAAGAAAACTTGTGAAGTTTCAAAAACGTTTGGATTTTATTTATTTGAACGTTACTTTCGGAAACACCAATCTTGGCCTAGTAACAATGGTATTCGAGGTTTGGGTGGCATTATTTTAATATTAATCAATTTTATTTGGACTACTTACCCTATAATAATAGAATTTTTAAGTGTGTTTATAATAATATAAGTATTTTAAGAAAAATATATACTGAATGTTTTTAGATTACAAAATGATTTTTCTCGAATATTTGTTCCATCTACAATTCGTAATAGTTGGATTAGGATTTTTAATGATAGACGTCTTATTTCTTTATCGTGGCAAGGATCTGTTCGAATTGATTGATGCATTAAGCGATTTTAATAATTTCGGTTATTCCAAACAAATGAAATTTCTTGAAAAAGATAATAGATTCGCTTTGAAAATTGTTAATTATGTATGTTTTATTGCAATCTTCTTAATATCATATGGCGCTTTCGTTGATAAAAATTTTTGCACCAATTCACAATGGTTTCCAAACCAGAAAGGATTTACTTGTAATTTAATGATAGTCTATTACGTCCCCTTTAAATTAAAACCATGGCATCAAGCTGTAATAGCATTATTTCAAATATACTCCTTTATGACGATTACACAAATTATTCTCGGTTTGATATTGTTTTACTCTTATGCGTTGGAATTGTTAATTTTGCGGTTGGAACATCTTACATTAATGATCGAGGATATTCGTTTTAATCGAACGAGTAATTTTAAACTGAAAAAAGTTATCGCGTATTATCAACACATATACAAGTTATTCCAAATGGCTAATGATTTCACCAGGGATATTATTGTTGGACCAAAAGTGACTCTCATAATTTGTATTATTTTAAATTCTACAGGTTTTTTATTGGTTTGTAGTGAAATAAAATTGATCTTTGAAATTATTAAATTTTAAAAATTTTATAGCGTCCAAATTTGGCAGAGTTTATTATGATAATTTTGACAGTTTCAATGTTGTATTACTGTCATCACCCAACGCAAAGACTTACTGATGCGGTATTATTTATTTTTTACTTTTTTCTTTGAATTATTTCAGTTATATTTTCTCATTTTAGGGTGATAACGTCGCGAACGCTGTCTACAACCTAAATTGGTACGACGCGGACTTGGAAACCCAAAAAGACGTTTTAACCTTTCTCACCATTAGTCAAAGAACATTAAGAGTTGAAGTACCTTTATTGGGATGTTTATCACATATGCAATTGGGAAACGTGAATATTTTAATTAGACAAATATATATTTTTTGGTAATATCGAAACATCATTTTTTAGGAATTAAAGAAGATTTATATATCGATTAATTGGATTCGTACAATTTTAAAAAATAAAAGAATCATTTAAAATCACGTTTTATTTACTGCATACGATAGTTTTCACTAAGAGTATCATTTTACTAACAGTATGCTGTTATAAGAAAATAAGTATATTTGTTGATCTAACGATTATTATCCTAACAAAATAAAGCTTACAAAAAATACACTAGTTTAAATTACGATACGGTATTGGAAAATTCGAAGGAGGTAAACGAACATTGACTTGGATGAATTGTTGCGAACCGCTATTATCTTGCACCCTTGCAAAACAAAGGGACGGAGATTTTTAACCCCTTCGATTCCAATCTTTTATTTTTGCCTTTGACTTCGGTTCGATTCCCAGAGTATTCGCTTGTTATTCGTTTGTTGTATTCTGATCCATAATTAGATTTAAAGTTTGAAGATTTGTGTACAAATAATTATTATAGGGGCAATTCTTATCCTTTGCGTTAGGCTGGTTTTAGTGCACAACCAACGATCCGCAATGATCGTTGGTAGTGCGTAGTTACATCAACGTATATGTGTGTGTCCAATAACTGCTGCACTCATGAACAGCTACGTGCGTACGGCTACGCAGCATAGATGACATACAGTATGTCCCCGGATAGGTGAAACGACTCTTATAAAAGGTAAAAAAATTTCGATGTTAATTTTCATCTTTTGGGGTTTAGCCCTGCTTGGTTAAAGATTAATTTTCAACATATTTTCACTTAAAAGAAAACAAGCGAATCTGGACAATGAATAAAAAACTCTTTCTGCAGCAGGTAAAGTACCTTTCCTGTTTACCATACATCAAATTGTTACTAAGATATTTTGTTCAGGATTAAACGTTATGTCCATATGCAATTTTTTGGAATGATCGGCCTACTTTGATAAAACGCATTGTTATTTTCGTTAGTAGCACATCACGTTTTTTTTGTCGAGTATCATACCTTTTCGGAAGAAATGAGGGAAACGTTCATAAACTAGCTTAAGAAAAGCACAATAGAAAGGAAAATACCTCTTAAAAATCGTGTTGTGCTACTAACGAAAATAATAATGCGTTTTATCAAAGTAGGCCGATCATTCCAAAAATTGCATATGGACATAACGTTTAATCCTGAACAAAATATCTTAGTAACAATTTGATGTATGGTAAACAGAGAAGGTACTTTACCTGCTGCAGAAAGAGTTTTTTATTCACTGTCCAGATTCGCTTGTTTTCTTTTAAGTGAAAATATGTTACAAATTAATCTTTAACCAAGCAGGGCTAAACCCCAAAAGATGACAATTAACATCGAACATTTTTTACCTTTTATAAGAGTCGTTTCACATATCCGGGGACAACTGTATATTAATACGCAGCGCGTTTGAAGACTGTCCGTCGAACGCGTCTGCCTGGCGTATGTCAGTCAGCTGACAGACTGTTGTATTACAGCGTTCAGTGTTTGGTAGATTAGTCAGTTCAGTGAATGTACAGTTCTCGTAAAAACAACAAAACGAAGGTTGATAGGGAACGGCTAATAACCGAAGTTCGGTTGTATCCAGAATTATGAGACTTGTTTGATAATTTGTATAAAAACCAAAGTACAAAAAAAAACACAATGCGTACGCTAAACGTACCGTACATCGAAGCGAACACATTCCCTACCTCACATTCGTAGCGTTTATGTACGCAAACACAAGCGCAACGATGGGGTCCGGAACTACGTACACATTCCGTACGTAGAGTATTTTGAACGCGATCGCAAACCGTATACATTCCAAATACACTAAAAAAATCGGTTCGTTTAGTGTACTTCGTAATTCATTTAGTTATATTAAAATTAATGCATTATTTATGAACTTAACTGTTTATTCAACTTAACATTAACAATTTATTAATTAATTAATCCCAATGATTGTAAATTCACTAAAACGTACCGTAACTTTTAGTGTATTTGGAATGTGTACGGTTTGCGATCGAGTTCAAAATACTCTACGTAACGATTGTGTACGTAATTCCGAACGTTAGGCTAAGCGCATATTGAGACACCCGCGACACAACCCACGGAACTCACGAGTTTGTGGGTGGTACACGAAAAAATTGTGTGCACATGTGGTAAGCGCATATTACCAAACAGGTCTGCCTCGCTTGTGCGTTAGTGGTAGTGTATAAGTTACATAAAATTTCACAAAATGAATACTTATTTGCTGGAAAACTTACTAGATTTAAGTTCTGAATCAGATTCGGACGCAGGTTTTGAATCAGAAATTTTACTGTTGCAAAGCCGTAAAAGAAAACTGCACAGAAGCAACTACATGAAAAAAAGACCTACTCGCGGGGAATTTAACTTAACATCTGAATTTTCGGAGTCTACATTTACAAACTATTTTCGTTTAAATAGAAATCAATTTGATGAAGTGCATGCTATAATTGAACGCTCGATTTAGTCAAGTGGATGTAATGCTCAAAACCCATTATTATTATTTTTTAAAAGTATGAACCGTCGTGTTCACATACACAATAATAACGCATGATAAGTTCCTCCGTCTTCTTCCCTTGGGACCACCAAGAAGGTATAACTTCAGGGAATTAAAGTCGGGAGCCATTATGTCCATCCTCGCTTTCTCGCTTTACACGTCATGTCTAGGGCATCACAGGTGCGGAAGGAGGGGGTGTCTTAATATTTCAAGAGGCACCTCTCTAGTGTAGGCAACTCTGCCCTGTTGAAGGGGGGGGGGGGCTCTTGAGCCTGTATGGGTTTCTCTTCTCTATGTGTCTGTCAGATTTATAGAGGTTTATGGCAACAGTGCATCCATAGCCCGTTTCTTCGCCTTCAGTATTTTAGTGACAAAGTCAACTATCGCGTTCCACGTTTCTTGGTCATCCAGAATCTTGGCCACGACATTATCCGGAGCTTGATCAAACCCCCACCTTGGTCGTTAATTGCGCTCTTTCCAGTCTCCAGTGATTGCAATGGAAAAATGTATGTTCGGCGTCGTCGATTTCTGAGTCCGCAAAAATACAGGTTGAAGTATCTTTTTTTCTGATTGTGTGTAAATATTTTATGAAATATCCGTGGTCAGTGAGAAACTGGGTCAGGTAGTAACCCACCTCTCCGTGACGCCGATCGCTCCATATCTTAACATCCGGTATTAACCTCGCCGTCCACCTTCCTCTAATTTCAGCGTCCCATTTGGTTTGCCAGGTGTGATAGACCTGTTCACGTGCTTCCCGCTTAGCAGTCGCTCTGTCTTTAGTTGTTCTGCTTTCGTAGATCGTTCTCCTTAGCGAGGCCATTAAGTCTTGCGGGAGTGTGCCTGTTACTACCTGTACTGCCGGTCCCGACACTGTTCTGTAGGCACTGGCGATTCGTAGCATCCCCCTGCGCTGAATATTACATAGACTTTTCCATTTATTGGCAGTCAGATCTGCCGACCACGGCTCACATCCATATAAGAGGATCGCATGTGCCACTTCCATCAGCAATCGTCGTATTTTCGCGATTGGGCCCCCGACGTTCGCCATCATCATTGACAGGTTCGAAATAACTCTAGCGGCTTTATCGCAGGTTGTCCTAATATGTGTTCCGAGAAAGAGACTTTGTTGTTAATGGTCAGACCCAGATATTTCGTGTTTTTTCTAGATGTTACTTCCACATCATGAATCCGAAATGGGACCTCGAGCGGTATTCTTTTTCGGGTTAAGAGTACTATTTCAGTCTTTTCCGTGGCAAGAGTTAACCCCTATTAAACCCGTAGGAACTAACGAAAAGCTAGCTGTGTTTTTAAGGTCAGTTATTTTACTACTGTCTAAAAAGCGTTACAAACTTTATATAACTTATCACAAACTTTATATTTTCACAAACTTAATTTAATATTTAAAGAGACGCAGAAAAATTATTAAGAAAACTTTTAACATTCGTATTACTATTCGTGTTCTGCATATTAACAATGTCAACAGGGGATGTAAGTGAAGAGAGAGTATATGTTGACTGTAGAGTCTCTGGATTGTCGTATACGTTTGTTGTAATGTTTAAATACAGTGCCTCTACTTGTGAGACAGATTGAAAAACATTGTTCTTAACAGTACGCTGGATTTGTGGAGGCAATGTTTTTGTTGTTTGATACATGGATATGAAGAAATTGTACAGTGGATCATCCCATTGTTTGCGTATCTCTTCTATTTTCTGCCTTTCTATTGTTCGTTCATGAGCTCTTTTTTCACGCTGAGCGATAGACTTTCTGAGAATCACGGACATATTTTCGTGTTTATGTCGCTTAGTAGATGGACTACCAGCAGAATAACATTGGGTGTCCTCCGTATTATTACTTTCTTTGTTAAGTTGTGTACGATGGTTTTCAATATCTGCATTGTTATCAATATCCAATTTTCGGCATCCGTATTTTCGTTAATCTCAACGGTATCTATAGATTCCTCCGCTAGCGTTTGTTGTTCTTGTTCGCTATCATCCAAGTTGCTTTTCCGAGGTCTATTCAACATAAAGGATTGCAGAAACTCCATTTGTTTTTGATATTTCCACATTTTTAAAGGGGTTGCGGAAGCCCCACTCGTTAAACTTTTTTTCTGCCTACGTAGCGCCTCTCGATGGCTATTTCTAAGCTTAAGCCAAATGGGTTTTTGCTTCATTTCCTATATTATATTTATTTAATAGAAATAGCAATTATAGATTTTGCAACTTTTATTTATTTTTTTATTATTGACAGGATATTTGTATAACTTTTCAGATATTTAGTGACAGGGGATAGCTACAAAATCATTGCATATAGGTACAGGATGGGCGATCGAACCGTATCTGAAATAGTCAATGAAGTGTCAGCAGCTATCTGGGAAAATATGCAACCTTTATATTTGCCACAACCAACAACAGAAGTATGGAAAACTATAGCAGACGAGTTTGAGAAGAAATGGCAATTCCCTCATTGTGTTGGGGCTATAGACGGAAAACATATAGTTATAAAAAACCGTCAAACATTGGATCATCATATTACAATTATAAGCAAACATGTTCAGTAGTTTTGATGGCTTCCGTTGATGCTAATTATAAGTTTACAGTCATTGATGTCGGATCAATGGGGAGATTTTCTGATGGAAATATTTTCTCTACCTCACCACTAGGAAAGAAGATGACAAATAGAACTCTACATCTGCCAAAACCTGCTGTACTGCCAGAATATTAAATAAATTCACCATACGTATTTGTGGGTGACGAGGCATTTCCATTAGCAGAAAACTTAATGAGACCTTACCCAAGAAGACGTGTTATGGGTAATCATGAAAATAAAGTTTTCAATTATAGGCTCTCACGGGCACGTCAATGTGTTGAGTGTGCTTTTGTTATCCTAAGTTCAAGATTTCGGGTATTCAGAAAACCGTTTGAAACTAAAGTGCACAGCGTTATAAATATTATTAATAGCGCTTGTATTTTACACAACTGTTTAAGGACTTTCAATGAAAATGGTGCTTACGTAGATGAAACACCTGCTGCCATGCCTAAAGATCAGCTACTTACAATACAGCGAATAAACATAAGGAGCGCATCAAATGCTTTTACAATAAGGGAAAAATTTGCAACATACTTTAATACAGTAGGCAAAGCATCTTGGCAAGGCGATAGCGTTGCAAAAGGGAAGTTTTAAATTTAAACATTCAAATGTAAACAAGTTATAAACAACACTTTCAATACAAAATCTTTGTTATATTGTTGAATTTTCATTTCTGTTTTTTTATGGTACTTAATACTTAGCATCTCTTAAATCAAGATCTTTAGATAATTTATTCCAAATCTGATTTTTTAATTTAGATTTTAAATATTCGGGATCTGATGTATGTACATGATGATTACTTTTTAATCTAAATACGTAATGAAAAGGCGAAACTGTGTCGGTTTTAAGGGGAGATATCAGTGTGACAGGCTGAAAAATGAGGTGTTTTTTGGGATTTTTTTCTTTTAAACGGCTGTATCAAATTATTTGGAATTTTGTCTATTAATTATTGAAGCATTAAAGTATGCAAGGAAATTTTCTTTGAATTTATATCACGATCTATGAAGCAGGGGAGCAGTCGTAAAATGACGTCTCAGAAAAAAGACCTCCCCACGGTTGACAACATTAGAGCCACAGCAAGCATCTGAAATGAAAAATTCGAAAAGATTATTAAATTATAATAGTATAGCTATCGCAGCATCGTAGAAAATTTGAAAATTTTGATTTAAAAAGAAATGGTGGCCATTTAAAAAAAAATTCGGATTTTACACGAAAATTTTGCAGTAAATCGCGAATAAAAAAAAAAGTAAACAATTTAAAAAAAATCTCTACGATGCAACGATAGCGATAAGTTTTCTGAAGAGAATCCATGTTGAATAAAGTCGATTGGACAAAATTTAACAGAGTAATGCTGTCAACCAGGTAAAAAAACATGGTTTCGAGAAAAACGCGTTTAAAGTTTTGAGAGGATAAAATTGAATGATGTAACTTGAATATTAATATAAAACAAGTTCTTACCGATTATTCTGCTATCCCTGGACCATATAGAAGTTCATCTGCGTCCAACAATAACATTTCCTCCTCCTCGCGTCGGTTTAAAGAGTAGCGTTCGGCGTCCTCGATACGTTTTCGGTCGATTTCGCGGCAATAATTGAACAGTTTCTCGCCGATGGAGGTTCCCAAGTCCTCAACAACATTCAACAAAGCCACGTAACCATCGTTGAATATGATAGTAACCAAATTAGCAGCTGTTTTGACTACTTGGGCGCCACAAAAACACAGTCTTCTATAGACTGCTCTGAAAGCGTCAACGCTTGACGCCAATTTCGAATACTTCTAAGCCGAATATTGTTTAAACATTTTGTAGGCATATTCTTAAAGGACAAAACTAACTATTTAAGCAAGAAAAAAAAATCGAATATTTTTTTTTTCACACTGATATCTCCCCTTAAACGCACGAAACTGTGTCTCCAACACTGCGTTGCCCACGTTCATACACGACTTGTCTCGCACATTCGTGTACTGCTTCTCAATTTACGCTTACGTATCTGAAACTACGGATTACAGAAACGTGTGTTACCGTGGCTTGCATGGTTTGTGTCGCGTGTGTCTCAATATGCGCTTAGCCTTATCGTTGCGTTTGCGAATGTGTACACAAACACTACAGAGGTAGCCAATGTGATCGCGAAGATGTACGGAACCTGTAGTGTACGGTTTTTTGTTCGTTCCCTGATAAAAACCGTGGTATACGATTACAAACTTGACTTAACCCGGCATTCGACATCTGGGGTTTAACAAACCCCAAACCATCCCCGATTAAAATATGTATACTATATCACTATTGTTAATAAAGATACAGGACTTCTTATCGACCTATGCAACGAAAACTATCGTAAGTCAAAAATGGTGATTTTGAAAAATTTGAAAAGAAAACAGAATTAATTGCTATTCTTCTATGGTGAATCCTTTCGGAATCCTCTATAAGATGTCTATAGCAACCAAGTAGAAAATTTTTACCTAGAAAATTTTATTTCTTAAAATGCAATCGGTTCGAAACCTTTAAACACTTATATCTGACTCAGTTCTATCAAAAATGACTTACAATAGTTTTCGTTGCATAGGTCGTTATTTGCTGTGATCTTTCTCACATGCCACGTATCAAACGCCCGGTTAAGGTGTGTCAAGCTTTGTTTTCTAATTTTGTTAATACGTTGGAGAGTGTCAAATTTCGCTTGAAAATGCACAAGTTTGCTTCCGTCTGTTAATCAACTCAGGACTGAACAACACTCAACTAACCGACGCGCAGTGGGGCGACATGTTTAAATTGCGGACATCGCCAGATAGCTTTCTCTTTTTTATAGAACAACTACAAAATTGAATGCAAATAAGTAAAATAGATGTATAAATAAGTGTATAAAAGAAGTGAGCAATTACTATTAAAGAAAATAACACTTTATTTGTTTTTAATGAAAACAAAATCCAATTTGATGCAGAAGCGGGTTCAATTCCCAAACAGGACGTAACTTTTTTTGGAAAGAATATTAATTATAATAGATGTGTAATGTTTAGTAAGTAACAAACGACCATGTATTACCAGAAATAAGTGCAAGAACATTGCAACAACCTACACCTACATGTGGTGATTGACCTCAGCATGCAGATATTTGATAAATATATTTTATGACTTATAAATTTTGTATTTATAACTTCATTATCGATATCTACAAGTTTAATAGATATAATAATACGTTGTCCACGTCCTCAGAAATATCTTCTGTAAATCTTCTTTTTCTTGCAAAATTTGGGCATCCAAAGAATTAGAGGCTCCAACGAAATTGATGAGTTGTTAAAAATATCAATATTTTTCCATTATCATTTTCAATATAAAAAAAATAGTTTTAAATGATGATTTTATGTAATTTATTATCCTAATACAAACCGCTTTTACATGACACGTAGCGTATAATTTGACATATTTTACCTTTACATGCAATTTTCATAAAAAGGGGGGATCAAAGGGCACGGACAATAAGAGTTTTTAGAAACTAGAGCCTCTTAAATTTCGTACGCACTTGATTAAACCATTTTAAATGTTGCTTGTTGTACTTATAAGACTAATTATCTCAGAAATTAGTTTAATGTAAGTTTTAAACTTAATAGGTTAACTTTAGGGAAGGTGTTCCTACCAATTTTTACCTAACCCAACCTAATGTAAAATTACCAAATATTTATACATCTTACCGGGTATATTTATAAAAATTAAGGTGGAAATACACTAAATACTTGCGAACTGTTAAAAATTTTAAACTATCAAAAACACTTCAGCTCTACACCACCATCTATTTAACCAAACATACACTTTCATGTTTAAATATATTTTTTATTTTAATCAGTTGAAGTTTTAACGGTTGACTGTTGGCACCTACTAAAATTCCTGATTTCAAAATTTTTTTCTCGAAATGAGTGACAATCTGTCTGTAATATTTCACCAAAAAGCTTTAAATACACGTCTCTATCCGTAAAAAGGATTTCGCCAAAATTTGGAGGTCACATAAAGTGATCTACTTATCAGACAACGACAACCTCTACTTTGCGATAAGGAATGAAGCCCAATTGAAGTGGAGAAAAGGTGAAACAGCATAAAACCTAACATAAGTTAAAGAAAGGAATAACTATCCAGAATTCTCAGTAACTTATATTTGAAGTATGTACATCTAATAACTGTTTTCCACTTCACTCGTATATTATGACCTCAACTGCCCTTTGCCAGACTTTGGCAGCAACACTTATATACGCAATGGCTTGAAAATTGCGGAAATATCCTCATTGAAAAATTTAAAATTTCAACAAGTTAGCGGTCTTTATAGAAATTTCACGAGGATGTGACCAACCGATATTGAATACCTTACAAGTTATTTTAACCCTTTATTTGGCAAAAAATAAACATTTTGAATTGAAACAAATACTGAAATAGGAATGTGTAGAGCCTAAATATGCCCAGAATAATCTAGGGTTTTCAGTTTTCCAGAAAAATCATGTATGTTATTACATACATTGCCAAGTGGGTAAAGAAATATGTATTCATTTGAATGTATGTTGGGAGATACTTTACCAAAACCAGTAAGAATAAAAATCATAAATATGTATTGTCATGGTCATGAAATGACCCACATTGTCAAATCGTGAGTACTCAACGGGAACTGGCTGTATCGCTCTTTGTGGTCGTTTTTTGATGTCGAGTGGGTCAATCACAGCACGTCTATACTTTTCGAGTCCTTCATAGATTTCGTACCTAAAAGCCTTCAAGGGCATAGCCTTTTTTTATTTTAGTACAATCATTTTTGTAAGATAGCCATGCATTGTTGATACATATATCAAGGAGGTGGGCAAATATGCCGATATACCAACGTCGTGTCTTGAAAGGAGTTCTGTATAGCGAGATGAGGATATCTGCCAAATCTACATCACCCATATGTTTATTATACTCTTTGATCACTTGTGGACAATTGACTTCAACTTTTTGTTTGACCTCTTTGTAGTAGCGCTTGATTTTCTTTGCCGGTTCCGTACCTACATATGTACTGACCAACGTTACGACTTTGTTGTCATTCCAACGCAAAACTGCCAGGCGATTTTTGTCACAAAGTGCTTGGTCATAAGCTCTTCGAGGCTTTTTCTTCATTTCTTTTTCCGTACGTAAAACTGCATCTGCTCCTCTCAGTCTATTTTTTCTGATGGTGCCCAATCCAAAAAATGCCATAGATTTCTCTCAGTATGTAGAAGAGTTCTGGACATGAAACAAAATTGTCTCTGAATACAAAAGCTGGTATTTTTTTATACTTTTGCACAAAGCAACGACTACTTGAGCTCCAAAACCTAGCGACAATTCTTCTTCTGTAAAATTATGCAACCTGAAAGTGTCCTCTCCTCCGTACAGGATAAAATCGTAGGTCATACCTGATACTCCAGCTCTGACATAGTTTTTGAAACCCCATTTATTGGGTTAGTATTTTTTCACATTGTAAACTTAATTAAAAGCCGCAACGTCTTGTAGGCCTGATGATGTCGAAAATCCGAATCTAGTAGCGAAATATAATAAAACACCAGTAAAAGTACAGTACAAGCGTTTTACTAATCATTAATTATCCACTGGTAGAATGGATCTGATATTCGATTTTCACTTATTATCCAAGAAAGACTAGTCGTGACTTTTAGATTTAGATAGACGCATCGTTTTTCTCCTTGTAAATATTTTTTATTTCTTATATCCCACCTACATATTCGTTTCTATACAATTGCGTCCCCTCCACATTTTAATCATTAAATTAAACGAAACCTACAATGTGCAACTTTCAAGATGTAACGATGGTACACGATCACGTCTAGAGTTGTCAAACCTAATTATGCATCATTCCTTCGATGTGACGCAGAAAACCGATAAGACGTGGAACGAGATGATGACACGCAGTGAACAAAATGATACAACGTGTTGTGGTTACGTGATACCGTCCAGAATATACGCGAATAAGTTGACGTTACTGTTTTGCAACGAGATTTTGGTACAAGTCTGGGCGCACCTTTAGGTGCGACAGAAGGTGCATTGGAATTTGAAGTGTCCCTTCCAAAAGTGTTTCTTTTCATACCACCTCTTCCCTAATATCATTTTCCGAACCTAATTGAGATTCCATTTTTCTCCTCAGTACAAAATTTAGTATGTATGTTTTTAAATAAATTAAACAGAATAAAAACTAACATAAGTAAAGGAAAGGAATAATTATCGAGAATTCTCAATAATTTATATTTGAAGTATGTACATCTAATAACTATTTTCTACTTTACTCGTATATTGTGACTACAACTGCCCTAAGTGGGTTATTCAAAGTATTTACAATACAGAAATAGTTTAATTAATCCATTCATTGGAGTCATTTCCAATATAGCGTTTAAATCAGGGATTCCCAAAGTGGTCGATATCGACCCCTACTGAGAGTTTTATGATGACGCACAGGAAAAAAATGCAGACAATACAGTTTGGACTACTTGAAGTTCGGGTTTATTGCATCTCCATCAAATTAACACTTGCCGATAAGTGTCATATGTGAAAAAGTATTCAGTAACGATGCCATGAAGCCTTCAAAAATGGATGACCACTTATCAAGAGTACATGCTGACAAGAAAAAAGTAAGCCCTTGTCATTTTTTCAAGCACTTAAAGAAAAACTAGACAAAACGCCATCCATGAGATCGATGTTTGCGTCATCATCTATTAAAGACGATGATGGTTTACAAGCGTCCTATAATATATCTTTGCTAATAGCAAAGTCGGGAAAACCCGACACAATTGAAGAGCAGCTTATCTTACCAGTCATTGCGCAGGCCCTTAATAATGTATTGCACAAACCTGCACATGATATTTTAAAGAGAATGCCTTTTAGCAATAATATCGTTCAGAGACGCATAGGCGAGATGGGACGCGATGTGGAAAACATTTTATGCAAGTTCTTACAGATCAACAGATTCTCTCTCCAGTTGGACGAGACTACATTACCCGGCAATGAAGCTCTGTTGTTAGGATATGTTCGATTTATCAAAGATGAAAATATGTGCCAAGAACTGTTTTTTGCTACATATTTAGAGACTGATGCCAGAGGAGAATCGATTTTTCAGACGATTAATTTTTTTTTACTGACAAAAACTATTTCATGGAAAAACATTGTTTCTGTTGCGATTGATGGTGCACCGTCTATGGTTGGTCGTCATCGTGGTTTTATAGCTCACTTAAAGCGACAACTGCCTGATGTACTGGTCATTCACTGCGTGATTCACAGTCAGCATTTAGTAGCAAAAAAACTGAGTCCTAGATTGCGTAAGTTCAACAAAGTTAATTTGCAACCGCAGGGTGACGATCTTAACTTGATTAAAACAAACCCAATAATATCGACTTTCGTGGGTAAACTAACCCTTTATAAACAAAATTTAGGCAGAAAAAATATTCGCAGTTTCTGCATTTGACAAAATCACCAGAAATGCTTCAAGGTGATGACATTTTATTAAATGTCACTCACTTGGACGCATTACACAAGGATTTTACGGAGAGGTTTGAGGATCTTTTAAATTTACAAAATCCTCAATGGATAATAAATCCGTACAATACCACAGCCATAGAAGAAGCCAATGTGATAATGCAAGAAGAGTTGATTACCATCAGCACAGACGAAGAGCTTAAATAGAAGTTCAACCAAGGCTATCCGAAGTTCTGGTTGCAACGCAACATTGAAACACAGTGTCCTACATTGTGGAACATTGCTGAAAAATACCTTATCGCATTTCCATCACCATACCTAGTTGAAAAAAGCTTCAGTGTGGTAACAAACATTTTGACGAAACAAAGAAACCTGTTTGAAAGTCAACAGACGTGGAGATTTAAGGCTGCAACTCCCCAATATTAAATCGCATGTAGCTAGATTGGTAGATAGTCGCCAAGTTCATCCATCACACTGAATGTTTTATTTTCCCTTTGCGAATTAATACTTTTTTAAATATAATTTGTTGCCTACTTAAGATTCTTTAAGTACTTAATTTGTAATAATCATTATAAATTAAACTTGATATTTACTGAATTGTATGTCTTTTTATTTGGTTAAATTTTGATGAGAAAATGAAGTCAACTTTACTCACTCAATTGATCTTAAAAGTAGGTAATTTGGCCATAGGGGTCTGAGGTAACAGTTCATTTTGGAAAAGGGGTCACTTGTCCAAAATAGTTTGGGGATCCCTGTAATAAATTTTCGTCAAAAATGAATTATATTTGGGTCGCATGAGCAAACTTAATTTGATTTTGAATGTTGTGATTTATTTCTAAAACTAGTTTTTTGTTAAAATATACACACAACACGCATTTTTCAAGTGCTTAAGTTATTTAGTGTATAATTTTCTACACTTCTCTAAAATTATTAAAAAACAGTAAAACGTAACTTAAGTTCAAAAGAACTTCTACTGACACCATAACCAAAATTCTTGTCTTCTTTAAGTATTTTTTATTCATAATACTTAAATCAACCAAGACACTTATTCTTCTTATAACTACGTTAGTACTGTTACAACAAACAAGTGCGATTTTATGCCAATCTCTTATTTTTTGAAATTGTCTGAATCCATTTAATCCAAACACAAATCTTTTGAAATTCCTAAAAAAATAACACATTTCGACACTACTAAAAAAACTATTTGGCTAGTAACATATTTACATTTCTCGCCTGCAAATGAGATAAACTCCCTAATAAAGGTACATGCACCATTAATAACTTTTAACTAATTGTGAAAAAGATTAAAACGTCTTTTTGAATTCCCAAATTCGCATCGTACTAATTTAAAGAATAGATAGCTTCCGTTACATTATTTCCCTAAAGCAATCCGGAAAACATAAATGAATTCTTGATAATAAAAAATTAATACCGCATCAGTAAGCCTTTGGGCTGTGTGATCTATATAATAGAATACTAAAAATCCCATAAATATTATGATAAAGTATGAAAAGTTCGGACGTTAAAAAATATTTAATAAAATTTAATGTAATTTCCTATGCTAATTTGTTTTATTACAAACCAATAAAACCCCTGTGGCGGATAAAATGGTACAAATTATGAATGAAAATTTTGGTCCAAGAATAATATACCTCATAAAATTATTCGTCATTTGAAACAGTTTGTATATACTTTGATAATTTTCAATAACAGTCTTCAATTTAAGTATATCCCTTTGATTATGTTTAAAACGAATATTGTTAGTTGATAAAGTAAGATGCTCCAAACGTAAAATTAATAATTCCAACATATAAGAATAAAGTAATATTAAACCAAGAATAATTTTGAATACGCCGATAAACGAGTACATTTTAAACAAAACTATTACAGCTTCAATCCATGGTTTTGTATTAAACGGAATATAATAGGCTACCATTAAATCACAAGTGATACCTTTCTCGTTTGCAAACCACTTCAAATTGATGCAAACATTTTTGTCAAAGAATATACCGTACGAGATTGAAAAACAACTAGGAACTAGCTGTGTAGTTACTAATTTTCAAACAGCGTCTGTTAATTTTTTCGAGAGATTCCATTTGCTTTGGATAACCGAATTTTTTGAAATCGCTTAAAGTATCTATAAGTTTGAACAAGTTATTGTCACGATAAATAAATAAACCGTTCATTATAAAATACCCTAACTCTATTATTAGGAATTGTACATGAAACAAACATTAATTGAAAGTTATTTTATAGTCTGAAAGGGAAAGTAGATTTTCAAAAAATATATATTAAACGAAATACAACTAACAAGGAGAGTGCAAGGTCTTGGGGTCGTGGATTTAGTTCAAATTTCGTAGAATGGTAGATTTAGTTTCCCTGTTGATGAAAATATATGGTTATAGGGGCCACTATTCAATAATTTTTAAAATATTTACAATTAAAGACGCAATTAATTCGTTAGGACAAGTCCGGATAATGTCAAAATTAAACCAAATTTGTACCGATTACGTCAGGCTTTTTGAAGAAAGGTTATTATTATTTATTTTTATTTTACAAGGTATTGGATTTGGAGTTTGAGTGTTTAGCTCTTCTTCTCCAGTCTCAGGGTTTATGCTTCACTTTTTTCCATTAAAATCTGCGATTATATTTAATCATTTATTATTTTCTGATATATTCTTCAAAATTACCAATTTCTTCGCCAAAATAACGGTTTCTACATCAAATTTTATAAAATAACTTTCATTTAATTTTGTTTAATTTGACAGTTAAGAAAGGTTATAATGCCAAGTCATATTCCTGTACTAATTTTGAAGTCTTGACAGATCAAATGACAATTAACTGACAAATCCAAAGTGCTGCGCACACTCAAAAAATGTATCGATGTCGCAACATTTTATATCCACCCCTGGTATCTTTATACGCAAAAATAGACACTCTCAGAACTCGAACTTGGCGCCTAATGACGAGAAACACCGATCTATTGCTGCTACGCTAAATCCATTATGTTTAATCGTTTGCTACAGACCTGAATTTAACTAGTGAATTGCATCTTCAGTTGCAAATATCTAAAGAGCTATTGAGTAGTGGCCCCTACAACCACATATTTTCATCAACAGGAAAACTAAATCTACCATCCTACAAAATTTGAACTAAATCTATGACCTCAAGACCTTGCACTCGCCTTGTAAGTTATATGAAGCTTCCATTATTCCAGGATAGAGGACCCAAATAAAATTGATTAATGCTAAAATGATTCCACCCAAACCTCGAATACTATCTTTAGTAGGCCAAGCTTGACATTTTCGAAAATAATATTCAAATAAATAAAAACCGTAGGTTTTTGAAATTTTAAAAGTATCCTTTTTGACATAGAAAATCATTTCCTAATTTTATACACTTTGGGCTGGTGTATTCGATTTTATATAAGAACTATCTTTCTTAACTGAAACTTAACGACTAACGTTATTTATGTCAGTAGTTGTAGAATTGGACAACAGATGGGGCGAGCGATGTAACTCGCTTGCTGAGAAGTGAGAGCGAGTCGAGTTAAAGTAAGTCAGTGAGAAAGCGTTGTAAATGTGAATTGTGTTAATAAAGTGCGTTAAACATTAAAACAAATACTCATTATATCGAATTCCACTCAAATCAGACAGGTTATGGGCCCAGATTAACGTTCTGTGCAAGAGAATTCGATATAACGGTGAAAGATAACCTAAAAGTAACGAAAAGGGCGTGTAAGAAAATGGCGGCTTCAAACACAACAGCATTTCCACAACTAGAAGAAGGAAATTTCTCACATTGGAAATTCAGAGTCGAGGTTCTACTGGATAAAGAAGGAGTTAAAGAGGTTGTAGAAATGGATCAGGGAAAAATGGAGTCCATGACAACAGAACAGATGACCGAATTTGCCAAGAAGGACAAGAAAGCTAAATGTATCATCGTACAATGTGTCGCAGATAAATATCTGGAACATTTGAAAGATGCAAGATATACATTTGAGATGTGGGTAAAGTTAAAAACAATATTCGAAAGAAAAAGTCCTCTCACCAAGCTATTTATAATGAAAAAGCTACTAAAATCGAAGTACACATCTGGAGACTTACAAGATCACTTCGTACAAGTAGAAATGATGCTCCGAGGACTAGAATCATTAAGTATGAAATTAGATGATAGCGATAAAGCATGTTTCTTGTTATTAATCATGCCTCATAAATTTGACATAGTAATAACAGCTCTAGAAACAATGTCAGACGGTCTTTCCTACGATTTTGTTAAAAATAGACTACTGGATGCTGAAATGAAGTTAAAGGAAAGCACAAATGATGAGGAAAATTATTCTTTCACAATGCACAACAAAAAGTGTTACGAATGTGGAAAAACAGGGCATTTTAAGAGGGATTGTCCAGAAAAAGGTAAAAGCGAGAAGTTAACTCGAAGAGGTCGAGGACGAGGAAGAGGTAAAGGTAGAGGCGCTAATAGAGGTGTTCCGGGAGCAAATTACGCAACTGAGGCAAATGAAAATATCTCATTCATTGCAACAGTGAACCCAATAAGTGCATTTTCTACATCCTCAAAACAAGAAATAAAGTTTATTTTAGATAGTGGTGCATCCGATCATTTAGTAAAAGAAAATGTAGAAAGATGGATGACCGATGTGGAATATTTACCAAATAAAATAAATATAAATGTCGCAAATGGAGAAAAACTAACAGCGGACAAGATTGGGAAATTAAGAATACAATCAGCTGGAACAATAATTGGCTTAAAGGCGTTAATAGTGAAAAATTTAGCAGAAAATTTATTATCGGTTAAGAAAATTACCAAAGAAGGGAATACAGTTATTTTCAACAAAGATAGTACAGTAATAACCAATAATAAAAGATTCAAAGTAAAATTTGAAGCAAAACAAAATATATATACAGCAAATTTTCAAGTGTGTGCCGACAGTACAAAAACTTCTTACACAGCTAAAGTAGAAGATTTATGGCACAAACGGTTGGGACATCTAAACAGAAATGACTTAAAGTCAATGGGTCTAGAAACAAGTAACAATGTTTGTGAATCATGCAAGCAAGGTAAAGCGAAGAGATTACCATTGAAAGATGTTAACATGCCAAGGTCGAAGAGAAAGGGGGAATTATTACATACGGAAATCGGAGGACCAGTAAAAATTCCAACACAAAGAGGTGAGAAATACTATCAAACGATAATAGACGATTATACACACTTCACTACTGTATATTTATTAAAAACGAAAGCAGATGCAACAGAAAATCTAATGCAATATGTTAGACAACTTTCTGCAGCAGGGTACAAATGTTCAAGAGTACGTTCCGATTGCGGAGGAGAATTTAGTTCACATGTATTGAAAAATTTTTGTAAACAAAAGGGAATACAAATGGAGTATACAATACCATATACTCAACAACAAAATGGTGTCAGTGAACGAGCCAACTTCACATTACTCAGCAGAGTAAGGACAATGTTTGCAGAAACAAATCTTCCAAAGTATTTATGGGGTGAAGCAATTCAATGTGCAGCTTATCAACTCAACAGATGTCCAACAAAGGCACTCCAAGGACAAATACCAGCAAAGCTGTATCACGGAAAGCTTGATCTAAACAGACTCAGGATTTTTGGATCAAGAGCATGGGCATACAAATTACCAGTACCACAAGACAAACTGGAAACAAGAGCGGTAAAGTGTAGATTAGTTGGATACGGAAAAACGGGTTATAGACTGTGGGAAGAGAAAACAGACAAAATAATCATATCAAGAGATGTTCAATTCGACGAAAGTGATATTGTTCATAAGGAAGAAAAAGAAGATAACAAGACAAAACTGTGGATAACAGAAGATGAAGAAAGAAACGAAAGAGAACAAAATGAAGACATCAGTGAAGAAAGAAAAACCGAAAATGAAGACAATGAATCTGATGCAGAGACTCCAAATGAAGATCCAAAGCAAGGAAGCGGTAAAGTATATACAAAAACAAGGGAAGCTAAAATCCCTTCTAAGTTCAAAGACTATGTACAAAATGTATACTGCATGCTGTTACTACACAGGTGATCCTTTGTCATACAATGAGGCTGTCAGTTCCGGAGAAGATTGGCAAGAAGCAATCCAAAAGGAAATAGAAGCGTTGCAGCAACATGGTACATGGACGCCAGCAGATCTACCCAAGGGAGAAAAGACAATAGATACCAGGTGGATATTCAGGACAAAGCAGGACGGGACCAGGAAAGCAAGATTGGTAGCAAAAGGATTCCAGGAGGAGTGTGATGAAAATGTGTATAGTCCAGTTGCACGTATCCCAACAATAAGGTTGTTATTAACACATGCACTAAACGAAAAATGGACTATCAGACAGCTCGACATTCCAACTGCATTCTTGAATGGCTATCTAGATAAACCGGTCTACATAAAAACACCACAAGGAGTAAAGAATACAAAGGGTAATACTCTAAAATTAATCAAAAGTTTATATGGTTTAAAAACAGCAGCTCGTAAATGGAATGAAAGATTTCATTTATTCGTTGAGCAAAATGGACTGAAAAGATCAACAAGTGATTTTTGTTTATACCTTGGACAAGATGTAAAATTGCTAATATGGGTTGATGACATAGTCATTACTGGCGAAACATCAAAAGTTGAAAGATTCATATCGTTATTAAAACAAGAGTTTAATGCTAAAGATTTTGGAGAATTAAACAATTTCCTTGGAATAAATATAAAAAGAAACGAAAGCAAGATCTCTATTGATCAAAAGGAATTTATAAATAAAATTCTACAGAAGTTTAACATGACAGAATGTAAAGGAAATAAGATACCAATGGAGCAAAATTATCAAATGAAGGAAGACGAAGAAGTAAATGAAGAAGTACCATTCAGACAATTAATTGGTTCATTGTTATATCTCTCAACTGTCAGCAGACCAGATATTACATATGCAACCACATACTTCAGTCAATTTCTGAACAAACCAAACATGCAGTTATGGCATGCAGCGAAGAAAATTTTGAGATATCTACAGGAAACGAAGAATTTACAATTAATCTATGAGGCAAGCGATAACAAGCAACTAATAGCTTATGCAGATGCTGACTGGGGAAGTAATAGACTAGATAGGAAAAGCGTTACAGGAACAATAATCTATTATGGTAAAAATCCTATTTTATGGTCTACACGAAAACAAAGCGTAGTGGCTCTATCTACAGCAGAAGCTGAATATATTGCGTGCGCGAGTGTAACCTGTGATTTAATGTATTTACAAAGTGTTTTAAAAGATTTGACAGTAAACGATAACATTCCAGTAATGTACGTAGACAATCAAAGTGCAATAAGTATGATGCAAAGCTATGAAAACAGTAAAAGATCTAGGCACATAGATATTATGTTTCATTATGTAAAAGATATAGTTAATAAAAATCAACTTAAAGTCAAATATGTTGAAACTGATAAAAATGTGGCTGATCTATTTACAAAAGCTTTGGCAAGAACCAAATTTGAAATGTTCAGAAAACTTCTTAGGTTATGTTAGTTTATTTTGTACAAGTTAATATTTTAAATGTAATAATATAACTTGAGGAGGAGTGTCAGTAGTTGTAGAATTAGACAATAGATGGGGCGAGCGATGTAACTCGCTTGCTGAGAAGTGAGAGCGAGTCGAATTAAAGTAAGTCAGTGAGAAAGCGTTGTAAATGTGAATTGTGTTAATAAAGTGCGTTAAACATTAAAACAAATACTCATTATATCGAATTCCACTCAAATTCAGACAATTTAACTGTCATCGTTCACGAAATGTTTATTTAAATTGCATTATAAAATATTTAAATATAAGAAGGGGAATGCGTTCTAACAAAAGGTCAAAAGTTTTATCATTAGTATAAATAATTTAAATGAAGATGGAGGGAATATACGTGGCCAAATTTACGAGTGTTTTGAGCTACGAGTCTCCGAGCGAGCGATATTTTGCTTTGAGATGAGAGCAAGATTTGAGATACGACGAATCACACACTACACAATGATTTACTCGAAGAGTTCAAATTTATAAATGTTATCTACCTACCACCCAATACCACTCCTGTCTTGCAACCCATGGATCAGCAGGTGATTTCTAATTTTAAAAAGATGTAGAGATAGAAGAGAACACAAACCTTACACTTCAAAAGTTCTGGAAGGACCACTTTAACATCGTGATATACCTAAGAATTATTGATCAGGCCTGGCTGGATGTTACAACGAGGACCTTAACCTCTGCATGGAAGAAGTTGTGGCCTGAGGCTATAGCTGAAAGGGCCTTCGAAGGATTGGAACCCGAAGTGTCAGTAGTAGAGGAGATTGCTTCTCTGGGAAAATACATAGGTCTGGAGGTGGATGAGAGAGATGTGAATGAACTCGTCGAGGAACAGTCTCAGGAGCTGACAACCGAGGCGCTACATTATCTACATTCGCAGCAGCATACCGTGGTTCAACGAAAAATTGGTTTTGAAGAGGAGCCAGAGATGGAGATGGAGATCTCTACAAGAGATATAAAGGAGATGTTGGGAATGTGGGAAAAAGTTGTAAAGTGCGTGGATAAAAATCACCCGAAAAAGTTGCATCTAGATCTAGATAAATATAGTTTGAATGCAGGTAATGAAATAACCTGCAACATAAGGATGGGTTTGGAATTTCCCTCAATTCAATGAAAGTGCAGTAGTAGTGATAAATATATTAAATACCAATACAAAGTATTACTTGTCACAGTTTTTTCGACATACGTCAAATAATTTTCGTTATTTAGTTGTACATGACAGAGAGAGATAAAAATCGAAAATAGTCGTCTAGGATAGAACAACTAATTGATGACGCATGAGACATCTTTTGCCGAACCATGTATAAATTGCTTTATTGACACTGGGGCAGACAATTCTGTTATCCCACGAGATGCTTTTGCTAATCGTAATTAATGAAAAGATACTTTTTTAACAGTTTCAAATGGATCTACCATTGCAACTTTCGGAAAAAACATTGAAAGTTCACTTAAATCTCAAATGAGATTTTCCTTTTATTTTTACAATAGCGGATGTCTCTCGTCCTAATTGGAGCAAATTTCCTCGCACACTTTGGGATTTTGGTAGATAAAACAAGATGTCATTGTTCATAATAACATTTTATATCATAATAACATTCTATATCACAATAGCATTTTATAGACACTACAACCATCCCTTCTGAATCCCTTCCTTTCTTCTGTAAAACGTCATATAAGTAACAAGGGAACAACAACTATCATCTTCAACACCATTTAGAATAAATAGTGCATGTTTATAATTTTTTATCTTCTTAATAATATATCAACTAATTGTAACGTACTTATTTCCTTATAATATTTTCATATGATTCTTTTATTTTTTGAAATTGCATGAATCCAATTTATCCAAACATAAATCATTTTTAATTCCTAAAAAATAATATTTCAGTATTACCAAAAAATATATATTTGCCTAATTAAAAATATTCACGTTTCCCAACTGCATATGTGATACACTTCCCAATAAAGGTACTTCAATCGTTAACGTTCTTTGACTGATAGTAACTGTACATATAAATTAAATAAATAATTTGTGTATGTGTTGATAATACTCGATAACGTCTTTCAGTTTAAAATTACTCGTTCGATGAAAACGAATATTGTCGATCGTTGATGTTAGATGTTCCAAACGTAAAATCAATAGTTCCAACGAATAAAAATAAAATAATACCAAACCGAGAACAATTTTTGAAATCGTGATAATGGAATATATTTGAAATAATACTATTACAGCTTGATGCCATGGTTTTAATTTAGACGGAACGTAATAAGATTCCATTAAATTACAAGTAAATCTTTTCCCGTTTGGAAACCATTGTGAATTGGTGCAAAAATTTTTATCAAAGAAAATACCGTACGATATTAAATAGACTCCAGCAAAACCTATATAATTAACAGTTTTCAAGGCGGATCTAATATTTTTTTCAAGAGATTCCATTCACTTCGGATAACCGAAATTATTAAAGTTACTCAAAGCATCTATCAATGCAAATAAATTATTGTTACGATAAAGAAATAAGATATTCATTATTAAAGACCCTAAACTAAGTATTGCGAATTGTAGATGGAGTAAAAATTCAAGGAAAGCCGTTTTGTAATCTAAAAAAGAACAGTATATATTTTCTTAAAAATATTACTATACACTTAAACTTTACTTAAAAATTCTGTTATTAGTGGGTAAACAGCCCAAACAAAATTGATTAATGTTAAAATAATTCCACCCAAACCTCGAATAAAATTTTTACTGGGCCAGGCTTGGTGTTTTCGAAAGTAATTTTCAAATAAATAAAACCCAAACGTTTTTGAAACTTTACAAGTTTCCTTTGTGGCACAAGAAACCATTTTTAATTTTATACGCTTCACTTTTATAGTCGACAAGAACCAACCTTTTCAACTTAAAATTGACAACTGATTTGATTAAACTTGACTCACTTTATTTACGTACAGCAATTCGTTATTAAGTATGCAAATATGAGTAAATGAACAACAAATCGAAAGTTTTGTCGTTAGTATAAATAATTTAAATTAAGGAAGTAATGTACGGTGAGTGGTAAAATTATGGATTAAATTCAATAAAACGATAAGAAAAATGATTTTGTAAAAAAGACGAAAGTACCACTTTTGTTTCTAATTGCGCCATGCCATCAAAACTCGGAGATTCCCTATTTAACTGAAAATCAATGTATTTTAATACAGTTTTATTTTCACTTTGTTTTGCTAATTTTAGAGTTCAGTTTCAAATATGTAGTGTGTTGTGCTTTTTGTAACGTTTCAATTAGTGTGTTCTGCTTTTTTTAAAGAGAATAACAAATTTTTACAGGTTGTTTCTGGTCACAAAAAAGGTAAATATTTCTAAAGGATAATAAACAATTTTTTAACGTAATATTTGCTTTTCGTGAGATTGGTGAATTTAAAGGTATATTTACTTATCTTAAAATCCTAGTATGATTCGTTTCTGTAGGACTGGTATTGATACTCATGCAGTGCAGTTAATTTAGCTTTATAACAAAATCAAATTACGTATCATGACTGTGTGCCACAAACATTCTAAATTTTATTAAGGATAAAAACTAACACATTTAAAGAAAAGAAAAAGTCCCGGCACCTCCACCTCATTTAAACTTCAAAATTTATTGCAGTGGTTGTCAGTGACGAGATATTATCTTTTTAGTAAACACAGCTAACAGCAATTTGTAGTTATTTTCTGCATACGTTACTAATTGTCCCTGCATATCAAGGGGTGTTAGGAAAACGTTGCATGCTCTAGATATACCGTTTGAACGCCGATGAGCTGCAGATACGTATAACGTAAGTGGAAATAGGACGGCAATAAGGCTTCCATTAGTTAACAAAGGACAGATATACTACGTTTACTTATCTGGCCGATTGGAGTTGATGGGTGCCTCTTTATCTAACTCATTAAAATCGTGTTCAATTCGATACCTTGTCTAATACATTGAAAAGCCCTATCCGCAATTCACCGGTGTGCACACGGTATGTACTGTATAGATCAATAGGAACAACGTGATTCTAGCGAAAGAGAAGAAATGTGGTTTTATGCGAATCTTTTAGTTTTTGAAATCGTTCGAATCCAATTAATCCAAATATAAATCTTCTTTAACTCCGAAAAAAATAATATTTCGATGCTACCAAAAAACCCCATTTACCCAATTGAAAGTATTTACGTTTCCCAATTGCATGTGTGATAAACTTCCCAATAAAGGTACTTCAACCGTTAATGTTCTTTGACTAATGGCGAGAAAGGTTAAAACGTCTTTTTGGGTTTCCAAGTCCGCGTCGTACCAATTTAGATTATAAACAGCTTTCGCGACGTTATCACCCTAAAATGAAAAAATTTAACTGAAATTATTTTAAAAAAGTACAAAATAAATAATACCGCATCAGTAAGTCTTTGCGTTGTGTGATGACCGAAACACAACATTGGAACTGTCAAATTTATCATAATAAACTTTGCCAAATTTGGATGCTATAAAATATTTAAAATTTAATAATTTCAAGGATCAATTTTATTTTACTACAAACCAATAAAAAACCTGTAGCAGATAAAATAATACAAATTATGAGAGACAATTTTGGTCCAACAATAATATCCCTCGCGAAATCATTAATCATTTGAAATAATTTGTATATATGTTGATAGTATGCGATAACTTCTTTCAGTTTAAAATTACTCGTTCGATTAAAACGAATATCGTGACTCGTTAACGTAAGATGTTCCAACCGTAAAATTAATAATTCCAGTGCGTAGGAATAAAATAATATCAAACCGAGAATAATTCGTATAATCGTGATAAAGGAGTATATTTGAAATAATATTATCACGGCTTGATGCCATGGTTTTAATTTAAACGGAACATAATAGAATACCATTAAATTACAAGTCAATCCTTTCTCGTTTGGAAACCATTGTGAATTGGTGCAAAAATTTTTATCAAAGAAAGCGCCATATGATATTAAGAAGATTACAATAAAACTTATATAATTAATAATTTTCAGGGCGGATGTATTATTTTTTTCAACAAATTCTCTTTGATTCGGGTAACCGAAATTATTAAAATCGCTTAATGCATCAATCAATTCGAAAAGATTATTACCACGATAAAGAAATAAGGCGTCCATTATTAAAAATCCTAACCCAACCATTAGGAATTGTAGATGAAATAAATATTCGAGAAAAATTGTTTTGTAATCTAAAAAAATGCTGTATATATTTTTCTTAAAATATTTAAAATATTATTATAAACCCACTTAAAAATTCTATTATTATAGGGTAAGTAGCCCAAATAAAATTGATTAATACTAAAATAATCCCACCCAAACCCGAATACCATTGTTACTAGGCCAAGATTTGTGTTTCCGAAAATAACGTTCAAATAAATAAAAGCCAAAGGTTTTTGAAACTTTACAAGTTTCCTTTGTTGTACAAGGAATCATTTTTTATTTCACACACTTCACTTTTATATCAGATAAGAACCAACCTTTTCAACCTAAAGTTGACAACTGATTTGACTAAACTTGATTTACTTCATTTACGTGCAGCACTTCCTTATTAGATATTTAAATATGAGAAGATGACCTTGATTACAACAATAAATCGAAGGCTTTGTCATTAGTATAAATAATTATTAAGAAGGTAATACAGAGTGGTAAAATTACGGATTAAATTCAATAAAACGGCAAGAAAAAAGATTTTCTGAAAACGACAAAACAGGCCAATTTTATTTAACCGTTTGAGTCCCAGACGGTATTGAAAAAACACTGTCGAAGAATCCCAAAGAGCGCCATCGCGCTTTCCCTATATACAGACTGAACACCTTCGAGTTGCGCATAGGGCAGGTGAATGTGTTAGACAGGGCAAGGAATTGCATACGATTTTAATGAGTTAGATAAAGGGGCACATATCAACTCCATTCGGCCAGATAAGTAAACGTAATATATCTGTCCTGTGTTAACTAATGGAAGCCGTACTGTCGTCCTTTCTCCATTTACGTTAACTTACTTTCTGCGGCATAAAATCTGAACAGCGCGATCGCGCCACTTGGAACTCAAACGGTTAATGAAAAATCATATACTTATTTAATTTATAGATACAGTTATGAAAATTGAAAATGCGTCAAAAGCTGTCAGTTGATTAACCTATGACTTGTTGCTGTTGGAGACAATACTTTTCACTCGCATAAACTTACAGTTATAGAATTAACCTAGTTATTTATAATTTGAATTGATGCAACGCCGATTTGGCAAGCACAAATTTGATAATAAAAAAATTTCTATATTAAACAAACTTTACTAAACAAATGAGAAGTAGGATTCTGATTTATTTAATCGATATTGATATGAGCGAATTTAAGTAGGGGTTAAATCCCATTTTGCCGAAACGTGAGATATAATGCCGTCGATATGCGCTGACAATTATATCCTATGAAACAGGCGGAGGGCTCAGACAAAAAATCTCATTACAAATTTGTTTGTCGTAATTAAAAAATGAGGAGAACTTAGGAAGGAGTTAAGTATAATTTTACATGAGAATAAGATATCTTCTATTACGAGTATTCACACTTAGCCCTTTATTATCTCTACTACTCAACTAATGCTTGCAAAATGAACATAGTAACGTTATTCAAATTTAACGAAATTTAGGCGACAAAGTAATCGAAAATCGAACCTCCCGTATACATGACATGTAATCATATTTCATAGTTAATGTTATACCGTATAACAATTTTTCTCGCAACATAGCAAATTCCATAAGTTAGTACAGTACAATAGGATTTCCTGATGTAAGACAAGAACGAAATGTATATTAGATTAATCGTAATAATTGTCGTTACTATAGTTATGTATTTGTAACTAACTTTACATTTTGTCGAATTTTGGTTCAAATACTGTCGACCAGTGCGATATTGTACACTCTGCAAGAGACAATACAGATAATTAAATAGGTTTGCGGTGGCAACTCATTGTCAGTCAGAAATACGGTTCATTTATTTGTTGAACATTTTGAGAACCGGCCAATTCCAAATTTTTCCACAATATCGAGGATTGTAAGAGCCTTTGAAGAGAATGGGTGTGTTGCCTTAGGTCTTAGGTCGAAATATGTAAGGATTATAAAATCAATAAACAAGAAAGGTGCTGAATTAATACATTTTATTCCACATATTTATTTTTCTTTAGGTTGGTAAATTTATAAATAACTTTCCATATCGTGAAATTGTCGGGTGTTTGTATTATAAATACCCTGTATATGAGAGAATTTTATGAAATTTTATGCAACTACAAGTAACCATGTAAAGAAAACCATCATGGAAAAATAAAAAAAAAAACACCCATGTCCACTATTCTTCAATTTCGTCCCACTGTGCGGCGCCACCACCATATTTAAGCATCTTAATTTATTTTAGTGATTTTTATTTCCTTAGGGGAAACCGGGATCAAAAGTAACACGTCATGAAAGTAACAATGTTTCTCCTAATTTGCACTTATGCTTTTAAGAGGTTTAGTCTTCGCTAATAGTTGTGTATTTCTGTCTCCATGAAAGTGACATGCGGCCATCGTGCTATTTGCTAGTTGTATGTCATAATTTATGTTTCAAAGCGACTAAATTAAGTATGTCTGCTTTTATTTTTGTATAGAGAAATATCATTAATCTTATTGATAATAGGTTCAACATTGTCGGTTCGTTTCTTGAATTTCTACTGTATTAATTTATAAATTTGGTAACTTGTCCGATATGGTACAATGGAGCTGGAATTTTTTTGTTTTTAAATACGTGTTTGGGTACAAAAGTAACGAAGTACTTTAAGGACAAAAGTAACATGTTGCTTAATTCGAACTGTCGAACTGACAGTTTGACAGTCTGTCAGTTCGACAGTTTGTGGGAAGAAGGTGGTTGGTTGGGCGACTAGGGTCGGATCGGAAAAGGCGTGGTTAAACAGTTATATCGCTCTTTGTTTATCTAATCTACTTCCTATATGCTTCTCTGTTGCACGCATTATTTTCCTATGTCCTCAAATGAAATTTCCAGATATGTATACACGAAACGGGCATTTGCCCCTAAAACCAAGTAGCTGCTCATCTATAGTTGCGTAGCACTGAGGAGAGTAACTCTTTGTACAATCTTCTATAAAATCCTCCCGTATTTGTCTTATCGGAGAAAATTTGTCTTCACGATTTCTTTTTTCTTTATCGTCAAATCTTAACCGTTTGAGTCCGGGAGAATTTTATATCCATACAAATGAAGCACGATAGCGCTTCCTCGGACTCAAACGGTTAAACAATTCAATATAAATTTGAAACGTATTTCAGGCATAATGCATCTATATATTTGAGGTCCTTGTGAAGAAAACATTTGTTCTACAGATAGATGTGCTTTTTTTCGAGCACCAGCTGTGTACAAAAGGCCTAATAGAGCATTGATTTCATTACATTATCTATAGGATGTACGTGTTTCGTACCTGGCTGGTATTTGACACCTTGTCTTTCTATTTTTTCATTTGTATGAATTATAATTTCATTTAAAATTGTAGGAGTAAATAAAATGGTTCAAGCATCTATTTCTGTGGTAATTACACGTGCATACTTTGGTCCAGATACCTTTACCACGATGTTTCTTGAAGGCGTTCTGGTTTTTGCAGGTTCTCGTGAACTCCATGCAAAACCATTTCTGCCCTTCAAAATTCAATCACGGTGAAGTTGACGATTTTCAAACTCATCATCTTCAAAAGAAGTGTCATCGTTGTGTTCCGACAACTCTTCCACCTTATCCTCACAGTCACTTTCTGCAAAATTGTCATCAACATCGCTTTCTGCTTCATCGTTCTTTGTAGGACAGTTTTTTCAAAGTCCAGATCTAGAGCACTAACGCTTTTTTTTACACATGTTTCACAAATATTCTATCACACGAAATTACAAACAGTATTATTTTACAATACGAAAACGTATCCTGGGGTCACTCAAACCCCAAATAATTTTTATTGAGAAAACGATAATCGGCAACGTAAGGTTCACTGTACGTGTTTATACTATTCACAGTCGAATAACTTTACCTAAATTATCAGCGCCACCAAGCGCGAAATAAAAATATAAGCGAAAAAATTCAATTCTGTTGGGGTCACTCGTAACCCCAGTATACCTTCTAGGGTTATTAATAATAGTAATAATACCAACTAATACACTTATTTTCATATTAACTACATTAGTATCGTTGTTCAAAACTGACACGTGAAGTTACTAAACATGTGATATTATACAAAACTTTTATTTTTTGAAATTGTATGAATCCAATTAAACCAAATATAAATCTTCTTTAATTCCTAAAAAATAATATTTCAGTGTTACCAAAACATATATATTTGTCTAATTAAAAATATTCACGTTTCCCAACTGCATATGCGATAAATGTCCCAATAAAGGTACCCCAACAATTAATATTTTTTGACTAATGGTAAGAAACATCAAAACGTCTTTTTGGGTTTCCAAGTCAGCGTCGTACCAATTCAAATTATAAATGGCTGTCGATAAGTTGTCTCCCTAAAATAATCAGGAAAATACAATTGAACCAATTTAAAAAAATAGAAAAGGAATAATACCGCATCAGTAAGTCTTTGCGTTTTGTGATGAGCATAATGCAACATTAAAAGTGTCACACTTATAATAATAAAATCTGCCAAATTTGGACGCTGAAAAATATTTAAAATTTAATAATTTTAAAGGTCAGTCAGACAATTTCATGAACTAATTTAGTTTTATTACAAACCAATAAAAACCCTGTAATGGATAAAATCGCACAAATTATGACAAAGAATTTTGGTCCAACAATAATATCCCTCGTGAAATCATTAGCGATTTGAAATAATTTGTATATCTGTTGATAATACGCGATAACTTCTTTCAGTTTAAAATTACTTGATCGATTAAGGCTGACTTTTACCAATCTCCGGTTAATGTAACCAGCGGTTTATTACCATGGTTATTGGCAAAGTAGCCAATCGCATAAGTTGAAATTGAAATTAAACCGCTGGTTAAGTTAACAGGAGGTTGGTAAAAAGGCCCGTAAGACGAATATTTTCGGTCGATGATGTAAGATGTTCCAAACGTAAAATTAATAATTCCAACGAATAAGAATAAAATAATACCAAACCGAGAACAATTTGTGTAATCGTAATAACGGAGTACACTTGAAATAATACTATTAAGCGTGTTGCCACGATTTTAAATTAAAGGGAACGTAATAGGATAGTATTAAATTGCAACTGAAACCTTTCTCATTTGGAAACCATTGTAAATTGGTGCAAAAGCGTTTATCAAAGAAAGCGCTATGTGATATTAAAAAGGCTATTGCATAACCTATATAATTAACAATTTTTAAGGCGAATCTATTATTTTTTTCAAGAAATTCCATACGTTTCGGATAACCGAAATTATTAAAATCGCTTAAAGCATCCATTAATTCGAAGAGATTATTGCCACGATAAAGAAGTAAAGTATTCGTTATTAAAAACCCTAAGCCAAATGTTAGGAATTGTAAATGGAATAAATATTCAAGAAAAATCATTTTGTAACCTAAAAAAATGCAGTTCATGTTATTCTTAAAATATTTAAAATTTATTATAAACCTACTTAAAATTTCTATTATTAGTGGATAAGCAGTCCAAATAAAATTGATTAATGTTAAAATAATCCCACCCAAACCTCGAATACCATCGCTATTAGGCCAAGCTTGCTATTTTCGAAAGTAACGTTCGAATAAATAAAAACCATAGGTTTTTGAAACTTTACAAGTTTCCTTGGTGATGCCAAAAATCATTTTTAGTTTTACACACTTTATTTTTATATCGATAAGAACCGACCTTTTCAACTTAAAGTTGACAACTGATTTGATTAAACTTAATCTACTTCACTTACATACGGCATTTTCTTGTTAGGTATTTATATATGGGAAAATGAACTTGTTTTCAAGAATAAATCGAAGGCTTTGTCGTTAGGATAAATAATTATTAAGAAGGTAATATACAGTGAGTGGTAAAATTATGGATTAAATTCAATAAAACGATAAGAAAAATGATTTTGTAAAAAGAACAAAGCAGATCAATTTTATTTAATCAAAAATCATACTTCTGAAAAAATCATACTACTTAATTTATAAATATAATTAAGAAAATTGAAAATGTGTCAAAGGCTGTCAGGTAGTCAACTTACGACTTGTTTCTGTGACAGATAATACGTTACTTTTCACTTGCACAGGCTTAAAATTTGTTATTAGTTAATTGTTGTTAATAGATTAGAAAGACATGAATTTGAAGTACGGCAAACTTTAGTGCACTAAACATTTTGCTATTCTCTGTGTACCAGATTCGTAAAAAGTAGTAAAATAGAATGTTTTAAAATTAAATCCATTTTGAGAACCGCAAATTGTCTTAATAATTTATCAGTAAAGATTTAATGATTTTACAATAAATTAATTGAAATCGTTGGTACTGACAAACTTTTTTAACAGAGCAAAATAATATCTTCTTTACATGGGATAGTACGTAGGATCGATTAGTAAAGTATGGGGGAAAATGCAACAGTTATACTACTAACCAAAGTATTTATCAAAGAACAGTATTTTGCTGAAATGTTGTGGCTATTATTAATAAGACTATAGAAATCATTCAAATAAATTTAAAAGTTTTAATTCACACGCTCACAAGTGCCACCGATTAGTCGGAAGAACGCGATGTACGCACACATCGCAACTGAACGGTCGGATATTTTTACTTTGTTGATCATGGATTTTGCAGAGATAGCATGTATCTGTGCTCTAGAAATTCGAAGAAGGAAAATGCATAAAAGGAGGAAGTATTGGGTGTACCCTCTTACCTTTCAACGTTTAACCAAGGGGCAATTCCACAAGTTATATAAAGATTTACGGTGCCATCCACAGAAATTCTTTAATTATTACTGAATTAGTATATCTAGCTTTGATGAGCTTTTGCACTTAATAGGGCCGTCAATGACGTATCAAGATACCATGTGGAGAACTTCCATTCATCCAGAAGAAAGGCTATCAGTTACATGAAGGTAAGAAAATAAATATTATATTTACTTCAGAAAATTTTTATTGGGCTCGGTGGTGTTGGAGTAAAACTTTTCATTATTGTCAAAAACTGAATTTTTACTTTAACTTTTTGGTTAGGGGTTAGCTTTCTAAATGAGGGTAGTAGAGACAGCAAAAACGACTTATCTTCGTCGATGTCCTCACTTGTCTTATTTTTTAATATATTTAACAATGACTTCGTATGACATTTCTTTTTAATTTTTTTACCGGGGTGCCCTGTGATTGACCTGTTGTTTGAGTTCGGTCAGTGTGATCTAACTGGTCACTTTGTTCACATTGAAGGGTGTGCTGTTTGCCGAAGGAAACCCTTCCATTGGATACGTCCTTCATCGTCCGTGTCGGGAGGACTTATATCGCCAACTGTATTCCGGTCCTGAAGAGTTGGCATTAAAAACAGAAGTTGATCGAAGTAGACATATTTTCTACGCTTTTCAGCGGCTTGGCCTGACTTGCCTTTTCGCTGTTTGTTTAATTCTCTTCGGGAACATGTTCTTAAATCATGCCAACGGATTTTTAATTCTTTGCCTATAAATAATAAATTGATTTTTGTGTTATTACATTTTTCGTAATGTGGAACGAGTTCTTCGTTTTCATCTCAGTGTGAGGAGGTTTATAAAGATTTGATCAAAAACAATACACAACAGTTAATAGCAGACTTTATGGTAAAATCTGGTCAGCCTGAAATTGTTTCAAGTAAATCTAACACAGAATTACATCAAGTAGAAGTATGTAGTGATGAAAGTGGTATCATGTCAATTAGAAGGAAAGGATTAATTGTTTGCGAAAGTGATAGCAGTTTGTAATATCTTCCATGTAGTTAATTAAGTTTACTTTCGTGTTTCCATAGATATAATAAATTTTATACATATTTGCGTACATTTTTATTTATTTATGTATTTTGTAAACAAACTGCCACTTTTATGTAGTAGAAAATGATATATGCTATTCATTTACTTTGCAACATTGGTTAACGTTGAAAGAAATAACTAATCATGCATATTGTAGATTATCTTCGATTTACACGGTTTTACGTATAGCAAATACGCTTTTCAATTTACACGATTTTCTGTGAAACCTATCTTCCGTGTAAATCGGGGGATAGGTGTATTAGTTCGGCGTGTGTATACTATACTTTTTAAGACACGGTGTGTATACTGGGTCATTTAGGGAACAAGCATGTTTTCAAAGTTTTATGGCTTTCAAAAATTCTAGAAAGATTCTGAGTTACTTATTGAAGCATCTACTACATAGCCAAACAGTTACCAAACTCAAAAGTTTAAAACTGTTGTCAATAAAAATGAAACAATCGTCTGAAAAGTCAGAAAAACGGAATTTTATTAACAAACTCGTAAGTCTAAAATAAACTAGTTTAAAAAAACGGTTGTAGGCTTTTTTAGCTTAAACTATGAGCTTTTAAAAGAGTATAGTATTTTTATTATAGAATATAGTGATTTAAGGAAAGTAAATTATTGTGCGCAATTGTTGCAAAAATGCGTGCGGTGGTCCTCGCAAATTGGTGTTCCGCACGAGGCACAACAGTATAGTGTTTTTTGGTTTCTTTCCAGCTACAAACAGAACACCTTTTTCGTTTCTCTAGTTGCCCTGTGGTAAAGGGTGCGCGTTCATTAACTCTGAGAATATCGCTAATGAGGTTTCTAATATTTTTCTGTAAGGTGGGTTTTTTTAGACGAGCCTCTAAATGTGGTTTCAACAGACTTCGAACCAATTGTTTGGTGAAATCGCGACGAATCAAGGAGGGGTTGGCTTCTCGCAAATTATATAAAATTGCGCTGTTTACTCCTGTCTGATCTAGTATCCCAAAAAAGAAGCGCATCGGCCATCGTTTGGTGATTCGGCTTGTCGTATAATTTTTGCAAAGTTCATCAAACGTGTCCGTTCCACCTTTTGTAAGGTTGTAAAAGCCAACGATTTCTGGTTTCCCGATTTTTTCATCCATTCGGCCGGCTCTATGCAGGCTGGATAATATCAAAACTACCTTGTTTTTTTAGGGCAGTAAGAAAGTAGTCATCCCATCGGCGAAGGCGTACCGCACTGTGCCAGCAGCAGCTGACTGTGTAAATGTCGTCGGTATTTAGAGCTTGTTTTTTCGCAACGTGCCAACCATTGTCAAGAAGAAATTGTTCTTCATCTCTTGAACGATCTTTACAAACATGAACCAGTTGTCGCATGTGACGTTGCGTTGAGAATGGTGGATCTGCTCAGTTAATTTCTTGACATAATAACTCGGCACGGTGTCTCCTGCGGCTGTTTCTACCCTTCCAACATAAGGTTCAACGTTTAGCAAGTACGATGTTTGTGACAATTCTTATTCCGTATTTATCCAACTTATTACTGATGTATACTCTCGCACCAAAACGGCCACGGAATCCGAGAAGTTGTTCATCGATCGTGCAAATAGTAGATGGCGGATAGTATTTTTTACAATTTGCAATAAATAGATCCCACAGATCTTTTATGGGAGCTAAAGCATGTTCTATTCTCCTTGCGTTTAGCGTATTCTTGTCGTCGAACCGAAGATTTTCGAGAAGTTACTGAAATCGACGCTTTGACATGACGGCCCGGTACAAATTATGTCCGAACTCAGGGTTCCACAGATCTTCTAAATTTGTGTGATTGTTCTTTTCCATACTGGCAAAATATAACAATCCAATAAAAGCTTTCAACTCGACTATATTGGTGTTTTTAGCACACGTTGGAATTTCTGCGTTTGTTTCTTGTTTCCGATCGATTTCTTCATTGGTATGCTGAACAATCATGTTGAGGATTTTTTTAGTAAATAATAGAGCCCAAGCTTCCAAGGGTGTTGTGATATCCCTTGCTTCTTCTTTTGCTGACGGCAAGTACACTCGAAGTGAATGGCGTCCCCTTCTCTCAGGTGCATTCAGCGACCATCGGAAATAATTTTTGCCTTTGATAATTTGCCTTCGACGACCTGCTTGTTCTCTTGGTTCTTCCTCAGCTTCGTTACTCTTCGCTCTTTGGTTGACTCGTGGTTTTTTTGGTTGGTCGAAATCGTAGTCCTCGTCACAATCCTGTTCATCGGGTATTTCGTCGTAAATTTCTTCTCCGTCGGCTTCATTCTAACTTTCTTCATCGTTAAATACTTCAGGACGACGATCGCGTAGATTGTAAATAATTTTCGATGCGTTCCTTTCACCCATCTTCAAAAACTGTTGAAAAAAACTTTTTGTGGTCTTTTTCACTATTCCATGGTTTTAGTACAAATATCTAATTTAATAAACATTTAATTTATATTTTCTTAGTTTTATGTTTCCTCATTTAATTTCTAATTATCAAAAAATCTATGTCTAATAGTGTTACTTTACCTATTGGCTTAAGTTTAGCTCCGCCGTAAGCTTCAAGCATAATATTGCTTTCTTTTACCTTGTCCTCGAGGTACTGCTTTTCTTTCCGTTTCTTCTCAAGTTCCCCTGCAGTTAGAATACTCACATCTGCTCTAAAGTTCAGTTTAAAATTGATGTTGGTATTTTCAAACTGAATGACTTCACACCACTCATTTCCACAGCTGGCCTGGTCTATGGTCTTGATTAGATTGCTTTTCTAATGCACATTTCTGCTTTTCTAATTTAGCCCTATAAGCTACAGCTAACAATAAGTCATTCGGTAACTTACATCTTCGACATTCTTTTCTAAATGATGGACATTTTTTGGTAAATGCTTTTGTTTACACCTTCTACAAAAAACGGCTTTCCTGTTTCTTCCTTGTTTTCTTTTTTAATATTTTTATTTATTCCTTGAACTGCATCTAACTATATATTCTCTTGCAGATTTTTAATTTGCGCTTTCATTACTTCTTGGGCTCGACAAACATTGAAACACTGATTTAATGTAAAATTTTCTCGATTTAGTAATTTTTCTTGCATACCTTTATCTGTTATTTCTATTACTATTCTATCTCGTACCATTTCATCAGCATCTTTAAATTCATGTGATTTTACCATTTTTTTCCAAATCTTGTAAGAAATGATCAGACGGGTCTTGTTCATTGTAGAATTTAAACCTTTCATATATTAAATTCTTCTTGGGGCTTAAATATTCCTCGAACTCTTTAAAAACCACAGACAACGAGAAATAAATATATATTTCAACAACGTCTTCTTCAATAGCATTCAAAAGAATTGCCACTTTTAGTGCGTAATTTTTCGAGCCCTGTCATATAAATTTCAAAGTTTTGCTTAAATTTCTTGAAGGTTTCTACCACCTTTCCTTCAAAGCACATTCGAAAGGGAACTCACCCACTTTCCATTTTTTAATTATGTTCGATTCTCTCTTTGTTACACAAATTTTCGCTTGTTATTAGGCTAGTTTGGGCCAATTGCACCTCTTTCACACTTGTCACTACGCCATATTGTGGTCTCATTAAATAGAACCAGGATTTTCGCACAACTATTTTATTTAATAAACACTAATGGCGTATTCGAATGGCAGAACTAGTGTGCACTGGTGCGCACTAGTTGAGTGCAAAATGTGACATATGTCACACTAGCTTAGTGCAAAAAAGGGCAAATTCAACAGAACGCGATGAAATCAAACGTAATCATAACATCACTTGTGAGTGTGTTCAAGGCTTGATGATGTTTAAAACGTTTTATAAACTACAATAATAAAATGTAATAGAACACAACGAAACAACCAATAGAACACGCTGTTATGCACTGGTGCGCACCAGTGCAACTAATCGAATTCGCCATTAATATGAGAGCGTGTCGTATTACGTTTTACATGTTACATTCTACTGTTAACTTCAAGTTATACTTAAGCCTGATATATGATATCTGCAGTAATCTGAACTCTAATTTTATCAAACGCAAAACGATGGTTAATAAACTTTTATTAACATCGAAAGCTTAGGCCGCTATTACACTGTCAAAGATTTTATAAAAGATATTAGATATTGCAGCATAATAGGCTCTATTTTATAAAAGATTTATTGCATAAACTATCGTTTATCAAAATTCATTCCACCACATTTGATAAAAGATTTGTAATTAATAAACATATTTTATGAACATTCTATAAAAGATCTTTCATATAATCTTTGATAGTGTAATAGCGGCTTTAGGCATAATGGTTTTTTAATTAATTCTCCCACAACGTAACTTATGCTTTTATTTTACATTTTATGTATTAGTTCAATAGTTACGTACAAAATATAGTGATTTATCAAAGCCATTTGATGTATGACAAATATGTTAACGAAACCTTTTTAATACGCCATAATTCATTGAAATGTATAAAAAAATCTTTTATGTACCAGCCTTTTGCTGGTAATAAAAAAATAAAAATCGATAGCACTTGGTATTTGAAACCTTCGATATGTAGTAAATAGGGTTAGTTATTGAAATAACTACCAGAAAGTCACTTAATATAATTTTTGGTGTTCCAGGATAATTTTTCAAAATTACACTATCTATCATTCAAAAATTACCCTACATTTAAAGAAATCGTATCGACAACATTGTTTTTGAAAATTAATTTAATATTCTTATTTTTTTTTCTTTCCTTTCAGTAGCTATTTTTACGCACCAATTCTTTTGTATAAAGTGGAAAATTAATTAAAATGTAGCATTAAGTCACGCATTTGGATTATTTACTTTCTTAGTAAGTAAATAAAATTCAAAAATCGGTCACGTTTGTTATCAACATTCTCAATGCGTAGGAGTAATTAGTACTAAACTAAATGTCAGCCAAACATCTGACGTGTTCGTACAGGTGCCCGGACGCATAATGTCGTTTCCGGATCTAAATCGATGCTATAACATGCGGGGGGTGTTTGTTAAACAATGTAATTAGATCAACTGGTGCAAATTTACTCAAAGTGCTACCTGTTTATACCGGAAATGCGGCAAGTCCCTATTTCTTTGTGATTTACAATCGCGGGGAGAATTCACGGATCGTCGCTTTCTGGATTCTACTCTAGCTCGATGATGGAAGGGTCATTACCGGAACAACCTGTTGTCTAACAGATGCAGCTTCGAAATTCAATGCCCCCCTCTCAAAGAGGTTTTAGTTAAACCCAAAGCTGTCCGTTATACTAGGTCCGGAAGTTAGTTCGCTTTTCACTTCATGAAACTTAATTTCCAAACAAGAAAAAAAAAGGCTAACACAAAATCCAACAAAGAAAAAGTTCACTTCCTACTTCGACTTTCCATTCCCGGAAAGCCTGAATCGGAGAGAAACGAAATTGCGTAATTTTCAGCCTTAGAATTCGATTTCGCAGTTAATAACCATCGCAGGAAATCAGTTCTCTAAACCAATCTTCTATTTGTTGCCTATTTATGTATTTTTTTTAATTTAATTTTATATTAATTTTTAATTTCTCTCGAAAGATTTGCGTCCATAAGCTTTTAATGCTTATGCTTTCGTCATATCATAAACTTGCATTTTAGTGATATATGTCCCCATTGTTCTTTCGGTAATATGTTGGAATGAAATATTGGTTGTACAATTATAAATAATGTGTTTTCCTAGGCTGTTTGCTTAACAAGTGGTAACATGCTATTTTTTTGGAATGGTTAATATTAGTTGATATTTAAAGCAACAATTTAATTAATTTGCTGTAGAATTCATTACTACACATATAAAATATAAACAGCAAAACTTCATTTAATAATATATTTATTAAATTGAAAATCATGAAATATAATATTTGTTTTCATATAAAGGGAAATAATAGTGTTCATTATTTATTTAGTTCTTTTATATGTATGTTATTAATATAAAATATATTTTTGAATCAATTTTAGTTGTCCTATTATGTTTTATTTGTCGTTTTTTATCAGTGTTAAGTATTATCTAACAAACAATTTAACAGGATTCTGTTCTAATTACTTACAAACTTTAAAACCAAACTTTCTGAAGAAAGAAAAAAACTTTAAAACTGTCAAAGGATATAACTTGTTTCTAAAATGAACGCATTTTTCAACATACTTTTTCTCTGTACTTTTTGCCTTTGTGAAATAAAATATAAAATTGGGTAATTGTGAAAACTTTAATTGCGAATTCGATTGGTTGCACTGGTGCGCACCAGTGCATAACAGCGTGTTCTATTGGTTGTTTCGTTGTGTTCTATTACATTTTATTATTGTAATTTATAAAACATTTTAAACATCATCAAGCCTTGAACACACTTACAAGTGATGTTATGATTACGTTTGATTTCATCGCGTTCTGTTGAATTTGCCCTTTTTTGCACTAAGCTAGTGTGACATATGCCACATTTTGCACTCAACTAGTGCGCACCAGTGTACACTAGTTCTGCCAATCGAATACGCCATAAGATTGCCTTACACTTTAGTTTGCCATCATACGCCTCACATAAAAAAATATAGATTAACACTTTCTCGCTAATAAATTTTTAATCGAACTTTACTCAAGCATAAAAATCATTTGGAAAATTTCTATATCCAATTAAAGCTGGAATATTCTACTTTATTTTTAACAAAGGGACCACCATAATATAAAAATAACGTAAAATATTGTAATGAAAATAAGAATAAAAGCTATTATTAAGGATTCGAACGATCCTTCGTATGTGGAAACTGATTTATTTCCACTTCCCTTTGTTGGGATTTTAAGGGGAGTGGCTAATCACTGACGCATAAGCCGCTCGCGAACTTTAACAACGATCTTCTTGCGAACTACTGAATAGTGCGCCCTAATATTTTACACTTTTGTGCTATATACCAATATATGCCACTGTGCAGAATTAAATTATTCAATCTGCGTTTGCCCAAAATAACTTGCTCAAATGCCGAAATACAGTTCCATTTCGGCATTTGCTCAAATACACTGGAATATTTCGCGAAATGTTCTATTATTTCGGCACTTGTCCGAATTCGGCGTTTGGGTCTAACATATATATGGTCTGTGGTCGTTATACAGGGTGTAACAAAAGTATGGAATATAGCTTATAAATACGCCATTTATGATTTAAATGAAAAAAGTTTCAAATAAAAGTTTCTTGGTAAATTATGGGACATATTTTGGCTACATTCGTTTGTTTGTATCGTCTGCTGTTTGGTTGCTATGGTAACCAACTTTTTTACCTTAAATGGGATGGGTATATTTTTGTTGCATATTCTAATAGATCATTTCCTGTTCTACACGAAGGTTCTACACAAATATATCAAATCATAAGGTTTTAGAAGAAAAAAATCGAGAAAAATTGCATTTTTGAAAATATTTCATCAACTACTTTTGGTCAAAGTAGGTTGGTCAAGTTTTTGTAAAAAAATTGACAATAGCAACAAATATGGCGCAATTAAGCGAACACGAAGCAATTGAAATGCTGATGATGTGTGGGTACGGTGACAGAAAACGTAATAAAAGTGAAATTTGTGCCATCTTTAATAATATTTACCGAGATACACAAATTTTACAATCTACCGTATCTAAAATCTTAAAAGAATTTTGTACTACCGCAAGAGTTAAGAACCTGTATTCTTAAAATTTTCAAAATCCTGTATTCTTATAACAAATTCCCTGTTTTTTTTGTTTCTTAATTATTGAATTCTTAAATGGCTCTTGCACACAACAAGATGAAAGATATTTTTTTGTCTAGATTATTCTACTACAATTCTGAGGTGGTCTAGAATAGTTAAGATTCTAGCCAGATAGCTAAATTTTGCATTAACATTACCGCAGTTTAACTTTGGCCACTGTTTGGCAGAGTCTTACTTCTTCGGATGGTAAACATTTTTTTTTAGATTTTGGATACGGTGAATTGTGGAATTTGTGTGTCCGGGTAAATATTATTAAAGATTGCAAAAACTTCACTTTTGGTACGTTTTCTGTCGCTGTACCCACATATCATCAGCATTTCAGTTGTTTGGTATTCGGTTAATTGCGCCATAGTTTTTGCAATTGTCAAATTTTTTGACGTTTAGTGACGTCAATAACGCCATTTCAACGCCCACTTTGACCAAAACTATTTGATGAAATATTTTCAAAAATGCAATTTTTCTCGATTTTTTTCTTATAAAACCTTATGATTTGATATGTCCATCGTGTAGAATAGGAAATAATCTATCAAAATATGCAACAAAAATATACCCATCCCATTTAAGATAACAAAGTTGGTTACCATAGCAACCAAACAGCAGACGATACAAACAAACGAATGCAGCCAAAATATGTCCCATAATTTACCAAGAAACTTTTATTTGAAACTTTTTTCATTTAAATCATAAATGGCGTATTTATAAGCTATATTCCATACTTTTGTTACACCCTGTATAGACCTCGTAGTGACCACTTGTACCCATAGAAAACCAAGAGTTATATATAATAAATTCTGTTAAATACGAGTGTCTGGTGTTGACTTTCTGTCAGACGTGTATCTAAAGCTCTTTGTAAGAATATTGCATTTGACATGTATAGAAAAACACTAAGGCCGGTTTTTGTGCTCAGCCGACGGTCAGCGCTGATGTCGGTCATGCGTAGCTATATCAACGTATTTATATGTGTCTATTCAGTGCTGCACTGATGAACAGCTTCATATAAATACGTTGATATAGCTACGCGCGACCGACGTCAGCGCTGACCGTCGGTTGAGCACTAAAACCCACAGAACAAATATAATGAGAAGTGGAAGGTCAACGTTATAAAACGGGTGATTGGGCTATCCCCACTTTCGAGTGGCCTAGGTGCGCGCGAAAATGGCGGATTTGAAAATGTAAACAAATCTGTATTTATAACCTATCTTTATTTTTACATTATACTTATTCTCTGTAGTGAACAAAATTTTATCACTACAGTGAAAAAATATAACATAAACATAAGAATGAAAGAAAATATCAAAATTACAAACAAAAGTACAAATAATTTAAAATATTTATTTCACTTTTAATTTATATAAATTTTACAACATGTTTCATTGCAATAAAATGATTTGTAATAACAAATAGTATTATATTAAACATATTTATGCTATAAAGAGTAGAAAATTTAAAAAATAAAATAAAAGAAAAAACACGAAACACATTTTCTAGAGCTAATTTTAAATTGATTCGATGCATATCTTCATTCCAAATTCTTTCTTAGGGAAGTTAGATGCTTTTGAACCATCCAGACCAGTCCAGGCGATACTACACTTGATTATTCCTTAATCTGTAAACGACTTTTTCTTCTTGCAAAACGTTGTGTCCACATGAAACAAAAAAAAGGGTTAGCGATTCTTTTTTATAAGTAAGTTTTAATAGAATAAAACCAAATTAAATGGTCTTCCACAAAGAATAAAACATTAAATTCTCAAACTACCCAGGAGGTTCCATTTTGACAAGCTTTGACAATTAATGACGCAAGTGGATGAAGGACTATCTTTAGAAGAATCCATTATTTGACATTATTTTCTGAAAGAAAGCTGTAATCGCTAATATTTTTCTTGGATTTGCTTTAGAAATAGCTTTGATAGCTTCTTCAAGCATAGAAGTATAGTTCCACAAGAAATTATAGGTAGTAATATTTTTGTGCCGTCTTGAGGAAAATGGCATAACTTGAAAGAAATCATTTTTAAAAAAATTACTAGAAATTTGTATTTTTTAAAAAGTGTTATCTGGCATTTCAAATGGGTTCAGTGAGTTTCTGGCATCCTTTCATGTTAGGGTATCAAGGGTTGAACTTTTTAAAATGAAATTTTACCAAAGATAATGCCAAACGATGATCTTAAACCAGAGATAATGCCAGAGATGATCTTACACATTTTGAGCTTGCAGTTAAATGTATAAAAAGTCATTTGTTCAATACACTTGGTACACAACTCATTTTAAAATTCAATTGTGCTATGCTAACAATGTAAACGACTGCTACGGGGATGTCGTTCACCAAGCGACCAAACCTAACCTGAAAGTCGTTCATAACGATGTCGTTAGAAGTTACAAAATACGAATTGTCGTTCATGAACGACAATCGGTTCATAACGATGTCGTTAAGAGTTACAAAATAGGCCTGTTAGAAACAATATTTAGAAACTTACCGTAAAATAAGATAAAACAGTAAACCACTAACCTTACATCGCGTGCAAAATGCCGGGAAACGACGCTACTACGCCACTACTTATTCCGCGCAGGCGCACTGTGACAACGCGGTGTTGCCACATAATCACACATAATTCAATAATAATTTGACGTGGCATCTGTGTTTCTGAGTCCGGCATTGCCGGGTTCCGTATCCGAGTTTCATCCCCGTGCTAAAACCAGTCTAATTGCTTGAATACGCGTTAAGATATCAAAATCAAAACGCAGTTCAAACGCAACCCAAAATACATAAATTACTGTAGGTAATTAATTAATAAATATTGAGGTGAGAAGGAAATACAGAAAAAATCGGACTCAATCTTTTTTCTCCTTCGCTCAATTTTAATGAAGTCAATGTCGTTTGATTCCGCTATTATTTTAACTCCAGGATTATCCAAGGGTCCGATACCAATTTTCAAGATTTGATGTACTTATGACGTTGAAGAGGCAGGCGCGTCACGCTACGTCTTTCACACTTTATACGACTTACCTTCCCACTTGATTTTTGTACTTTTTCTACTCACGGATCTTTATCATTTTTTCGGTCATAAATACCTCAAGATTTTACGATTCGGATTGGGTCTTGAATGAACAAATCGAACGATGTTGGTTTCGTTAGCCTTTAAGGCTGTAGTCTCGGGCCCGAAAAAGTTGTTCCAATATTTCGCGTTAACCGTGTAATAAATCAAAAAATTTTTCAAACGAAAGTTGTCTAAAAATGAAAAATCTAGGCATGTCAAGAGAGATATTTAATAAATTGTTGTTAATAACTGAGATTATTAAGAAGCATTTTTAAACGGGCTCTTGCAATGTATAAATAAGTATTCAAGATATATTTTTTCCATTTACCGTTTTTTGATATTTTAAAAAATAAACGAGGAATTTTGGAATTTCTCACGGTATAAACTTGGGAATATTTTTCAATTTCGCTAAATAGCTCCGCCCTAATTGACCACGTGGTATGGCCAGCGGAGTTGAGTAGGTGCCGTAAGTAAACAAATAAGTTTTTTGTGTAAGTCGATTCTGCTTCGTTGTACATTTCTGGAGATAAATACTGTGGAGAATGATTCGGACTTTGGAATTCACAGATTTTATTGCTTGTAAAATATTTTAGAATTTTTGGTAAACTAAAATCTAATAAAAAAAAATCATAATTTTAGTAATCTTTTTGTTATGTAAGTACCTCTACCTCATGAAAATGAACTTTGATATTGTAATTTTGCACACTAACTTTTTCTTTACATGCACTACCTGTACGAGAGAAAGTATGTACAGATGGGCCAAATCGAATTGTGAAAACCGCATATTGACGTCTCTTACGGTTTCAGTGATGCTTTTCGAAAAAGTGCATTTTTGAAGTCTTCATGTATGTTAGATTTTTCTGTAAGCAATATTTTAGTAGCTACAGGTATAAAAATGTTTTTTTTTTTCAAATGGAACACTATATTTTTACATATTGAATGAGAGCCTAGAATTCCCTTTCCAAAAATATGCTTATAAAGTATGAAAAATGGGATAGATGCGATAATTTGTTTCAGAGAATCTGGAGAAAATACAGAGGTTGTATTTACATAAACGATATATAGAGAGAAGACAATATTTAAACTCATTTTTATCAATGTTAAAAAAATTAGATTGTTAAAATCCATAATCTGAACTAAAAAAGGTTAATGATATTTTTAGAAGACTACGACTTGTTTTTGAGTTATGTTATAGTTGTAATCAAACATCTTGGTCTTACTTATAAATATACTCTCGCTTTTGGTTTTTGTTCAACGCCTGCTTATTCAAAATCAGCAAGCTTTAAAGTTCTATGTTTCGAGAGAAACTTGAGTAAGGTATCATGTGTGGCGTATTTTTGGAAAGGGAAATTAAACTCTCGTCGAATATGCAAAAATGTATAGGTGCTCCATTTGAAAAAGACATATTTGTCTCTGTAACTATTAAAATATTGCTTACAAAAAATCTAACTTACACCGACAAATTCTACATAAAAAGTTGCTTTGGAATCTTTTCACAGAATCATGCATAATCCAATAGAAAAAAAGTTGTGGAGATTTTTCAAAAATGCACTTTGTAGGAAAACTCCTGTATTTCCGAAACTGTAAGAGATATCAATTTGCGGTTTTCACCATTCGAATTCTTATAAACATCGAGCAATATTATTTTCCCCTATCTTTTGTAGAAACAGGGGTGTCCCTTTAAAAGTGTTCAATTTAGCACACCTGTACAGTACAGTTGATTATCCCAGCTGAACAACGAACTGCTCTACCATTTTAAAACATTTAATTTTTTTGCACAGGGTTTATTGCATATACTAAAGTAAGTCAGGATCTTATTCGAATTTGGTAAGAAAGATACATCTAATGTTTCCTCCTTTTTCTACTTTACTAAAACGAACTGAACCTCGATTCATGTATTCGCTTCTCCACAAAAGATAAATAAACACATGGGTTTTGAATGTAAATCCTTTGTCTCTTGTCTACAGAGGGCGGTGCTTAGCCCAGAATTAAGGTCCACCTTCTTGCTTCCGCGCGTCTAACTCCTGCGCCCCTCAGAAACTCGATGACCGTAAGACTACAGCCTTAACAGATTCGGTATCATGTGGCAAACTACGTTCATTCAAACATGATTATCCCGCTAATCTCTAATTTTACTGACTGTGAGTATAATAGATATGACAAATATTAGTGTTATTATTGATGTTAAATAAGCAATCCTTGAGAGTACACCTGACCTTTAGCGTTACTAATAAAGCATCGAAGCAGTTAAAAGTTAGAATTGAACAAAGGAGGAAATAGGGAGAATCCTTCAAATAAAAATATACTTGGTCTAAATTACAATACTACCTCGGTAAATGCAATTAATAAAAATTAAGGTTGTTGCATCTATTGAGGCTGTTCTACCTTGCAAGCAATAAATGTAACAAAAAAGTGTAAATGAAAAGCATTTTATTTAACAAAACTTATTTTAAAACATATTGAAAAATATTAAAATAAGTGTAAGGTGTAAACGAGAGTGAAAGTTCTCTTTAACAACATCAACTAGATTTTGATATAAATACCTCAAGTTTTCAAAATTGTTTAAGAAATGAGGAACCTAACGGCGTCGATTTCACTAAAATTTCACAAAGGGAAAAAGATCCTTTCAAACATTCCGCTTTTCCCTTGTCATCTCGTTATAGTCATTTACGTATTTCGGATCGGACTCTTGGTTAATTTGATAGAATAAAGAATGCTTTATCAAACAGCATTAACCTGTTTTTGACATTTTAACGGGTAACCGAACAATTAGTGTTTTTATACATGTATAATGTCATAGGAGCGGACTGGGTAGCTAATTTTACGTAGGTGAGCAGATGACTAGGCATTTTCGAGAAAAAAATCTTGAAATTAAGAATTTTGATATGGGTAAGCAGTTAACCGTTGGTTCAGTATTGTTACCAACAGCTATCCATCGTATCGACCGTAATTCGAATATCAGTAACGATGATTTTTAATCGTTATAAATCTACTATTACAGTTATTATTTCTTAAGAAAGCACGTTCTATTTTATACCTGTTTGAAGGAATGTTTGATTTTTTGTCGAAAATGCCTGACCATCTGTCTAATATTTTACCAAAAAAAATTCAAATATCTGTCCTACCCGTAAAAAAATTTCGTCAAAAATCCGGTGGTCACAGGTCTGGTAGTAGTTCCCTTGTGAGATCATTGATTTAACAAAATTTTGTGAAAATCCTTAAAAGTTTGACTAGTACTAAATAATAAAAGTACAGTTGACGAAGCTACTAAGTTTAAGCGAGATAAATCCAATTTACTTAGGTCCACAGGAGCACTTTAGTGAAGCATTTGAATTTCTAACTTCGTGACAATTTGAAACACAGATAGCGCCACAATTGAAACGTTTTCGATTAAGTGTACGGAATTCGTGTACGGAAGTTGTCGCAACGCAGGATTAAATCAACAGGATGTAATCATAATGGACAGTTACTAATATCCACAGTTAATAGTCAGACCTGAACAAACCTAATTCAGCAGAACTTGATCCATCATAGTGGACGGTTATTAATGTCCAGTTAATAGTCAGACCTGGACAAACTTAATTGAGCGGAACTTGATCATCTTAATTGAATAAACAGGTCAGGAAATGACAAGCAATCGAATTTTTTTAACGGAAACAAATTTTAATAGGTAGAGTAAAATAGCAAAAAGTTTCAAAAATGGCTAAGGTTGTTTGATTCCGTAACAACCAGCGTTCATTACGAGTTACGTTCTAATTAACGTCTGCTCTAAAAAAAGAATAAATGGAGTATTTGGTCCGCTTGTAGCGTTTTTAATGAACATTTAATAGAATTGTATCATTTGTGCAAATTGTATATACAATGTTCTAATTTGAGGAGTGAATAAAAGGGGTTGAATAAATTCGATATTTATTATAGAAAATAAAGTGAATTCAGGGGTATGACCTCTTACAGCACTTCTAAAGTGCTATAAACGTAGGCGAAACGTGATCAAGAAAACAATAAACTAAAATTAAAATCAAATTACTTACATTGTCAATTTTACTCTTTAAAGCATTTACTCTTTAACCTAACGCACAAATCATTTCTTGATTTCCATAAATAAAGTTAAAAGTATATTTAAATAAAGTAAATTTTTTTACAATTAATAAAAATGTGTGATTTTTATTATATTCATATTATATTTTTAATAGTACATAAGAAAGTGCCAAAGAAAACAGGTTTAGGTACTTGCGACTGATATTGAAGCAACAGTTCAAATGTAATCCACCTCTTTTAAAGCATATGGTTTCTTATTTAAACAGTAACTGGTTATTTAGTTCGAATATAATAAAGCTTTAGATGATTTTAATACGAGTAAGTGGAATCCGTTTAGTACGTAAAGCTGAATGTTGCGGGGTCGTGAATAGCGTAAAAGTGGGGTTAAAATTTTCGGTAAATCCTGCACAATTCCGCATGTTCCCAGAACACAAAACGAAAATCTGCAACATGCTTACGACATGAATGCAAGACGCTACTGAAGGGAACGTTCGGAGGTAACATAAACGAACCTTTTCAACAGAACAAGTGTTACTGCTGTTTCGTTACTCTGAATTAGTAAAAACAATTTTCGTTCGCTTCGTTCGGTAAACCCAAACGTAACATTTATGATAAAGGTCAAATCAAACCGCGTAAACGGTGAGAAGCTGTTCATATTTTGGTGATTTAACAAGCTGTCCGTCCATACGGTTTCATCTCCAATATGCTCAATCTACAAACCCATCCATGAAAAAAGCGAATTGGTTTACGTTAAGGTTGCGTTAATTTCATAGAATTTAAAACGGTTTGATTAAAAGGTTGTTTGTCGATTTAATACTTTAGAAGCATTATCTTTAATTAAACACCGTTAAACCTGAAAATTTTTTAGCAATGCTTGCTTACAAAAACTAATAAAGTGGGAAGATAGGTACTTTGTATTTATAATCTATAACTGTAAACTAAATTACCGTTAAACAATTTTTAAATCGTTTAAAGTTTTTAATCCATTTCACTAAGTTTTCATTCGTGAATGTGAGTTTCAAATGTTGCTGATAGTTTAAATACTTTAAATACTGCCGATAAACTAAACACATTAAACCTAATCTGAACCCTAATCATTAGATCTAATCTGGAAGTCGATTAACAATGATTCATAACGATGTCGTTGAGAGTTACAAAACAGGTCGAGTAAATAAATATTAAATTTTTTGTGATATCGCAAAATAAAATGCTATAATGTCGATTATTCCTGTACTCTTCATTTTATATATATGAAAAGATATAAGAGAAGATTTTTTAAACAAGAACTCTTTATTGTTTTCGAAAAGAGTTACTAGTGCTGTTAATTATATTTTATTCTGGTCTATTCAATTTTCCATCTTATCTTTTCAGGGATATTAAACGTGTTGTAAAAGTCAAGAATCAATTTCGTTCGTGTTTGAAAAATGAATGCCCGAAGAATCTCTTTTAAAATTCTTTTACATCAAGAAATTCACAATTATGAAACAGAATTATAAAAGTGTAGTGGCTGATTTGAACGAAACTTACAAAATTCACTGGTTTAAACATTCGGTAACGAGACTGACGACAAGAGTAGATTACGTAACTGATTTGAACGAAACTTACAAAATCCACTGGTTTAAACATTCGATAACGAGACTAACGACGAGAGATTACGTAATGTTTGCAATATGTCTGCAGTGCCGTATATAAAAGTGTACGCACGTGATTGTCACGGTTATTTTACTATCGTCATTTGCGTCTTTGGAACCGTGACAAATATTTTTAACATTATAGTTTTCATGAGGAAAGAAATAGCTTGCGCATAGATAAACAGGATTTTAACCGGATTAGCCGTCAGGGATATGCTTTTAATGATGGAGTATAGGTTTTTTTTGGTTACCATTATCACTTTATACTCATAAATGTTACACAAATAGTATCTATTTCTTTAGGCCTAGTCGCATTTACCTGGAGAACGAAGCTCACGAGGCCTCCTGTATGTTTCAGTGGGGTCCTTCTCGAAATGGTGGGAGAGGTAAAATGTCAGAGAGAGATCCTGGATAGTAGACTCACATTCAAACTATACAGGATGTCCTGGAAAATGTGGGAAATCTCTTGGATTCTAATAGAACATTAGAAAATATGATTACAAGTTCCCATAATTTTTTTCCTAGCGGCCCTCCCCTCGGAGATACGGCCTTCTAAAGGAAGCCACTGGAAAACAATTTTTCTTGTATAAATTTTAAAGTACTTAATTTAATATAATGAAAATTTAATATGATAAACAGTAGTAAGGACCTCTTAAAAAAATGACCTTAAAACGTAATTAGTCTCTTTAGTTTACCAGGGGCGTACTAGGTTATGCATTTTAATGCTTACATTTTTAACACCCTGTATGGTAAGGAGTTAAAAAAAATAAATTTAGATACCTTGAATATTTAGCTAAAGAATAGGTACTCTTATTCAGTGTCGATAAAATGAACCGTTTTCGAGAAAAAAATTGTAAAAGAAACCGTCAACATTAAAAATTTATTAATATTTCGTATTAATAGTAACGTTACCATAGTAACGTTCGTAAAAACAGCGCTTTTTTAATACTGATGTTGCAGACAAAAAATTTAGCGCTGTTTTTACAAATGTTACTATGGTACCTACGAAATATTAATAAATTTTTAATCTTGATGGTTTCTTTTACAATTTTTTTCTCGAAAACGGTTCATTTTATCGACATCGAATAAGGGTACCTTTTCTTTAGCTAAACATTCAAGGTATCTAAATTTATTTTTTTTAACTCCTTACCATACAGGGTGTTAAAAATGTAAGCATTAAAATGTACAACCTAGTACGCCCCTGGTAAACTAAACAGACTAATTATGTTTTAAGGTCATTTTTTAAAGAGGTCCTTACTACTGTTTATCATATTAAATTTTCATTAAATTAAATTAAGTACTTTAAAATTTATTTAAAAAAATTGTTTTCCAGTGTCTTCTTTTAGGAGGTCGTATCTCCGAGGGGAGGGCCGCTAGGAAAAAACTTTATGGGAACTTGTAATCATATTTTTTAATGTTCTATCAGAATCCAAGAGATTTCCCACATTTTCCAGGACACCCTGTATGTTCGGAGGGTAGCAATTAAGGCTACCCGTATTTACGAAATCTAGGGGAATTATAGGGTAATTTTTTCCAGTAGATCTCAATGGAGAAAGAGGGAAGTTAAGTTAAATGACCTGATCTGCTACACGGATGGCTCCAAGAAACAGTGTAATGCTGAAGTAGGATCATGGGCTATGGTGTGTGGTCAACCAGGATGCACACCACCATCTTCCAAACTGCTGAACTATTAAAGAGAGTAGCTAATATACTAGGGTCTTAATAGGTGGCCCTGCAGGGCCTGGACAGTGATGACACAAGACGAGGTTTGGTGCTGAATTTTGTAAATACATTACATTGACGTAATCACAAAAAAAATTTGGCCTACAACAAGGAAATTATCACCGTTCTCTGTAGATAAATAGATGAAATTAAGAAATACACTAAGGAATGAATTCTCTAAATTTTATGAAAGCACCGAATATTAACTTCTAGACACACTCTATATATTTTTTATTAGTTAAAAATTATTTAATCTCTTAGACCAACTTTAAAGGTATCTGAAGTGAGCAATGACGATCGCGAATACTAAAAGACCCTTGGGAATCACTAAAAAGAATTCTCATGCGTTCTACTCCCTTTTGATCCAACCGCCTTTGTAGACATCCTGAAAAGAGCGGAGTTCTCTAGAAAAACGGATTACCACTGCGATTTGCCTAAGTTATATCTTTCCGATTATCCTGTTCATTCCGAAGTATTTTGCTTTTTCTATTCAAACCACTCGCGTGGAGGAAGGAGTTTTGTACGATTTGTACACGGCGAATATATCCACAAACAAGAATTTTATTATCTGCAATGTGTGGACGTATGCGATGGCAGTGAAACTTCTTTCATATTTAATATCAACGGGAATTAGCGCTTGGTTGATTAAAACGCTCTACAAAGCGAAAGAACGAAAGAAGGTTTTAAAAACTTATAATTAGATCCTGAAAAATGCAGTTTCCCACAGTGAGAATAATAAAAGGAAGTCAAAAGCGGAGACGGACAGATAGAATTACTAAGATGTTGGTTTAAGAGCGTTTCCCTTATTTCTCCCGAAAAGGTATGACACTCGACAAAAAAATCGTGATGTGCTACTAACGAAAATGGCAATGCGTTTTATCAAAGTAGGCCGATCATTCCAAAGATTTGCATATGGACATAATGTTTCATCCTGAACAAAATATCTTAGTAACAGTTTGATGTACGGTAAACAGAAAAGCTACTTTTCCTGCTGCAGAAAGAGTTTTTTATTCACTGTCCAGATTCGCCTGTTTTTTTTTTAAGTGAAAACATGTTACAAACTAATCTTTAACCAAGCAGGGCTAAACCCCAAAAGATGAAAATTAACACAAAATATTTTTAACCTTTTATAAGAATCGTGTCACCTATCCGGGGATACACTGTATATGAGGTCATCTTTAAAAGTAAATTGTCCTTATAAATAAAACAGGTTTTGAAGTTAATTGTAGTTTTTGAGAGCCTTAAACAGAAACATGTAGGAAATTTTTAAATAAAACAGGAAGAAGGGCTGATATACAGATGTCTCAAATAAGAACAAAAGCTCAAATAAACAGTTGAAAAATGCTTTCTAAGAGAGCTACAGTGCCTTGAAGGGGGCACCAGGAAAACGGTTTTTAAAGAATATCATCGATTGGGATGAGTTAAGTCAATAAGAAGTGGTATGTTATTCTAAAATTTCAAGAGAAGTTAGATGGTGGTATCGATTTTGCATGAAACTCACCTATGGTGTGCGTGCGAGAGGATGATTTCATTACTTGTTTACCCAACTTTTTTGCATGTCAACTTTTTACTGCCCAGACTTAAAATTTAGATTTCATAGACCTTTCTACTTAAGAATGGTCTTCTTGTTGTAATTGCGTATCTGCAACCGTTTTCGAGTAAATCGTCTTTGAAGACCGACTAATCTCATCGCTAAACTAACAAAAGTAAGATTTTTTTGCAGAGTGTTTTAACAGCGCACTGTGTCACCATCTTTGGGAAACGACAAAATTGTAAGACTGTTTACTTTGCCATTGCTCCGTTCAAGAAGCTGTAGTTATATTAGGAAGTATCCAGTGTTTATTTGAGCTTTCATTCTTACCATTGAACCTAAAATAATTTACCTGCTAAGGTATACTTCAGTTGCACCTTCTATTCACGTCAACCATCCATTGTAGGTTGTCCTTTTGTGTTTCGAGAATGTGCGAAGTTTAGTAAAATTTTAAACTAAGCGTTTGCTCGCTAGTTACGACTGTATATTTCATTTGGGTTTAGAATATGTGGAGTGCACTCGCTTGCGATACATTTTAAACCCCTCCAAACAGTTATTATATACGTACTAAACAAGTTCTTTTGGTTTGAGATAAAAATGTTTTAATACTTCATTAGTGTAATTTTTATTGTATAATGTATTCACCTACCTTTCGTTAAAAAAAAAAATCTTTTTTTTTTTTTGAAAACACTAAATAAGACCAGAAAATGTACCTTACAAAAGCTGATAATTTTGAGAACCTCCCAACAGCATCCTAACTAATCACCTTCTTCACAAGGAATTTTAAAGTACTTCCAGCAATTATTGGTCGTTGGTACTTATTGTTGATCATAAGAAAGTTGATAACCGATTTTGTTCTAGTATTTTTATGTGAAGCTTTGAGGACTCATCATATCTGTATAAAACGGGTGCAACAAAAAAATCCCGTGCTTTTCAAAGAAAGTTGATGTCAATATTTTTAACGATTCGGTGTTATCGTAAGATATTAAGTTAAAGATGACAACTTCATTACTTGGCACTTTCCGTTGAGAAATCGAAATTTCTGAAGTCTTGGCCGTTTCGTGCGTGTTCATCCAATTAAATTGATCAGATTCCATTCAATTCCTAATTAGGTTCATTCAGGTTTCACTATTAAGCGTAGATATTAATAACCGCCGATTACACATATTATTGAATTATATAGGCTAAATCGGGAGGAATAGTCGTAGTTTCAGGAATGCATTGTACTTGTAAAACCAGGAAGGAAAGGTTCCCAACTGTCAATTTAAAAAAATAATTAAATTTACAAGGAGAGTGCAAGGTCTTGGGGTCATAGATTTAGTTGAAATTTCGTAGGATGGTAGATTTAGTTTCCCTGTTGAAGAAAATATATGGTTGTAGGGGCCACTACTCAAGAGCTCTTTAGATATTTGCAATTGAAGATGCAATTCACTAGTTAAATTCAGGTCTGTAGCAAACGATTAAACATAATGGGTGTAGCGTAGCAGCAATAGACCGGTGTTCCTCGTCATTAGGCGCCGGGTTCGAAATTAATATCTGAAATATCTCCTTCTCCTTCACTCAATGAATGTTGTCTGCAGGATTATACCTACTTACAGCATTCTCAAGAGACAAACATGTGACAATGACATAAAATGGGTCATATTATTTAATTTCTATTTGTATTTCCCTGTACAATTTTGGTTTGTTATTCAAAAGTGAGGCGACACGCTATGACGGGAACAGAAATTTTCTAATGGAATTTATAGTGAAACTGATGTAAACTGGATAAGTACATAAATTAACAGAAAAAGTAACTTTACTTGATTTAAAAACTTAAAAAATATTTTAAAAATTTAACGAACCAATTTATTTAAATAAGCTAAGAACTCAAATGGAAAGTCTTTAAAGATTTTTTAAATTCTTTTTTATTAAGGTTGTGTTTTAATGATAATTACATCAAATAGAATGACTCACAAAATCACACGTTCTAATTTTATTTTTCTTTAATAGATGGAATAGGTAAATTATTCTATCAATTACTTTAAATGAGTTTGTAATCACAATACCCACAACTTATAATTCAGATGCTCAAGAGACGTTTCCATGAAAACGTATATTCCTGTTTATTGTTACTATTTACTTCGTTTGATTTTTTCGATTTTTTGCTCGTGAGAAGAATTTGAGTGAACTTAACTTCTTTGGCCTCCTTGCGTTTACTAAACGTTCATAAATGAAAGAATATACTGGTAAGTAGTAATGATATCCAGTTAAATGTGGAAATCAAAAATTTATAAGGTCACGTCCGTTATTCTAGTTTAGCGCCTGTCGCTGTAATGGGATATCATTCGTGAATATGCGGTAGTGTTGGTTTTGGAGGCTCCTGAAGACAGGGTTACATTAATAGTGTTCAAATTTGCGTCAAAAATGTTTGAGTAAGGGTGATATACAACAATAATTGTATTAATTACTGAAATGTTCTAGATATTAATAAAATATTTTGCATATTTTAAAAATGTTTTCTTTTCATTGTTGTGACATAGATGAAATACTAAAATTCAATAGTAAAAAAAGTACGAAAATTATTTCAAATTCTGGGTCTGATAGTTTGGGATATTTCGTTAGAGGGCATTAATTTGCTTAGAGCGCCAAAACGGGCATCACGGCTGGGTTAGTAACTAGTACAACTGATTTCAGCAATCGAGTGGGAGTTGACCATCTATAATATACTATATATTATTTTTTCTATGGTCAAAATTAACGGAATTTATAACGATTAAGTCAAGCTTTTCATAGGAAAGATAATATCAGGTTATATTGTCGTATTAACACATTGAGGACGGGTCACGAGAATTCTCGTTTTTAGCAAACTGAACGTTACTATGCGAGAGGCTTCGTTACCATCGTAACGTAATTAAAATATCGACGCTGCCAAGCCAAAACGGCATAAACGCCATTAACCTAATTTTTCAGAAAACGCAAAAAACGATTGACATAATGAATCTTAAATGGCTTTTACGCAAACTTTAAATCAATTTTATAGCGAATGAAGTTTGTTTGCGGGTATGCCGCTTTAACTGTTGCATGCAGATTTAAAAATGCTACTCAACGGTGCAGCTAACTAAAAAATGACCATTTTGGCGTTTATGCCGTTTTGGCTTGAAAGCGTCGATATATGCGGCTCGTTGTTTAGTTGAAGACTGACAATGAATAAAAAAACACGAAGACGAGATATCTCGCGACCCTTCCGCAATGTGTTAATTTTGAAATTTTAGTAGTAATGCAGAAAATTTGAATAGGATCGATACCGTGATGGCATCGAAAGTATCGATACTATGATGGTAATGAACATATCGATACTTCGAATACTACTCGATACTACTGGTATCGATAGTATCGATATCTTTGATAGTATCGATCTAGTATCGATACTATTCAAAGTATCGATACTATCATGGTATCGATATTCGACACTTAATTTGTGGTATCGCCCAGCCCTACTTTACAACTGGACTTTTATAATTTTATTTTGATCATTAAATAAAAATGTAAGAGATTCGAAAAAATTGTTCACAAAGGCTCGTAATAAAAATAAGTTAAACGTCAAGCATCAATTCTCTGCTTGATTACAATTCAGTGTTTCTTCAAGGGAGTGCACTGATTGTCCAAGGTACGCTGACCAGCACTTTTCTAGCATCTCAGTCCATGTACTAACTACTCTTGATGCTATAAAGACATTATTTAGTAGTCGTCTAGAATTGATAGGATACAGTATGAATGCATCACCACACTTACAAATTTCCCTTGGTCACTTCTCCAGACATTCGCGACGTAAAGTTTAGAAGTCCCGCTCGAATAGGTTAATGAAATTCAAAGTTCATGCCCAAGTTGCGCGACTTCCGGTGTGAAATACATATGAAGTCATCAAGAGTTTACGTAATATGCAGTACGTTTCATTGAGAAATGACGTGTCTTCTAGATATTAAAAACGCTCTAACAGCCAAGCAATTATCGTTTAAACTAATCACTTTGTGCAAGTTTAAAAATTACGTCCGTATTTAAATGAATGTCGAAATATAGCATGGTTTATTAAAATATGTATTGGAACTGGGAGTATATTGTCTACGTATATTGCAAATATTCAATATTCTTGAACATTATAAGGGGCTCTCATTCAGGACTACAAGGAATACTCTCCGATTGTGTTCAGATCTTGTCTTTATCTTGAAAATGGCATTGAACTTTTTATAAGGGTTTAAAATGAAATGATTTATTCGAAATTCTATATTCTATTATATCGAAAATTCTATAAATTTGCCTTTTCGAATTTATTTAAAATTAATTTATTTTGCTTAATAAAGGTACCTTTTCAAAGCAAACTTCCAGGAAATGTTCTATAACGCCGAATAAATTTAGAAAGCTACTTAATTTATAAAATGAAATTGGAGGCGCCAGATAAAATACAAAATAACGTTCTACTTATGTTCCATAATAAGTAAATCATTTCATTTTTTTGTGAAACTTATTAACAATTAAATATTTTTGCAACAATAGTAAATTTTTGAAAATTATATCTTTTCAATGGTGATCACGATTGTTCAAACATAATACAAGACGCGTCTAAATATTTTCGGTAACACGCAACATCATCATTTTATTTCCTTGTTTCTTGTTTATTGCCCTGATTTCTTGAGTGATGTGATTTTTGAGCGCTTGTGACTTGGAAAATCCCCAGTTATCATCTAGCCCCATAAGAAAAAATCAAGGCTAGTTAAGTCTGAAAACCATAGCGAACAGTTATAATCACCATCTTATCACCAAACCCGTGGCTACTAAACTGCATTTTTGCGTGTGAAAAAAGGTCATAATAAGATCACCAGGTTTAACCAGTCATGATTTCTTCTTATGGGAATATTAAGAAGTTAATATTATGGTTTTCGTAAAAAGTCCGCAAATAAACGCTACAAGTGCTAAAAAATAAGACCATACAAAAAATTAAAGTGGCCAGATAATGCTGGCACGAGTTACTGAAAATGTTGAGTTATATTTGAATAAACGTCGTGACCATTGAGAAGATGTTATTTTTAAAACTTTATTGTTCTTCTACAACTGCATAATATGGATAAGAAGACTATAGGCTTTTGGATTTGATTCTTTCATTCCCATAACCAGAATAATAAGTTAAAAACAGGTAAAATCCTTGCCATTAAAAGTTTTAAAACAATTAGAAAACCGAATTTAACTAGCGAGAAGTGAGTGACTTAACTATTTTTGCAAAATCATAAAAACGGTTGACTGACAAAAGGAGTGGTAATTTTGGCCATTGAAAAGTTTTAAACTTCAAGAGCCACTATAAAAACAATTTGAAAATAAAACAAAGACAAGTCGGGTAGAAAAAATTGAGAGGAAAAAACAAGTTGCCAACCTTGGATTAGTTATCATTTGCAGTTAGAATTCCACCTCCCCCATTATGGAGAAATTATAAAGTATTCCAGTTCCTTGAAACTGTTGAGAACAATAAAACAGCATGTCTGGATTATTGTCTGTCGTTTGTGAAAAAGAATGGCAAGTTTGAGGATTTAATGAATTACATTCACATCCATAACATGCGGTTTTATATTACTAGTGAACCAGAAAGTTAGATATGACTAAAGTGATGTTTTTAGCAACTGTTGCCTGACCACGATACGATTATTACCTTATGCATCGCACTTTAATGGCTAAAGTGGAATATAGAAATTTACAGTGCTGAAATAATAGCTAAAATCCACTCAGGGATACAATAAATTAATAAAACAGGTGTTAACGATGAAAATTCTTTATTATTTATTTTGGTGTAATTGGAATTTCGGATAGCGGGTGTCCGTCTTCAGGCACGACGTCAAATATTAAAGTAATGTGAGTCGATAATTAAAATTCATTGATAGGTACTCGTACATTGAAGAATGTCGCGACTTAAGCGAAGTAGATGAAATTCAAATTGCACCAAAGTAAATAATAAAGAATTTTCATCGTTAACACCTGTTTTATTAATTTCTTATATAACGATGACCTTGTGTTACAAAATATCAACAGGGGTACAATGGCTATCAAACCTATAGACATCTGGTGTTTACAAGCACATATTAAGAGACTCAATGATTCTGGCAATGAATCACTTATCTACTATTCGTTTATACATACATTATCATTCGGTAATGCCTCATTTATTAAGGAACAGCCGGTAGTAAATATTTTCAAAATTGAAAGATTTTGGTAGTACATTATTGTTATCCAACTTCAAACAGTTTAATTCATTAAGTATAAGTAAAGGTGAATAATCATTAAGTATGAAGAAACGCAAGTTACGATGCTGGAATCCTCCAAGAACTGGTGAATTACCAAGAAGTAATGACGTAGGGCTTGTAAGACAAGACCAAGTATACCAAGTATAAAAGACTTCCTCAAATGTATGCAAATTAGTTATTCTATGCACCTCAAAACGTTACGTTCGTACTTTAGTTAATAAATTTGTTACACCAAGTGTTTTGTGTTTTTTTTCTACACTCGCCCTAAACCGCGACGTGTAGCTCGCGTGTGTATATGAAATAGCTGAAATAGATTACTTTTTTTATCTTGACTACCTAGCCTTCCACAAACATTTCATTATCACACTGTCAACTCATAGAAACCGGTCATATAAAGTACATATTACATGTGATGATGATTAATTGACATATTTGTCGAAAATTATGTAGGTAGCGGAAATTGAAAAATGTTAAAACTTGCTTCAGCATACATATTAGTCCTTCTTTTTTAATGTTTAGTTCCTGTGAAAAGTATAAAATAATTATTTAGTACATATCTTTTGCTCTTCTGGTTTGGTGGAGGAGTCAGTATTTAATTAATTTAAAAAAATAAGCATCATTATATTCACTCGTGGGTAAATTAATCTGTTTAGTGTTCACCATCCTTACTGGGCAAATTGTCAATCGAAACAAGTGAAATTGCAGTAACCACAGATAATATCAGATAAATCAATTTACGGAAAAATGAATAAACCGGCTCTAAACCTGCAAAGTCTATTTTTACATCCGACTCACAAAAAATACCATAAATGTTACAAGGTCGCAAAATCTTTACATTTTAAATAATCTATTACCCCGAACGTTCGTTGCTTTGATGTCGTTGGATTAAATTTGTAAATTCCAGACGTTACAATCGATTTTATAACTCAGTTTATGTTTATTAAACTAAATAATATAAATAATTTCATGACAAAATTTAAAACTTTATAATTATTTCTTCTGCAATAAATCCAGATATTTGTTACCGTTTAAACGTCCATTTATGAAAAAAGGCCTGTTTATTCCATTTCCAATAATTCCAGCCCATACATTTAATTTTTGAGGGTATTGTGTTCTCGTGGGAACATTCAAATGGAGGTTTTCACGGGAACAATACCGGCAAGTTCCTGAATTATGACGACCATGTAAATAATTTTTTTTTCGTCCGAAAATAAAACGTTATTTAAAAATAATTCATTTTGATGTCATTGGTTAATCATTATTTCGCAAAACTCCATACGGCGGTAATAATGATCGGGAAAAAGTAGTTGAGACGTTGAAATTTTATATTGTCGGTATTTATACTTATGTAAAATTTTTATCACTGTTGTTGCGCTAATACCAACTCACGGGCAATTTCGCGAGATGATTTGTGACGGTCTAATTCTGCTAATGCACATATTTCCACTTCCAATGTGTTAATATTATCGTCTACTTCATTTCTGTTTCATTTCTCAAAATACTTCACCGTATTTCGAATAGTATTTGCAGAAGGAATTGGTCTTTCCGGATAGTTTACAGCAAATAAATCGCAACATATTTCCGCAGTATTTTCACCATAAAATAGCTTTACCATAGATAACTTTTCTTCCGGCGTATAGTTCATTTTGAAAAAGACAACCACAAATTTTAACGAACTCACTATGCACCAAAGCCCAACCAAAATCGCTAAACAAATGGAATAAATATGAAAAACCAGATTTTGTCGTAAGTCTGGATTGATTCGACGCCTGTCTAGGAATGATGTCATAGCTCAATGCGAAAAAGTAAGAGAATGCATGTTTTTTTTTTTGTTAAACACGGCTAGGACGATGCGGTTGATTAGGTCTGTCTTCGTCGCACTTCGAGTTTCGTCCGGTTACTACAACCTGCGGATAGCGCTTTTCAATGTGTTAGGCAAGGCAGTGAATTGCATACGATTTTAATGAGTTAGATAAAGAGACACATATCAACTCCAATCGACCCGATAAGTAAACGTAGTATATCTGTCCTTTGTTAACTAATAGAAGTCTTACTATCGTCCTTTTTCCACTTACGTTAAACGTATCCGCAGCTCACCGGCGTGCTCACGGTACAATGAAATTAATTTTCCAGTGGTTATCAAATGTACGCATCAAATAAAAATATAAATACCGTAATTATAATTTATTTTCAGGAGTCTGCATAAAATTATACCGACAAACTAGTAGGATGTATTCCTTGGGACATTTTAAATAGACTATGATTAACCCTTTCGCTTCGTCTGACTAGTCCGCCAAAGTACTGTCAGTGAACGGAAGCGCGCCTACTACTCGCGGTACCATAAGTCAGGCCAGTAAACTTTCGGATGCTCGTACTCCGAAAGTTTTCGTCGAAAAAAATCGCGGTAAAGACTCACGATCGATGATCATTTCTGCGTAACATATCCAAAATTCAAAATCGTAGGTCCCACGGTTTAGGAAATATTGCGAGTTAAATGAAAAAATATTATCATATTGTCTAAGCCGCTTATAAGCGGCGCTCGTACCCACAGGTCATATTGCGCCGCCTATAAGTGGCGCTCTAAGCGAAAGGGTTAAAGCCTGTTGTCCGATCTCTTCATCAGTCCCGATCAATTTCATAGACGTTCAGTGTTAAATTTCTTTCTACTTATAACAACTTTTCATAAAACTTCAAAATTTTACACGAAACTTGGGATTCAACCTCATTGACATGACAATAATTTCAACATTTTCTTAACCTCATAACATGCTTTTCTGTGGGCAAAAATGTGTAAAATAAACTGTATTAGTTTAACTTTGTGAAAGATTGACAAAAGAACATGTTATGGCGGTAATAAAATTTTGAAATGATTATCATGTAGTTAAAATATAAGAATCTTGTGAAATTCTGAAGCATATCCTGCCAAAACTAATAAAGTTATTAAGAAAAATTGACATAGTGGAAAGGATTTTAACCTTGAATATCTGTGAAACTATACGAAATTCGATAAGAGGTTTAAATCTCAAAGTTGAATACAATTTTCCTATGTATCTTTCCAATATTGGAATCTGAGATCTTCCCAGTTATTCACGATTGTTCGAGTTTTAACTATGTGTTCTGCTCGAAAGTACAAAGCACAGTAGATATGGGTTATACACGAGTAATCATGATAAAATATAAAACGTTACTTCTAATATATCTGATATTATGTAATTTAAAAAAGTTTAGTTACAAAGAGTTTATTTCTGAAAAAAAGCATGCGCCAGGTCATTAAAAGTTTTTTAATTAAATTCAACACGAAGTTATATTCCTACTAAAAAGAAAAGAGGTTAAATATATCAACAACTTCGGATCTATCCTAGCTAGATAGGTTGTGTTTGAACTCAAGTTAAAAAAAATAATTTTCTGATGATTTCGAATGAAAACTTTCGAACAAAATTTAATTAAAATTTAGAATGTAGCAGTGCTTTTATGAAGTGAATAATAACGGTGTATTTTTACTATAAAAAAACAACCTGAATATTTAACAATAACTTTTAAAAAATATCTTCTTAATTAACAAAATCGAAAACTGCCTTCTAAATACTCTCTTAACTTCAATTAAATTTACTAATTCAAAATTAAAATAATGCAAAGTGTTATACTTACATAATCTACAAGAGCACCATTAAGGGAAAACAATAACTAAAAATAGTCACAACACATTTACCAAAAGAACCAATAAAAGTTTGCTGAAACCATCGGTTTAATAGTACCGCTTTAATATCAACAGGTTTGTACACGACCTGACGTGAACTGATGGAAGAGATTGTGTTCCTGCAGAGAATCGCAGCATCGTACTGATAGCAGGACGCCGGCGGCGCGAGCCCATCTTATTCAGGAGATGCCTCTCCTCAAGTGCAAACGCGTATGTGTTATCTGTTACACAAACCTCCTACAGGCAAGGTTGATAGACAACCAGAGGTGTTCGACTGGTTGCGGGACCGAAGGCTTACGACCCTCCAAAGGTCGGTGGAGTGACTCGGTTTTAGCAAGGTCTGTAGCATAGTTGTTTTAAGGTTGTCCAACTCCCTATCCTTCCTATATTGTAAGCGAAGTTTCCTTCGCATACCCAGGTTCGTGAATGTGTGACGTCACGTAGATCCGAGCGTATTCGCTCTACTCTTTATTAGTGCCTTTTATCTAATAAAAACCCATTTTTTTCATAAATTTATCATTGTTTTTAATTTTTATAGATAATATCATCTCCATTTCTCGTTACTTAAGAACTTAAGAACTTAATAATTTAATGTAAAATTTTATTATATCTTCAGGCCTCCGTGACGTCACGCTCGCCTCTCTCCCCTCAAACACGGCACCACTCGAGTTGGTTAGCCTATACCATTTAATTTATGTAAATCAATCTTAATTATATTAACAATATAATAAAATTTTTGTTCTTCTCAATTATCTATATTCTTCTCATCTATAAATTTTTACTTAATTTTTATTTTTATAAATTAATGTCTAGCAGTGAATAGGAAGAAATTCAGAATACGTTAAAGGTGATAGGGATTGTGTAAACCTTTGGTATTAAGGGAGTAAACACGTTTTTCCATCTCCGATAAAACGTATTAAATCGAAAATCATATTCGTCGTGTGCCCTATTTTGATCTTTAGGCCGTCGGGGACAGATATCAAAATAAATCCTATGCTCCTAATCCCGAAAAGGGACGTTTGGTCTATCTCAATACCATCGACGATAAAATGTAAGCATCTATCAATAATTTTAATTTAATCAGCGATTCTTGAAAACTAGCTGGTGGTGTTAGTAATATTGCTAGGAATTTTTCCAGCCCAATTCCAGATAAATCAGTTTGATAAATATTTAGTCCCTTTAAATATATAATTTTTTTACTTATTTTTTCTATAACAGTTAATCACAATGTAAAATTTTTGGAAATATAACAGATATAAAAAACGAAATAGTTCGATTTGTTTTAAGGTTAATAAAAGGGTTAAAGTTTAGATTCGAAGATATTTATTTGTAACTCATCCCTAAAATGTTAAAAATTAAAGAAAATAGAGAAGGTTTTATTGCATTGATTTAAGGATTTAGCGTTTTACCGATTGTAACTGATAGCTTATCTCAAAATAACTTCTTAAGACAACTTCCTAACACACATAGTTTCTTGGTAACTAATAATTATTTAAATATAAAAACCTACAATTCAGTTTGAAGAGACCTTTTTCAAAATATGCTTCCTCTTTTAACTTTAAGAAATGATCCGGTACGATAAAGTATATTATCCAAAGTACTTCCGTCTGATTTTTGAAAACTCACTGTGTAACTTCTAAAATAATAGTTTTTTTTTTTCGTGCAGGCGATTTTCAACAGTTTCTGATTTTTTCATCCAATCAAGACTTAGGATTTTTTGCATGTGCACAAAGTTCACATAGAATATCCCGGATGGGGTTTGATAATCCTAATAAAAAGTATTTTGCCGTTTATCCTTTTGTTTGGAAAGATTTCAAAGACAACGGGTTTGCCACGGCTTACGTTTATGATTTTTCTGATCACCATTATTTCAATGAATGGGGGAAGGTAGGGTTTTATAAATCACTGACAAGTTATTAGTGTTAATAAGACACGTGTGTGTGATATTCTAGTAACTTTATTATAAACTCCTAGTTCTACAATATACGACGTTCTCGTGGCGACTCTCAGGGCGACTGGTCGTCAACTGCGATCGACGCATCCTACGAACCACGCAGACAGGACTTGACCACCAGATGGCACTAAACTCATTTCCTTATACAACATCCCCCTTTTCTTACCCTTTTTTAAACTAAATACAATATTAAACTTAAGTCTAAAATGAAATTAAACTATTTAACATAGTCAGCTAAATATGCGGGCGGTTTTATAGCTCTTTTTGGACGTACATAATTATTAGTCGATTGTTCTATATTATTTGTTTTATTAAGTTGAGTTACGTCATCATTAGAGTTATTATTTCGCTTTTCAGGTATTTCGTAGTCATTTTTGGTTGTTTTAAAGACCTCTTCGTTAATGTAATGCTCCCACACATCATAATACAGTTCAGGGTTGGACATTGTACTTTCATTTTGATAAGGCTTTAAGAATTTTCTATTTCTTATCAGCGTTCTATTATCATCCGTCAATATGTGATAGCTTCTTGGTCTGTCCTTGTCTTCCTTCATTACCTTTCCTCCCATCCATGTTTTGTCTTCTTCTTGTACTACTATTCTTTCTCCTTCCTTCAACTTCTTTAAATCTCTTGCTCCTCTGTTATAATATGATTGTTGTAATTTTTGTTTTTGTTTTAAATGATGATAGTAATTATTTTGTTTTTGATTAGGAATTAATAATTTGTCTATAATTGGTATCTGAGTTTTAATTTTTCTAGTAAATAAAAGTTCGGCTGGTGATGGCATTTTATTATCTAGTGGTGTTGCTCTATACTCCATTAACGCTAAATCTATGTCAGTATTTTCATCATCAGATTTCTTTAAGATTTGTTTGATGTTTTGAACATGCCTTTCAATAAAGCCATTCGACTGTGGATACCTAGGAGAACTTGTTCTATGTGTTATTTGCCAATCAATTATAAAATTCTTAAAATGATTATTTACGAATTGAGGTCCATTATCAGAATACAAAATATCGGGTTTACCGTGTCTTGACAAAATACTTTTAATGCTTTTAATTATGTTTTGATAAGTGGTATTATTATTCATACAAATTAATTCTGGATATTTTGAGTATACATCAACTAATAATAAGTATTCTTTGCCTTTAAAGTGAAATAAATCGGTCGCTACAATTTGCCAAGGTCTGCTCGGTATCTCTTTGTTAATATGTTTCTCTTTTACGTTGCTTTTTGAAAAGTTAGTACATGTGGCACATTTCTTAACTAAATCCGTTAGCTGTTTACTCATAAAAGGCCAATACACTAGTTCTTGTGCTTTCAGAATTGTTTTAGTAATACCCATGTGACCATAATGTAACTTTTTCGCGATTTCAGATCTTAACGAATTTGGTACTATAGTTTGATTACCTTTTAATAAAAGACCATTGTATTCCGTAATTTCGTGTCTTATTTTCCAAAATGTTTTTAAATTATCGTTAATTTTGAATTTATGATCTGGCCAACCTTGCCTAATCATTTGTCTTAATGCAATTAAATCTTTGTCTTTACTGGTTTCTACTTTAATCTGATCAAAATTTTTCGGACTAATACTTAAATAATCAATCATATTAATCTGTAAATTTATATCTTTCTCCAATAATTCAAAATTTTCGTCATCATAAGTACTTCTTGATAATGCATCTGCTAGATATAACTCTTTTCCGGGTTTATATTTTACCTCAAGATCGTATTGCTGTAGATTTATCAATATTCTCTGCAATCTAAACGGACATTGTGCTAAAGGTTTCTTAAAAATGGTTTCTAACGGTTTATGATCACTTTCAACAATTATTTTCCTTCCGTATAAATATTGGTGAAACCTCTGACAGCCAAATAAAATTGCCAATGCCTCTTTTTCAATCTGGGCATAACGCTTTTGTGCTTCTGTTAGAGATTTAGAAGAGTACGCTATCGGTTTTTTGTTTTGCATAATTACAGCACCCATCGCAAAATTTGAGCTATCTACAGACAATGTAGATCTGCCGCACACCTGTTTATCTGATTTCTGGAAATTGCCGTCGCCGATCCCTCTTTGTTTGCTCGACTGGCGCCTGCTCGTCGTCGCTTGTCTATCCTTTTCATAGTTGCGCTGACCACTGGATCCCGTCTGGTGCCATTCTTCTCTTCTTTCAAATATCTTCATTTCTTCTTTTTTCTCCTTCTTCATTTTTCTTAATTTCAGATACTTCCAATTTTCTGGTACCCTCTTTGAGGTCCTTGATGTGTTTCTCCGTTAATTCGGCGGATTTACAAATTTTTATAGCTTTTTCTAACGTTAGCTCAGGTTCTCTCAATAACCGGTCTTTGATTTTTAAATCCTTCACCCCGCAGACTATTTTATCTGTAATTAATTCATCTTTCATGGTCCCAAATTCACAATTTTTAGCCAGTTTCCTTAGCTCCGTTAGGAATGTATCAAAATCCTCTTCTGGAAACTGTCTTCTACTATTAAATTTGTGTCTTTCTACACTTTTGTTTGCTTTTGGTAGGCAGTATTCATCCATTACCGTCATTAGTTTATCTAAATCTTGTTTATCCTCGTCGGAAACTTCTTTTGCCTGTATAATTTCCCTCGCCTCTCTTCCTAAACAGTGAAGGAACGTGGCGGCTTGCATCTTCGCATCTCTCTTCTTTAATTCTGTTGCAATCATGTATAATTCAAATTCTTCTTTAAAAATCTTCCAATCTACAGACAAATCTCCTTCCATCTCCATTTTCTGCGGTGGATTTAATAACGTTGACTGCGCCATGTTAATAAGACACGTGTGTGTGATATTCTAGTAACTTTATTATAAACTCCTAGTTCTACAATATACGACGTTCTCGTGGCGACTCACAGAACAAATATAATAGAAGTGGAAGGTCAACGTTATAAAACGGGTGATTGGGCTATCCCCACTTTCGAGTGGCCTAGGTGCGCGCGAAAATGACGGATTTGAAAATGTAAACAAATCTGTATTTATAACCTATCTTTATTTTTACATTACACTTATTCACTGTAGTGAACAAAATTTTATCACTACAGTGAAAAAATATAACATAAACATAAGAATGAAAGAAAATACCAAAATTACAAACAAAAGTACAAATAATTTAAAATATTTATTTCACTTTTAATCTATATAAATTTTACAACATGCATTCATTGCAATAAAATGATTTGTAATAACAAATAGTATTATATTAAACATATTTATGCTATAAAGAGTAGAAAATTTAAAAAATAAAATTAATAAAATAAAAGAAAAAACATCAAACACGAAACACATTTTCTAGAGCTAATTTTAAATTGATTCGATGCATATCTTCATTCCAAATTCTTTCTTAGGGAAGTTAGATGCTTTTGAACCATCCAGACCAGTCCAAACGATATTATACTTGATTCTTCCTTAATTTGTAAACGACTTTTTCTTCTTGCAAAACGTTGTGTCCACATGAAACAAAAAAAAGGGGTTAGCAACTCTTTTTTATAAGTAAAAAAGAATAAGTAAATATAAGTAAAAAGAATAAAACATTAAATTCTCAAACCACCCAGGACCTTTCATTCTAAGCTCCTTTCTCATTATTTTAAATGGTGAGATCGCCAACAAAATCAAAATTTGGAGAGCCCTACATAACCATTAGGGTAAACTCTCCAAATCTCGGCCATGCGCCTAAGGTCGGCCTTCCAGTTTTTCTGTATGGATTTTGATAGAAAGGCCGACTTTAGTAAGCATTTTTAAGGGGGCCGACATTTGGGCAGTTTACCCTATATAATAATTTCTACAGGAAAAAAATTTGATAAATAATGATAAGGATATGCTCCGTGGAAGTGAGAACGGTATCTATAGCACACGAAGCACATAAAAAATTAAGGAATATGGAGTGAGTTGGGATCTCTACCTTATAATAAAAATATATCACAATATAAGTATCATATTAATAAATTAAATAAACTCATAAAAAACAAAGAAAAAGATATCACAATAAAAGTTGATATAAGCGTTTTTGCAAGATGGAAACCGGCAAAAACGCTTTTTCTGAGGTAAGGAATATGCTTGAGACATGGTTAGGTATATACTTCAAATTACTAGCAATAATTAGAAAAAATATTTAAAACCTTACCGTAAAAACAAGATAACACAACACACCACTAACCTCACATAGCGTCCAAAATGCCGGGAAACGACGCTACTACCATGCTACTACGCCGCTACTTATTCCGCGCAGACGCACTGTGACAACGCGGTGTTGCCACATGATTTGACGTGGCATCTGTGTTTCTGAGTCCGGCATTGCCGGGTTCCGTATCCGAGTTTCATCCCCGTGGGGCGACTGGTCGTCAACTGCGATCGACGCATCCTACGAACCACGCAGACAGGACTTGACCACCAGATGGCACTAAACTCATTTCCTTATACAACAATTAGCTTTGTTCGTGCAGGCGATTTCTAACAGTTTCTGACTTTTTCATCCAAACAAATTGTTTAATTTTTTGTGCACATGCAAAAAACCCTAACTATTGATTGGATGAAAAAATCAGAAACTGTTGGAAATCGCCTACACTAACAAAACTATTATTTTAGAAGTTACACAATGAGTTTTCGAAAATGAGATAGAATTACTTTTTATAGTATGCTTTATCGTACAGGATCATTTCTTGCTTCCGAAAGAATTCTAATTATAACTTTAGAGTTTGTTAAAACCTTTCATAAAAAACTACTACTTTGGTTTGTTTTAGTTAAATAATTAAACTATTTTTAATGTCTTAGAATTGCACGCTCCATGAAGAACCAATGAAAAACTATTAATTTTTTTACGAACCTGCATAATTTTCTCGAATGAACAATAGGGCTGGGCAAAGTATCGATACTTTTTGTATGGTATCGTTACCACTTGTGGTATCGGTATTCGATACTAACTTGGTATCGGTATCGAAGTATTGTTTGAAAAAGTATCGATACCTTTGGGCGGTATCGATACTATTTGGTATTTGGTATCGACAGTATTGGTATCGAAAAACAGTAAAAAGTTTCAAAGAAAAAAGAAAATCTCAGCGGCATAGTAGCCTTTCAGTCTACAAAACAACACAACATCAATTATTGTCTTTATCAAAAGAAGAAAAATTAAAATCGGAATTACGCAACTACAAATCTCTGGAGGTGCTGGACTTTTCACAAGATCCACTAAAATGGTGGAAAACACATTATAATATGATACCCATATTAGGACAATATGCTAAAAAGTTTTTAGCTGGTCAAGGCACCAGCACAGCATCTGAACGCGTTTTTAGTTGTGGTGGAAATATAATTACAGATACTCGTGCATCGCTAACGACGGAGCATGCCGAACAATTATTTTTTTTATTTATGAATAAAAAATATATAAAGAAATAAGCTTTGCATTTACAGACATTTTTATTTTTATTGTTAACAGTATTTTGTATTTCTTGTTTGATTTCATTGACGTGAATATTGTTATGTTAATATCATTAATAAAAAAAAGTTATGTACGTTTCGTTTTTACCATTATTTAATACCGGTTTTTCCCATCGTTTTGTGCAATCGAACAATGGGTATTTTTTATCTAAAATTCAATATCAGGTATTTTAAACCAACCTAAAATCTCACATAAGGTGCGAGGTAGTAATGCAGAAAATTTGAATAGTATCGATACCGTGATGGTATCGAAAGTATCGATACTACGATGGCAATGAACATATCGATACTTCGAATACTACTCGATACCACTGGTATCGATACTTTGAATAGTATCAATACTATCATGGTATCGATATTCGACACTTAATTTGTGGTATCGCCCAGCCCTAATGAACAATAGTACTTTTCTTAAGCGACAGCGGTTATTATAAGGAAAACATTACGAATAACATTTGCGGTTGGCTTGAATGCAAAAATCCTTTTTCTGTACACCAACCTACCAACAATTCTCAGACATATTTACTTAAAAGAATTTCATTAGCTGATGACTAACTCGAACAAGTTGATTTCAGCTTGTCAAAAGATATTTTAGAATTATCTAACAGTGATTATGTTTACAAACCTTCGAGATCCTGTAGAATTTGTAACTCAATTGTTCATAATTTACAAACGCCGAGGTCTTTTAGACAAACCGGAAGGTTTTGGCACACTCGTATAAACAAGAACTACAGCCGATTCGAACCGTTATGATTAAACGTATTCTTATTATTAAATTATTTTAGTAGACGGAAAGATCTTTGGGTCGATAGTCATTTGTAATATAATTATGAGTCTATCCATGAAAATACAAATTATAAAAAAGGTAAATACAAGTTCAGACTGGGTACATCCTGTGGTTCTAGTAAAAAAACCTAACGGATCTTTACGTATATGTTTAGATCCAAGAGACCTAAATAAATCAATTAAAAGACAAATTTTCAAACTGCCTACAATTGATGAAATCGCTAATAATTTAAAAGAAGCTAAATACTTCACAAAATTAGATGCAACTTCTGGATTCTGGAATATACCACTGGATGAAGAAAGTAGCAAATTATGTACGTTTGGTACTCCATCGTTTTTTGCGTATGCCATTTGGTATAAATTCTGCAAGTGAAGTATTTCAAGAAAGATTTCAGAAGATTTTTAATTTTCACGGTGTAGCTGTGTACATCGACGATATTTTAGTATGGGGCAAAGATATTGAAGAGCATAATGACAACTTAAGAAGGGTATTTGAAGTAGCTAAGGTAAATAATATCAAATTCAATCGAAGTAAATGCAAATTTCTTCAAACCAAAGTAAATTATTTGGGATACACATTCTCTGAGAAAGGAATGGAAATAGATAGTGAAAAGATGGACGCAATACAAAACATGCCAGTACCTAAAAATAAAAAAGACCTACAAAGATTCCTAGGATTAATAAATTACGTAGGTCGTTTTGTTCAAAATTTATCCCAAAACACGGAGCCCTTAAGGAAAATAATAAAAGGATATGTATATTTCACCTGGGAAAATGAACAAGAACAATCTTTTAAAAATTTAAAAAACCTAATCATAAATCATACTAAATTAAATTATTTCAATACAAACGAACATTGTACAATTTCTGTAGATGCATCAAGCGATGGCATAGGTGCAGTCTTGTTACAAAATAACAAACCATGTGCTTACGCATCAAGATCGCTAACTTTGACAATATGCACAAATAGAAAAAGAATTACTAGCGATATGTTTCGGCATAGAAATATTTCATCAATTTATATATGGCAATAAATTTACGGTGCAAACACATCACAAACCTCTCATTTCAATTACCAAAAAACCACTTCTACAATGTCCTGCACGCCTACAAAGAATGTTATTAACATTACAAAAATATAATATCGAACTAATTCACAAACCTGGTAAAGAGTTAATTGTGGCTGACTGTTTGTCAAGAGCTTATGATGAAAAAGGGTATATAGGAAACACAGATTTAGAATTGCAAGTATGTCAAATAAATTGTGAAATCACTGATCAAAGGTTAGAAGAATTAAAAAATGAAACAAAAAATGATCCAACATTAAAAATATTAGCAACTTGTATAAGAGAAGGTTGGCCAAATAACAAACAAATCAAAGGAGATTTAAAACTTTATTTCAAGGTTAGAAATGATATAACAGAACAAAATGGTTTACTTTTTAAGTCCAATCGTGTTATCATTCCCTCTAAATGTAGAAACCATATACTAAACTGTTTACATACAGGTCATTTTGGAATCACTAAATGCATCCAACGCGCTAGAAATTCTATATATTATCCAGGACTAATTAACGACATAACAAAAATGGTAAAAAAATGCAACAGCTGTCTTACATTCAGTAACTCCAATCAACCTGAACCATTGATTAATCACGAAATACCTAGAATTCCTTGGTACAAAATAGGATTAGATATTTTCGAATTTCAATCTGAATTTTACTTATTACCGGTGGACTATTATTCAAAATTCGTAGAGGTATCTTTCCTGAAACGAAACATGACTTCTGTAAACATAATAGAAAAATTAAAGACTATTTTCTCGCATCAAGGGATTCCAACCAATATAGTATCAGATTGTGGTACACCATTCACCAGCAAAGAATTTCAACAATTTGCAAAAGATTGGAATTTTAAACACTTAACATCTTCACCTTATTACCAGCAATCAAACGGACAAGCAGAAAGAACAATTCAAACAATTAAAAAGATTTTCAAAAAATGTCTCCTAGAACTACAAGATATACTCTTAGCAATATTAGCTTATCAAAACACTCCTGTTTATAACTCGTACGCTCCCTCGCAGATTTTGATGTCCAGAATACTCCGAGATAACATTCCAAGAACTGAAAAATCTCTCAAACCTAAAAAAATAAATGACAAAGTTTTTGATAATCAAATAAAATTACACAAAATAACTAACCAACTTCACTATACTAAAAAATGTAAAACTAAAATTCCATTTCAAAAAGGACAAATAGTTAGGTATCAACCTAAACCAAAAAGCCCCTGGAAAGAAGGGATAATAGAGAACGTTAAAAATAATAGATCATACGAAATAAAAAATAATAATTCAATACTTACCAGAAATAGTAAACATATAAAATCCATGCCAAATGAACAAAAAGTTATCTATAATGATAACTAAAAATTGTAAAGGCAAATAAGGCCGATTATTATTATTAGTATTAGAAAATGTACTTAGAATTGGTTAGGTTTAAGTTTTTTCAGAAAAAAAAGAGTTGTAATATAATTAGGAGTCTATCCATGAAAATAAATGAAGTTAGAAATAAAATAAATAAATAGAAACGATTCATGTCAGATTGTTCTCTATAAATTTATAAATAAATTCAGTTAATTACAAGTGTGGTTATTCATTAACATGACATATACCTTCTCTTGGAGGCGCCCGATCGATGTTAAAGCGTCTTTTGGCCCACCATTGAGTGGCAAAACGATCGCTCAGCGGCTTTTCGAACACCCCAGACCGACCTTTGTTGCACATTGGGTCGCCTTGGGGCGGCCCCCAACTGCGCCTATACTTCCTCTTGGAGGCACCCGATCGAAGTTAAAGCGTCCTTTAGCCCTCCATTGAGTGGTAAAACGATCGCTCAGCCGCTTTTCGAACACCCCAGGCCGACCTTTGTTGCACTTTGGGTCGACTTGGGACGACCCCCAACTGCCCCTAAACTTCCTCTTGGAGGCGCGCGATCGACGTTAAAGCGTCCATTGGCCCACCGTTGCGTGGTAAAACGATCGCTCAGCCGCTTTTTGAAAACCCCAGACCGACCTATGTTGCACTTTGGGCCGCCTTGAGGCGAGCCCCAACTGCCCCTATACTTCTTCTTGGACGCACCCGATCGATGTTAAAGCGTCCTTTTGCCCACCATTGAGTGGTAAAACGATCGCTCAGCCGCTTTTCGAACACCCCAGACCGACCTTTGTTGCACTTTGGGTCGCCTTGGCTCGGCCCCCAACTGCAACTAAACTTCCTCTTGGAGGTGCCCTATCGACGTTAAAGCGTCCTTTGGCCCACCATTGAGCGGTAAAACGATCGCTCAGCAGCTTTTGGAACACCCCAGACCGATATTTGTTGCACTTTGGGTCGCCCCAAGGCGACCCCCAACTGCCCCTATACTTCCTCTTGGAGGCGCCCTATCGAAGTTAAAGCGTCCTTTGGCCCACCATTGAGTGGAAAAACGATCGCTCAGCCGCTTGTCGAACACCCCAGACCGATCCTTGTTGCGCTTTGGGACGACTTGAGGCGACACCAACTGCCCCTATACTTCCTCTTGGAGGCGCCCGATCGGTGTTAAAGCGTCCATTAGCCCTCCATTGAGTGGTAAAGCGATCGCTCAGCCGCTTTTCGAACACCCCAGACCGATCTTTGTTGCACTTTGTGTCGCTTGTGGCGACCTACAAGTGCTACTATACTGTAATATAATTAGGAATCTATTCATGAAAATAAATGAAGTTAGAAATAAAATAAATAAATAGAAACGATTCATGTCAGATTGTTCTTTATAAAATTATAAATAAATTCAGTTAATTACAAGTGTGGTTATTCATTAACACGACATCCTTAATAAACACATTTTCCCACTGTTTTGGTTTATTTGCGATTGTTACCTTGAAATTTTGGGAAGAAATGGGAATAAATTACGGATGCGTACCGCAAATAGATATAAATGGAAATTAATTGGGTATAAACCATTTAATTTGTGAGTATCTGATTGGGCTATCTCAATTTTCGCATAACAGTATTATTTCGTGATTTGATGTTATTAGAAATATTATTAAAAATTTCTTTACACTGCGATTATTATGCGAATTTAACCATCGCAAACTATTTAACAGTTATTTGGAGTATAAATAAATTTCATCGCAAATTTATAACCAAAATTAAATGTGAACTTATATAAAATTGATTGGATATAAACAGGGTAATCGGTAAGGATTTTCACGGAATTCTCTCAATTTGCATAACGATGTTTCGCTGGATTTTGAGTTATCAGAATTCGAATTATAGCTGTTGTGATGAATTAATCCGCACTTGTTCATTTGAGCAATAACATCGAACAATTAAAATTGAGGTTCAAATGTATTGTTGCCTGCTATAGCTTTACTACTTTTGGTGAATATTATTGAATATTGCTAAGATTTGTTGTTTTGGAAGTTTAATTTGATTAACTGCTTTTTTAAAAGGTAGATTTTTTATAGTTATTTTTTTTTTGTTTTTCTTCACGGGTTAAAATTAAAGCAACCGTTCGCTAAAAACTACTTCCTCATTACCGCTTTGATCTGCCTTAGAACGAACACGCATTAAAACATTCCCTCAAAAGTAAAGGTGCCTTAATTTGAAGACCGTAGACATTTTTATATAACATAATATTCTAAAAAAATCGACTCCATAGTTCTGGAACGATTGCAAAATATATGGAAAATGAACAGGATATTCGGGTTGCCATAAATTGTTTAAATTTGTATTTTTTTCTCAAAAACTATTCGAGAAAAAAAATCGGATTGTAACATATAACAGCAGCATATATATCAATGGTATTTCAGGTACTTTAGATTTTGAAAATTTCAACTATTTTCGCGATAATCGAGATTTGTTTGAAGCGCCGAATATATGCTTATATCTCGGAAACAACTGAACATATTTTAATCAAATTTGGTTTGATAGTAAGTATCAAAGTAAGTTTTCATGGTTTTTGATTTGATCCATATATTAATTTTATAGAAATCCAATTTTTTAATTTGTTTTAAACGACGTTAAAATAGTAAGGAAATTTCAAAACGACGTAGTTGAGTAATCATCCATAAGTGGTTGCGAAAATATTCCGCTTCAAAGTGAGATTCGGGCAATTACATAGGACATGTTTAATCGTTTCATCGTTTTGCTTGAAAGCACGACAGAAACCGTCTCTGATTGGGGCATCCCGAACCCGCTTCCACATGCAGATTCAGATTTATTTTCTTCAATATTTTGTTGCTATAAATATTTTTGAAAGCACACCTAAGTTAATTAACACTTGGCATGCGGGTATACTTAGCCACCAACATACGCGTACAGCGGGCGTTTTGTGTGAATCGTTGAAATCACAAATCTACTGCAGTGAAATCTCCCTTGGGCGGCCACCTACGGGACCGGCCGAAAGTGTCCGTTCAAGGGGGTGCCCTAAGAGAAACGCGAAGTAAATATCGTTTTTTTAATGGAAACTATTATTTAAAAAATTTGGTTATTTAAAGTGTATATGTGACTGTTTTTAAAATAAACAAAAAACTAAGAGTCATTAAGTAGAATTAAGAGTATTCTTTCCCTCTGTACTAAATAATAACAGTAATAATAATAACAGGCGTCCAGAAAACGTATTTCTAAGTTGGAAAGCAGTTCCAAAGACCCTACATCTCCGTGATTTTCGGCAAAATGTTTAAGCTGATTGGTTAGGGTAGTAGCTTCACCATAATTTTTGATATCCTCCTCTGGAACTGGTTCCTCATCACGTCAGAATCTTCAGACAGTTGTTCGACTTCTGGATTTTCGATTTCTTGTCCTGAATTTGGATCTTCAACATATAAATTTTCATCCACTTCCAAAAAATCCTTAAGGTTTTCGTTGTCAGTCAATTCTAACAATTTTTTATTTTTGATGATATCTGTAAGTTTATTAAGAGGTAAGTCATCTTCTGGATCAGATGTCAAAGCCTCATTTAGCTTGTCTTCACTTTGCATATTGTCATGCTTAAATCCTGCTTTAGGGAGCAATTTTAACTCTTTCCTTGGATACTTGGGCCCAAGCGGTTTTTGCAAAGTACAATACATCCGCATATCGTTTTTTGCATAGACGTCAAACTAGTATTGAACCCCGTATGTACCGAAAAAATGAGAACGTTTAAATTTCGGTGTACTCGGGGAACTCCCTCATTCAAGCTAAGCAGAAAGACATGACATAGGCTGCGCTTGTACCTTGTAAATATTGCCGCCAAACACCGTTAAAAGGAAAATCTTTTATTAAAGGGATAGCCAAGTCGGCGCGATTGTCCGTTTAAGAGAACACCTTCTATTGTCCGCGTCCGTTCAAGAAAATGTTCATCCAAGAGAGAGTTAACGCAATGCAAATTATATGAAAGACCGACGGTTCCATGAGAAACTGTCCGTCCAAGGGGGTGTGCGCGAAGGGGAATTTCACTGTATACGTATTTTTACATGACCCGCGCGCTAGTGACAGTTTTCAAAACCTAAAAACACATTGCCCGCATGCCAAATGTTAAAAAAGAATCTATTTAGGGCAGTATCTGAAGAAGTGGCCAAGTACTGATGTAAAGCAGCATGGCCTTAAATCCCAAACTTTAATCCCTATTTACTTCTCAATCGCTTATTAGTGCGCTCTAATATTTTACACATTTGTACTGTGTACTGATACCTATCGATTACTGTCATCGACAAGTATTTTAAAATGTGTTCATAACACAAATCAATTTAAATCACATAACAAACCGCTTAAAAGAGATCACAATGGTCCATGTAAAAGAGGTTTTATTGAAAATTCATCGACTGCAGGCAATTTATTCCAGATTAATTGGAAATTTGTGCGAAAAAGACCTGGCTCTCCGATTGTAGTGACATTATGGTTAGGATTTTAGCCGAATTTTAACGAAAGAGTAGTTGATCAGAGAAGTTATACCTAGCTCATCAAAATTTTTGATAAGTTATTTTTGAAAGGTTTTTTGCTGGTATTTCGATGGAAATCGATACATCTACGGTAGTTTCTAATAATAAATTCACTGTTAGTTATCACCTAGATGATTTACGAAGAACTTTAACAAATAAGGGCAAATTAGAATGCCAATCAAGTACTTGTCATCAAATTTGTTCTTCCTGTTAAGAATTACTAAAAGAACTAAAAGTCCTCTTTGCACCTAACATTATTCCTCACATTTTTGGCCAATTTTAAAATAAGATTGAAAATTAATTACGAGACTTAACTTTGAACTTAACAGTTTTCTAAATTTTTGACAATTAAAAAAAATCGTAGAGTTTCGTACTTATAATGGAACCTCGATAATTTGAGGTAATTGTGTTTTATGTAAGATATACAGGGTGATTCTGGATAAGCGCCCCTCTCTGTAATTTCTAAACCGTTAGAAATTCTAGAAATTGTTATAGGCGTTTGACAGTGCGTGCAATGTTCTACTTTTTCAAACAAAAAACATTTATACAGGGCGTTCCATAATAGAGCAGTAACATAAGCGAATGTTGTTTGTGCCAAAACGCTATGCCAATTCTAAGCGTATTAGATACTAGATTGAAAAATAAATAGGACGTTTAACTTTTAATTCATTTTTTGAAGAACGAAAGTGTTCTATGATCGAAATTCATCACTACCGTGAATCAATTAATAAACATTTCAGTAAGCACAGCCTTTTTTTATGAAGGGGTTTAGGAAATCTGTTGATAGACGAGTGGTCCAAATCACTATCTAAGTGACCGTATCAATGACCACCCTGTGTTGGGTTGATGTACTCATCTTGAATACATCGACCAATTAAAGCCCTGTCCCCTCCGCCTCCGGAATCACCCATCAAGGTATAACTTCAGAGGCATATAAGTGTAACTTTCGGGGTCTACTTTATATTTCTTCTCCTATTTTCTAGTTCTCTTTCGTGTTTTTCCTTCTTTTTCATGATGTTTGTCACCATTTCATCTACGACTCTCCAGTGATCTTGCCTTTCTAACATTATATCTATTATGTTTTCTTTTTCTATATTTTTTCCGATTTTATTACGACAAATATTTCTTTCCTCAATAAAATTATTACAAATAAAAAACGTGTGTTCTGAATTATCTATTTCTTCGTAAAACCAAAAAATTCATTCACCCTTCCTTTTTGTTTTGAACAAATAACTACAAAAAATTCCATGACCCGTTAAAAATTGTGTTACGTAATAATTTAATTCGCCCCATGTTCTTTTAAACCATTTTTTTAAATCTTTAATTAATAAGTTGGTCCATTTGTTTCCGTGATCCCATATCCTGTTCCATTTTTTCAATAGTTCTTCTCTAAATAGTTTTTATGTTCCTTACCTCTAGTGTATAAGTGCCATCTTTCCTCAATTAATAGGTCAATGGGCGGTAGACGAGCCACCACTTCAATACCCACCGTAGAAACCGTTCTATATCCACAGGATATCCTGATTTCTAATCTTCTATTAATTAAGGAAAGCATATTTAAACAGTATTTATAATTTAGAGCTCTACTCCATGTCGGAGCGGCATACAAAATGACCGAAAGAACAGTAGAAGCAAGGAGTTTCCTTTTCTTCTCTTCGGGTCCTCTGATGTTTGGCATAATTCTTGATAAATTGTTTATCATGACGTTTGCTTTCTTGCATATTTCCTTTATATGTTCCGTCATTTTCATATCTTTGTCTAACATAAGTAGACCCCAAGGTATTTTGCCTTCTTGGCACTCCTTATCTCATTTTCGTTTATTTTTAGTTGTATTTCTTTTAGCTTTCTTCTTCCTTGTAGTAGTACTATTTCTGTTTTTTTTTCTAGTGCTACTTGAAGTCCTATTCTATTAAGTTCTTCTGCGACCCTTTGAATCGCATAATTAGCCCTTTCTCCTAGAAGAGTGCTATCTTTGTGTGTAACTACGAGTGCAAGATCATCCACGTAAGCAATAAAATGAATATTAGGCTCTAGATTAATTTTTAGAATTTTATTATAAAAAATAATCTAAAAGAGAGCCTTGAGGAACTCCACAAGTTACCTTATAGATTTCCTCGTTTTCAGATATCACACTTCTGTTTGAGAAATAGGACTTTATTATGTTCATCAAACAGTCACTAATCCTACCCTCTTCTAAAGTTTTTATAATTCCTTTCCAACGAGCAGAATTTAATGCGTTCTTTATATCAAATAGCACCAACGCACATAATTCCTTGTTCCTATAGCTTTTTTCTTTTAATTGATCTACAATGATTTGAACATTAGAAACTGCGTCTAAAGTTGACTTATCTTTCTGAAAACCAAATTGGTTTCTTTCGATTAGTTTCTTATCTACTATTTCCCCTTCTAGCGTTTTTTTTTTGATTAGTCCTTCTAATACTTTACCTGTTGCATCGATCAGACAAATGGGCCTATATGATTTTTCGTTACTTTTTTGGTTTTTCAATTAGTACTAACTTAGATTTTTTCCAGATGTCGGGGAAAATTCCTTCTTTTAGGCACTTATTAAAAACATTTTTAAAATCTTCACAGTATTTTCCTACTAAAATTTTTAATATTTTTGATGTAATACCGTCTGGGCCTGGAACTTTTTTATTATTTAATTTTGATATTATAGATTTTACTTCGTCGTTCTTAAAAAGTTTGTCCTCTTCAACTATAATTTCTTTCTGGAGGCTTATCCAGGGTCACCTGCATAATACACGCATATTAGAACTCAAAAGCAATATATCTCTCTAAAGGGAAAATTAAAATTAATTATTTTTAACTAAATACCATTTCATGGCATTAAACAGTGAGTTAAATGCTTCTGTCATAATCACTGTTCTCTTCGACGTTATTGTTAATCTTAAAACCAGCTACTAGATAAACAATTTTAATGTTTTCAAAAATTTGTTGTCCATGTAAATTACTATCAATTTCGAAGCATTCATTAACATTTTGTTAAATTGTTTCAATACAAGTATTGTCTGACAGGTTGTTACGATGTCTGTCGATGTGCGAACCACCTTCATTCTCTTCGACAGCTTCTCTCAAACTGCTCCGCTTGTCCGACAACATACAACAGCTTTTTTTAATTTAACTGTTTCAAAAAGCAATTACGTTACTTCGTATGGTTTATAATAGGGTTTTCCTAGTAGGTACAAACACTTTGACGGTATGAAAATGTTTTGTTGTGCTTTAGGTAATCGTTTAATTTCTGTAACTATGTGCTCTGTTTGATAGTCGAGCAATTAAAGTAATAATTCTGCGTTTAAAATAATCATCAATAGAAATCATAACTGCTGAACAAAATTATTTTTTTTGTTCTACCAAATAAAATTAATAAGTAGATAGATAGGTATTATTTACGATTAATAGATATGCATGAAGAATAATATCTTTCTTTGGAAGTAAGAAGTCCTTGTACATATTATTGTCTTCAACTCAACAATTCCAGTTTGGTACCTTAATTTATTGCAATTATCACTAAAATTAAATAAGGACATCAAATAAAGAAATATTGTAAGCATTCGGAATAGTGGAAATTCGAATTACAGGTGTTCGGATTATCGATATTCTACTGTATAAAGACAAAAGTTAGAAAAAGATAGATTCAAATGAAAAAAAAAAATATTTATTTATTTATAAAAACTTAAAAAAAAGTATTTACTTTGGGATAAACCCATTAATAAATAAATATGACTAAAAAAATTGAAGCAATCAACTTAACTCTGTTACTACTTCCATAATCAATACAGAATGAACTGGATTAAAGGCATACAATTATTTTTGAACGTTTGGCTCACTATAATCGGTTTCTCTTTAAATTAATTTTATTAACTCCTATCTAAATTCATGCAATAGGTTTCAAACGTGCCTGGAATTGTTCATTGATTCGGGACGAGTTCATTTCGTAATAACGTGTCAATTAATTAGTTGGTTGATCCTCACCCAAACCGTTAAGCCGTCATATCAAACGCGTTTGCTCGGTTGTACCTATTTAATAAAGGCTTTTTTACTTCACACAAACAACAAATTCCACTAGTTGCGCTAATTGCACTAATCGTACTGTATTTGCATTTTGATACCGAGGATTCATTAGATTAAACTTTTCGAATGAATTAAATCAACATGTTTAGTAACACCCTCTATAAACAATCATAACTTAACTTCTTAAGGTTGTAAAATACCAAATGTTGCACGACACTAATTAAAAAAAAAGTTAAGGGCGCGTTAAAAGCAGATTGCACTTCAGACTACTTTCAAACTAATTATAAGTAGTCATAAAGTTTCGAAATTTCATTTTTGGTAAAAATAAAAATTATGCATCAAACTAAACACTAAAATTTTAAATCTCAACAGCAATTAGTTTCATGGATGTGAATTTTTAAAGATTAACCATTCTTTAATTTATTTATAGAAAACAGTACTGTTTTGTAGAAACAATAAATTATGAATACCAAGGAGAGCACACGATTTTGTATGCACCGATTTTGATGAAAGTGGTACCCATCAATAGCTATTAGTACATAGTACAAATGTGTAAAATGCCATGCCACTTATACAGACTGTCCGAAAATGTCGTGTACAATGGAATATCACAGATATCTTGATTAAAAGTATTATGATTTAACCCAACTTATCTATATACAAAGTTACTTACTTTAGCCGTCAGAGAACTAAAAATAGTATTTTTCATGAGTTTTCCTTTATATTAGCAGACAACAGCCTTCTGTGAAATAAATTTCAATTTCGAAAATTACAGGCTGTTTAAAAACACTCTCACTTCAAGTTATCCATCCAAATCTTTTTAGTTGCACTGTATAGTACCCTATTTATTTTTTTCTGAATATCTACAGGCTTTCTCACGCAACTGGTTCGTTAGAACTTTATTGGGTTCCACTATTAGTAGGTTTTTGAGATTTTGCCAATAGGGGCTGTTCATCCGGATCTTTTGATTTAAAATATTTTCAAGATGGCTGCCACTTCCGGTCGACCGGAAGTGGGATACAACTGCGTTATTTTAAATGGAATGGTATAGTTTTTATTGCGTATTTTAGTTCTACATGTAAAAATAAGTAGACTTTGATAAGGGTTGTTGGTACTTATCGTTTTTCGTTTTCGAGTTATTTTGATTTTAAGATTTTATGACAATTTTCAACTTGTTGTTTAGAATCACATCTCTCAGTATTTTCAGCTCCATGTATTAAAATTTATTGCTTTAGTTCTTTAACAAAGTTTTTAACCAAAATTTGTATCTGCTTGATGTTTCGAAATTGTAATATACATAACTTAGTACCAGAACGTTTTCATAAAAAACGTCTTTGGTAAAGTTTCAAAAAACTACTACCCTTTTTGATATTGTTATTATTTCAAAATTCACACGTCGCAAGCGTCAAGCCCTGTAACATATGTACTTACAGGGCAAAATATACGAATTCTACCGTAGCATTATAAATATCCCTCCACCCCTATTTGGAAAATTGCACCAACTACCCCTTTTGCACCCCCTAGCATCCTCAATAAGTATCAAGAAGAACATATTTGTAAAGCTAACCTGAAACCACGCTTTTTTTGCTATCGTTGAAATTATAATTAGTAAATTTACCCCCAACCCCCCAATAAGTAGATAACAAACACCCTTACTGTTAAGACGAACTTGTTTACAATCTCAATCAGCGCAAAATAAACGAACTGCAAAGTATAACGTAAAATTGTAATAGTGAACATACGCCATGTCACGTAAATACTTTCATCGCTATAACTATACCCGTTGAAGTTTTTCGCTCAAAGCAAAAAACATATAAACTTTAATTTTCCCTAGACTTTTCTGAATATCTGTATATCAGTGGTTGGCCTCCTCCTTAAACTTCCCCCCCCCCCCCCTGCTGAATTACCACAAACCGACTCTCACATGCGGAACAATTTGGTTGGAATCGCGATATATTTTACAGGGAGTTAGACAAAAGACGCTCAAAGCCATATCACCGTTATTTCTGTTAGGATTGTATTGATCCAGGTTTCGAATAAAATAGTTTAATGAATACTACTTTTCGACGACAATTAAAATTATTTCGAGCGTCACCTTCAATTTCAGTCAACTATAACATTTTTTTATAAATTGTTATGCATATTTTCTCCACGCTATTTGACGGACATTTTCTTTCTGAATATAACGATGTAGAATACATATACTTTTATTAACTATATACTGCAGAAAAAATAGAGTATACACCGTTCGGCGAAAAATGTTTCATGCATCATCAAGTAATTGTATTATCCTAGACCGGCATTTTCAGTTTTTGTCTCTTTCTGTCATGTACAATTGGATAAAAAAATGACATACGTAGAGAAAACGGTGACAGGTACGCATAAGACATCTTTCCTCGAACGGTGTATACTTCCCTTAAGAAGTGTACATCGGTTTAATCGAATAGCTTACTAACAAAATTTTAGTTTAACTTTTTAAATGCGATTTTTTAATGATTTGGGGCTACTTCGACCCTGTTGTATTTCGAGTCTTAAGTTGAGACCCTGTGTGTAACGCTAAAACTAACGGGCGCCCCAATTTTGGTTAAAAATTTGCAAACGTCAAGTTGATCGTTTTTTTTTTTCGTCAGGAACTTGCAGATAGCGCCAATTTTAAGTTTTACATTTTTTCCTCAAAAAGTCTCGAAATCGTCACATGTCAAAAAGAAATGATTTACAATCGATCAATTTTAATTTCCTTAAAAACGATCGCGAGGAAATTAAGGTATTTATTTTTCTGCAGAAAACAGTTAATAAAGGTACTGTACGTGGTAGTAGCACTGTAATAAAAAATGATAGTACTGTATATCGTTGGATTCAGAAAAAGAAGGTTTTTTTAATAGCGAGGAGGAAAGTATGTATAACAATACAAAAAACAAGTCATATAAAAAATTGAAATGAACTCCGAACTAGAGTATTCCTTAAACCATTTGATATGCTACTTGGCTCATGAAAATCCGAGTAAGAATAACCGAAATATGACTTTGGCCGCTTTTTGTCTGATACCTGTATAACATATATTACACAATTGTATAGGGGTTATAAATTTAATATATATAAATAAATAATGTGAAGTTTATAGTTGCAAAGTGTAACATATCTAAATGACATGTTTGTAAATTATACGTTATAAGGTTAAAATTCTTAAGATGGTAGCAAATGTTTGATACCAGATGGTAATATGGAACCACCACGTCAAGTAAAAGGTTTAATATCAAATTAAATGATTTTTAGGAATGTTCAAGAATTTTCAGTTTTGATTTCTTGATTTTCGACTTTTCAAAAATAACAGTTTTAAACTTTTATATGGAGGTCTAAATAAGAAAGTACATCTTTCCTGCGTCAAAAATATTCAATCTTGTTTATTATTTTTATGTTATATTTACTTTATCTATTTATTTATTTTATTATTTTTCATTAAAATATGGAAATGTGTTTTTCTATTCATAGTAATCGGCATATTATTATATTTAATCTATGTAGTAATCTGCTAGATTTGAAAATCTGACATGCGCCATTTCATACACACAATTATTTTGCGCTTGAACCCAAACCGGCGCACAGTGGGACGATATCGTAAAAAGGTGGACATTCCATAAAAATTCGAAATTCGAATATGTACTAATTTTTTCTGCTAGTCTATAGAAAAGTGTTCATTTCATTATAAAATGACCTTAAAACCGCTTTTAGAAAGCTGTAAACAGCTTTGAAATTACTTTAATTCGACAGTTATAAGTCACTTAATATTAGTCACGTAATTAGGATAAAGTTTATACCTGAATATCTCTGTTAGTAATCTAGTTAAGGGAAATCTGTTTATCACCGATGTTAGAGTAATGTTTTGGCATATCCAAATACATACTTACCTATACTTACAAGTATGTTCCTAAGAAATATCAAAAAAAGACAACTACGTCAAAACGTACTAAAAATGTAAAATATTTCCACGATTATAAAAAAATGTTCAAAAATGTTCAGCAAACTATTACCACAGGTAGATTGGCTGTGGTGTCTGTTATGAGGAAGTACCGACTTCTTGTCCGTCCGTGTCCGACCAAAGGATATTTTCGATGTTATTTGTCCCGAAGCGCGGTTTTTTAACTGAAAAGTGCTTCTTCCAACCTTTTAAGAGAAATGTTCAAAACTGTTCAGCAAACTATTACCACAGGTAGATTGGCTGTGGTGTCTGTTATGAGGAAGTACCGACTTCTTGTCCGTCCGTGTCCGACCAAAGGATATTTTCGATGTTATTTGTCCCGAAGCGCGGTTTTTTAACTAAAAAGTGATTCTTCCAACCTTTTAAGAGAAATGTTCAAAACTGTTCAGCAAACTATTACCACAGGTAGATTGGCTGTGGTGTCTGCTATGAGGAAGTACCGACTTCTTATCCGTTCGTCTCCGACCAAAGAATATTTTCGATGTTATTTGTCCCGAAGCGCGGTTTTTTAACTGAAAAGTGATTCTTCCAACCTTTTAAGAGAAATGTTCAAAACTGTTCAGCAAACTATTACCACAGGTAGATTGGCTGTGGTGTCTGTTATGAGGAAGTACCGACTTCTTGTCCGTCCGTGTCCGACCAAAGGATATTTTCGATGTTATTTGTCCCGAAGCGCGGTTTTTTAACTGAAAAGTGATTCTTCCAACCTTTTAAGAGAAATGTTCAAAACTGTTCAGCAAACTATTACCACAGGTAGATTGGCTGTGGTGTCTGTTATGAGGAAGTACCGACTTCTTGTCCGTCCGTGTCCGACCAAAGGATATTTTCGATGTTATTTGTCCCGAAGCGCGGTTTTTTAACTGAAAAGTGCTTCTTCCAACCTTTTAAGAGAAATGTTCAAAACTGTTCAGCAAACTATTACCACAGGTAGATTGGCTATGGTGTCTGCTATGAGGAAGTACCGACTTCTTGTCCGTCCGTGTCCGACCAAAGGATATTTTCGATGTTATTTGTCCCGAAGCGCGGTTTTTTAACTGAAAAGTGCTTCTTCCAACCTTTTAAGAGAAATGTTCAAAACTGTTCAGCAAACTATTACCACAGGTAGATTGGCTGTGGTGTCTGTTATGAGGAAGTACCGACTTCTTGTCCGTCCGTGTCCGACCAAAGGATATTTTCGATGTTATTTGTCCCGAAGCGCGGTTTTTTAACTGAAAAGTGCTTCTTCCAACCTTTTAAGAGAAATGTTCAAAACTGTTCAGCAAACTATTACCACAGGTAGATTGGCTGTGGTGTCTGTTATGAGGAAGTACCGACTTCTTGTCCGTCCGTGTCCGACCAAAGGATATTTTCGATGTTATTTGTCCCGAAGCGCGGTTTTTTAACTGAAAAGTGCTTCTTCCAACCTTTTAAGAGAAATGTTCAAAACTGTTCAGCAACCTATTACCACAGGTAGATTGGCTGTGGTGTCTGCTATGAGGAAGTACCGACTTCTTGTCCGTTCGTCTCCGACCAAAGGATATTTTCGATGTTATTTGTCCCGAAGCGCGGTTTTTTAACTGAAAAGTGCTTCTTCCAACCTTTTAAGAGAAATGTTCAAAACTGTTCAGCAAACTATTACCACAGGTAGATTGGCTATGGTGTCTGCTATGAGGAAGTACCGACTTCTTGTCCGTCCGTGTCCGACCAAAGGATATTTTCGATGTTATTTGTCCCGAAGCGCGGTTTTTTAACTGAAAAGTGCTTCTTCCAACCTTTTAAGAGAAATGTTCAAAACTGTTCAGCAAACTATTACCACAGGTAGATTGGCTGTGGTGTCTGTTATGAGGAAGTACCGACTTCTTGTCCGTCCGTGTCCGACCAAAGGATATTTTCGATGTTATTTGTCCCGAAGCGCGGTTTTTTAACTGAAAAGTGCTTCTTCCAACCTTTTAAGAGAAATGTTCAAAACTGTTCAGCAAACTATTACCACAGGTAGATTGGCTGTGGTGTCTGTTATGAGGAAGTACCGACTTCTTGTCCGTCCGTGTCCGACCAAAGGATATTTTCGATGTTATTTGTCCCGAAGCGCGGTTTTTTAACTGAAAAGTGCTTCTTCCAACCTTTTAAGAGAAATGTTCAAAACTGTTCAGCAACCTATTACCACAGGTAGATTGGCTGTGGTGTCTGCTATGAGGAAGTACCGACTTCTTGTCCGTTCGTCTCCGACCAAAGGATATTTTCGATGTTATTTGTCCCGAAGCGCGGTTTTTTAACTGAAAAGTGCTTCTTCCAACCTTTTAAGAGAAATGTTCAAAACTGTTCAGCAAACTATTACCACAGGTAGATTGGCTGTGGTGTCTGTTATGAGGAAGTACCGACTTCTTGTCCGTCCGTGTCCGACCAAAGGATATTTTCGATGTTATTTGTCCCGAAGCGCGGTTTTTTAACTGAAAAGTGATTCTTCCAACCTTTTAAGAGAAATGTTCAAAACTGTTCAGCAAACTATTACCACAGGTAGATTGGCTGTGGTGTCTGTTATGAGGAAGTACCGACTTCTTGTCCGTCCGTGTCCGACCAAAGGATATTTTCGATTTTATTTGTCCCGAAGCGCGGTCTTTTAACTGAAAAGTGCTTCTTCCAACCTTTTAAGAGAAATGTTCAAAAGTGTTCAGCAAACTATTACCACAGGTAGATTGGCTGTGGTGTCTATTATGAAAAATGCTGTGTTTCACTAAATGGCTTTGTTTGTTTTTCCATGTCATTTTTTAAAATTAAATTAGAATAGGCTGTGATTTTTAAATCTAAAAACAAAACTTAATTTTTGCGAAATCAAAAATTTAAGCTGTCTTATTGCTGTGTTTAAAAGTGAAAAAAATGGTTATGAATCTAAGAAGTAACGAAGATCTTTTCAATATCGTGTGCGAAAGTAGGAAATTATGTAACTTTGGCGCATTGTACAATGCGGTTACATCTGCAATAAAAATAGATTTATCAGAAGATAAACAGAAGATTTTGAAGGAGTGTCTCCGGATATTTTGCATAAACCTATTCAGAAGGTGGAAAAAGTGTTCTTATAACAAAAACCGCTTCCTAATTCGTGAACATGCTTGGTTACATTCAACGTTTAATTGGCCGAATGGTCTAAAAGACGTAATATTTGGAGAAGCGTCATGTCCGTCACAGAATTCAGAAAATAGACTTAAAGGAAAGCCCTTTTTGAGTCTAAGCTACCGTCAAAAGAAAAGGAGGACACAAGCTCTACGATCAGAAAATACTTTGGATGAACTTATCTTTGCAACAAGAGTAAAAATGGGTACACATGGATGTCGTGAACTGGGCAAAATTTTAGACCACCTTCTCAAGCATTCTGAAGATATTTCCAAGGTATCTAATATATTATTTCAAAAAGACAAGAAAAAGCCAACATTAACCCCTGACAATAGCCTTGCTCTCTATTCATCATTGAATTTATCAAAATGGCAATATAATACTTTCAGAGATTCTGTAGGAAGGTCGTTGTTACCCTCATATTATAAGATAACTCTAGCAAAAAAGGCCTGTTATCCACCCATAGAAACTATTAACGTGACGGACACTGCGGCTAAAATTAGCATTCAAGCTCTTTTAGATTTAACGGTGTCGAGAATTTTAAAAACTTGCTTGAATGAATTAGAATTAAGAGAATTAATACTATTTAGTAAATGGGGATTTGATGGAGCTTCCGGCCAAAGCAACTATAAACAAACATTCAACGATGTAGACGCAGATGATTCTTTCATATTTATGTCAAGTTGTGTACCCCTAAAATTGTTAACTCCAAATGACGTCGTTATTTGGGAAAACCCTCGCCCATCTTCCACTCATTATTGCCGCCCAATAAAATTTCAATTTATAAAAGAAAGTAGCACAGTTATCAAGCAAGAAATGGCAGATTTGCAAAATGAAATAAATGCACTTACACCGACCTTTGTTAACGGCATTACTGTAAAACATCAAATGATGATGACCATGATAGATGGAAAGATTACTACCATACTATCAAACACTCCATCCGCTTCCACCTGCAATGTTTGTTTAGCTAAGCCCAGTGAAATGAACAATTTGTCTATTGTGCTAACGAAAGAACCAAGAAATGATGTTTTAAAATACGGATTGTCAACGCTTCACATGTGGATTCGTTGTTTTGAATGTCTAATACACATATCCTACAATCTCGATTTTAAGAGATGGTGCGCGCGAAAGGAGCATGCTCCTTTAAGGGAAGCCAGAAAAAAACATATCCAAGCAAGATTCCGTAAAGAACTCGGTATTTTAGTTGATGTAGTGAAGCAGGGGGTTGGCTCTACTAATGATGGCAATACCGCACGAAAATTTTTCAATAATTATGACAAATCTGCCGAAATTACAGGGCTCGATCAACATTTAATAAAACGTTTTGCTGTAATCCTTCAAGCAATTTCATCGGGGAGAGAAATAAATATAAATGCTTTCGATAAATATTGCAAAGTTACAGCAGAACAATATGTTTCTCATTATGGGTGGTACTACATGCCGTCAAGTGTACATAAATTATTAATTCATGGGGCCGAGATTTGCAAATACTTTTCAATGCTACCAATAGGCAAATTATCAGAGGAAGCAGGGGAAGCGAGAAATAAAGATTTTAGAAAATACCGAGAGGGCCATTCCCGAAAACTAAAAAGAATCTTGACCAATGAAGATATAATGCACCATCTCTTAATTTCATCAGATCCTCTAATATCGAGCATTAGGCCCAAATATTCGCGGTATAAGCCATCATATTTATTTCCGGATACAGAACAGCTATTATTACATAATGAAATGGGCGAGGGACAAACTTCAGAAGCCGAATAATTTTTATAACGGGCATGTCATTGGTTCATATTCATTGAAACACTCCTTCATACATCTGATTGTAATGTGCTAAAAACGTTCAACTTGTTGTATGTTTTTGTATTGTTGTTATTTAGTACTTGTGTTTGTTACCATTACTTTTATTGCCTTTGTCGCAGGCATTTATTATCTGTTCTGTTGTAAGTTTCTTTATCATATCAATTAGCTCTTGATCATTTTCACATTTGAGCCAATTAACCGTTTAACAATTATTTTTGTGTTGTTTTCTGTTTTAATATTTTCCCCAAAGTTACTATTTTACTTTCTTTATCTGTTCTGTTTTGATCTGAGCCAATTTACAGATTAACAATCATTTTCCAAATTGTTTTCTGTTTTAATATGTTCGCCAAAGTTACTTTTTTTTACTTTCCTTACCTGTTCTGTTATGACCTAAGTTAATTAACAGATTAACAATTATTTTTGTGTTGTTTTCTGTTTTAATTTGTTCCACATAGTTACTTTTTTTTACTTTCGTTACCTGTTCTGTTTTGATATGAGCCAATTTACAGATTAACAATCATTTTCCATATTGTTTTCTGTTTTAATATGTTCGCCAAAGTTACTTTTTTCTTACTTTCGTTATCTGTTCTGTTTAGACCTGAGCCAATTTACAGATTAACAATCATTCTTTGTGTTGTTTTCTGGTTTAATTTGTTCGACAAAGTTATTGTTTTCTTACTTTCGTTACCTGTTCTGTTTTGATCTGAGCCAATTTACAGATTAACAATCATTCTTTGTGTTGTTTTCTGTTTTAATTTGTTCGCCAAAGTTACTTTTTTCTTACTTTCGCTATCTGTTCTGTTATGATCTAAGACAATTTTCAGATTAACAATTATTTTTGTGTTGTTTTCTGTTTTAATATGTTCGCCAAAGTTACTTTTTTTAACTTTCGTTATCTGTTCTGTTTTGATCTGAGCCAATTGAGCGAACAACAATTACTTTTGTGTTGTTTTCTGTTTTAATTTGTTCGCCAAAGTTACTTTTTTCTTTCTTTCGTTACCTGTTCTTTTATGACCTGAGCTAATCAACCTATTAACAATCATTTCTGTATTGCTTTCTGCTTTAATGTGTTCTCCAAAATTCCTTTTTTTTTTACTTTCGTTATCTGTTCTGCTATGACCAGAGCTAACTAAACCATTAACAATCATTTTCTGTGTTGCTTTCTATTTTAATATGTTCGGCAAAGTTACTTTGTTTTATTTTCGTTACCTGTTCTGTTTTGATCTGAGCCAATTGACCGACCAACAATTATTTTTGTGTTGTTTTATGTTTTAATTTGTTCGCCAAATTTACTTTTTTTACTTTCATTAACCGTTCAGTTGTGAGTTAATTAATTATTAATAATTTCAGATAATAATTATCCTTTTTAACCCTTTACGGTCCGTTGTCCAGACGTTATGGACATTGCTAATGCTTCATGGTATCAATTGTTTTTTTGTTTTTAGGTCCTCCTCAATTATACTATAATCTGCATGAAATTGCTGATTGATAATCGTTATGTTAAATATTTTTGTATTGTTTAGTTTTTATTTACGTTTTATTGCTTTTTTTAATACTATTTGTTATGTTTGTTTCTTTTTTTCTTATGTTTGTTAACTTTTTTTTGATAGTGAATTTTCTATTATAAAAAGTCGCCATAACACGGTTTCTCTGAAACTGACCAACTTACGAAAAAAGAAAAGACCTGAAAGACACCCTCATACGCTTGAATAATTAAAAATATCCAATTTAATTTATGCGAAAAATCAAGGAGAATTATCTATTCACTAATTATTGCAACGGAAAATAGATATTCCTTCAAAAAATAGAATTCGTTAGCTACTTCCGGTATAATCGGATATCATAAACGTCTGAAAATATTTTCAAAGTACAGCTTACCATCTATTAAACCTATATATAAAATTGCAAATTCGTCGTACCCGTAGCTTTCGAGATAATTCGATTTGTTCAACTCAGACACCCTGTATATTACTTAAGCAATATTTTACTAACATTGTCTAATACTGTGTGGAATATGTAATTACTCTATGGTCAATATATTGCGGATCAATCGTTCAACACTTATGTTTGTATTATGAACACCCTGTATATGAGGGAATTTTATGGTTATATACACACACATATATATACGTATGTAACTACAAGTAACCATGTAAAGAAAACCATCATAGAAAAATAAAAGACACCGATGTCCACCATTTTTCAGTTTCGTCCCACTGTGCGCCGTCTGTGGGTGCGATCTGATTCTACTATTTCATCCTATTATATCTTAACCCTCCGTCCACCAGGTGGGATCCAGGCGGACCCCAGGCATACTATTTTCCTTCTGGACATGCGCTAACTCGGAGTTAATGCACCTTCCCTTAAGTACCTTCCTTGTTAGTTTTCTTTTAGCGATTGACAAGGAAGCAGCTTTCTTCGCTACTATTATCCGTCATCTTAGCGTTGTATAAGTGTAAAGTACGTAAACTTTCTTGTTATCTATTGCACAAAAGACAGAATATCTACTCTACTTTTTCTTTTTCAATCGTAATATGTAATATAATTTCACATCGCTATCCTTATGAATTTTTTCTATCAGGGTCAAAGGATGTCAGATTTACGTGGAATTTCTCATTTTACTGAGGAACAGATTAGGTTGAAATTGTTTCAAGAAGTAGAAGAGGTAGACAGTGAAGAGGATGATGCAACTTTGTCAAATGATGATATAGATGATGACGAGCTTTCTCTTGACATAGAAAATGAGGGTGAATATGGGCATCCCTTTCAACAAGATTCAGACTTTGAAGATGGTGAAAGAAGCTTCGTTTTGGCAAGAGATGGTGAAACCATTTGGACCACATTAACTCTTAGGAAGAGGACTAGCGGAACTCTGCAAAGAAACATTGTTACCCATCTTCCTGGTGCAAGAGAGGAAGCTAGTACTTGTCTAACTCCACTCTCTTTCTTTGAACTATTCATGAGTAATGATATTATTCAGATAATTGTAGCCTACACCAATGAAGAAATTAGAAGAAGACAAACTGAGAAACCGCGTTCAGAATGGTATGCAGGACTCACTGACGATATGGAGATAAAAGCACTTATCGGATTCTTTGTTTTCTGTGGAGCTACCAAGGACTCTGATGTGACGCTTGTAGATATTTTTTCCCGTAAATTCGGCCTTCCAATTTTCAGGTGCGTGATCTCTAAAAACAGACTTGAATTCCTCCTTTCACACTTGAGGTTCAATTCCAAACAAACATCCTTACATAGGTAAAAACACATTACAGAGGGAAGGTTCCCTTCTCTTACCTACATGCTATGTCCTACGCTTGATAGAAAAAATAAAAAATACCATTCGTAATATAACAGCTGATAATTGGTTTTCATCGTATGAATTGGCAGATGAGCTGACTAAGCGTAAAATTACTTACGTAGACACCCTGAGAAAAAACAAGAGGGAAATTCCTCCTGGCATGATTGCTGTGAAAGAATTACCACCTATTACTTCTAGATTTGTTTACCAGCCTGACAAAATGCTTGTCTCCTTCTCTGAAAGGAAAAATAAGAACGTTGTACTGCTGTCTACGATGCACGATTCAGGAACCGCAAATGAGGACACAGGAAAACCTGAAGTTGTTGAGTTCTACAATCTCACTGAAGGCGGGGTGGACTGTATGGACAAAATGTGGCACTCGTATACAACAAAAAGATACTCGCATCGTTGGCCAATGAGGTACTTTTATGGTATGATTGACATAATGGGAATAAACGGCTATGTTTTGAACACCTTAGCTAGAAACAATTATGGTCGAGCCAATTTTTTGATATCTGTTGCCTACATCTTGGTTGAGCCTCAAATGAAACGTAGGGCATGTAATCAGAGGATTAGCGGAAATTTACGTGTGGAAATCGGACTGATTATAGGAACCGAAGGAACCACCAATCATCACCCCACTGATGAACCACCTAGAAAAAAAAAATTGAAACTAACAACAGTGATTCCAAGTCTTACCGACCAGTATGTCGGTAAGACACACGAAAAGCTCGTTCGTACATGTTTGACGTGTGATACAAATAATGGTAGCGATACAGAAATCGAAGACTGAATTTGCAATATGTTATGTATATACTTACGTGACAGATAATTATGGTTTTTATTTAGTTAAGTAGAAATTTAAAAAATAAATGGGGTTTTGAGATTCACTCCTCCTAGTTATTAAATGAAGTATAATAATAAATAAGTTATTGACCTTTTTCGGACCGTTGGGACACCCGGTATCTTCAAAACTTTAATCGATATAATTGGTAGAGAATTAATTTCCCTATCGTGTCAAACGAAAAAATCGATCAAGTTTCATAGCCTACTAATAAAAAAAAGAAAAACTTTTCACATTTCATACAAGATTTTGATAAATTCTCTTTTATCTTGAAAACCTTAACCGATGGTTATAGGGATGTTTATCGCAAATTAGTAGAGAATTAAATTCTCTATCAGATAGGCTAATAAAATGTGGGACGTTCCATTTAAAATTTTCGACTTTTTTGCAATTGAATATGGAAGATCGGTAATTCTCTTTGTATATGACAGAGCAATCAGGGCAGTAGCGTTCTAGTTGGCAATATCTAGAGAGTAATCGTACCAGTTATTAACTTTTTTGCTTGAACAGTGGCTGAGAAATGTGGTTATAAACAACAGGTTGAAAATTGTCAAAAAAATCTTAAAATCAAAATAACTCGAAAACGAACAACGATAAGTACCAACAATCTTTAGCAAGGTTTACTTATTTTTGTACGTAGAATTAAAATACGTAATAAAAATTATACCATTCCATTTATAATAATGAAGTTATATCCTACTTCCGGTCGACCGGAAGGGGCAGCCATCTTGAAAATATTTTAAATCGAAAGATCAGGATGAACAACCCCCACTGGCAAAATCTCAAACATCTATTAGTAGTGGAACCCTATAAAGTTCTAACGAACCAGTTGCGTGAGAAACCCTGTATACTAAATATACAACAATTTTAAATATAAATAGTGTATCTAATATGATGTATTCTAATAAATGTAATTTTGGTGAGTATATATATTTTTTTATATGCATCGTTTAACAGGAAGAAATATTTCAGTCCCCTCAGTTTCGTGTTAAACGACTTTGTTCTTGTATTCCATTTTATAGAACCTTCTTTTTTAATTCAAACTTAACGACTGATGGCAACTGTCGATCGCTTACATGTTAATTTGAATGACATTGTAAAATATGTAAACATGAGAAAATGAAACAGTTTTAATAAAATATCAAACATTTTATCATTACTATAAACAATTTAAATTAAAGGGAATGAAACGTAAGTGAAAAATGGAAAACTTTTTTATTTTAGAGTTATTTTGATTTCATGTAAAATAGTTTTTAACAATGCTGTTAGCGCATAACCAAGTCGTTTGGTCTCTCGCCCGCGTGCGCATGCGCGACTAACGAACACGTATTCGTCGACATCGTGCTTTCAGTCTTAAAAGTATAGTCGAGTATGAGATGTTGTCCCGCATTATCATCCGCAAGCAGTTTCTTATTTGTGATAATTAAGCTACGAACGCCCGTCGTCGCTTCGAGATTGATAATTAAGGTAAAGGTTATATATAAAAAAAAGAAAGATAATATATTTAATTATTTCGTCATTTATTGGCTTTATTATAAGAATTAGCACCTCCCTATGGTTCCCGACTGATAGTCACGCGAACATTTTGGTCCTTCAAGTCGGATTTACGGCCCTTTCTCGCCCCTAAGGTCCTTGGTCAGCGTACGTTTGAGCCCTTTACTGAATTATAGTAGGTTCTGGGTGGTGATTTCGTGCGACGCCGCTGTATGATCACGTTCATTTGGGGCAATTCTATACGTTCTTTGCTAGCGTCCATCTTGTTTGCGACGTATTGGCGTCCGGAACTGGATTTTCTTCCTCCTTCGTGGTGAACATCTACGATACTTGAAAATAAAGCTATTTTTAGTACTATCTACGCACAATTTCAAACGATTCATACCCGAATAATCGGTCTTATCGAAGATGATCAATATGAAGTTCAAGACAATGTCCGCAAGGGAGCCAATAAGGTTTATTTTGGCATTAACCCTTCCTTGCATGATTTTTTCTATTTTTTTTTATAAATCAGGGCGATGTAACTAATGCTCTAAATTAAAACAAAAATATTTAAAAACAATCCTAGTGTAAATAAAAATATGTATTCTGTAAAAAACATTATGATGGAAATTTACATCAATATGCATTGTCACGTATTTAGCTCAGTACTAAATAAATAAAAAAATATAGTTTACTTAATCTTCTTTATTCTTTATGATGATTTAAAAAACAATTATTATTCTTACTTAAGCACAAATTAACGCCACATTTATTACACGAAATTGTGGAATAGCCTTTACATTTGGGAAATTTGCACCGGAGTGACCCACCTACTTTTGGCCAATGTTCAGCATCATCTTTTCTATGATGATTTTCTAAATACCACTTTTTAGACCTCTTTTTAGATTTCTGCCTAAAAAGCTATCCATGAGATACTCCTCATATCCTGAGATACTACTCTTCCCATATGTTTATTGTACTCTTGGACAATAAACGAGCAAGTAATATCAATTTTTCCTTTTGTTATCCTGTTAAATCTATTGACTTTAGTTACAGGCAATGCTCCAGAATAAAAAGATAACAGGGTTACTATCTTATTATCTTTCCAAGCCACACAAGTCAAATCTATACCATCATTAGACACTCTTTCCTCAAAACTACCTCTGGGCACAGATTTTTTCATGAAATTTTTCTTCTCTGGAAGTTTATTATTTGGTATCCTGTTTAGTTGCGCAGTTCCCACTGTGTGAATTCCTGATTTAGCTAAAAAAAAAAACTACCAATGGCAAAGAGGTATAAAAATTATCAAAGTATATGATGTGGTTTTGCTTTCTTGGCACTCCTTGAAGCAAACGAACTACAACATTTCCTGTTGCACCAAGATCTGGTTCATCTGGGAGTTTCTCTGTATTCTCTTGTCCAGAATATATCTTAAACTTGTGGGTATATCAAATCACAGAGAACATATAATTTGAAGATTCTTAGGCAGATACTGTTTTAAAAAATGCTCTGTTCATCCACAGAAGGTCTTTGATTCATTGGCGCTGTGGCAAACCTCTCATTGAGATGCCAGCAGGGCGGATTTTATAAAGCCTGCCATGTTCTGGATGACCTATAGGTCTGTGAAGATCATTGTTATTAAAATGTAATGATAACTTTATTTTCTCAAACTTGTTCAGTGGCATTGTTGAAGAAATGGGCTCATATCCAAACTTTGGCGACCAGTATGAACTTGTGCTAGGAAATTTGATTACTGACATGTATAATAATATACTAAAGAACTTATACAAATCATATTCTGTAAATGTTATAGATAAACTGGAATTACTCGGTATTATATATAAATTTGTCTCCTCTCCTAATGTTTTGATAAAACCTTCAGTGATAAAATGGTTAAAACATTGATATGGAGTTTCTAGGTGTGATAGACCACCTGAAGCATTAGAACTCCCCAAGAAAATAATTTTATCTCTGTCATACACCAGATTCCTTTTTTTACAAATCAAGCTCCATTTGTCAAATGGAAAGCTGGATGAAGTTGATGGGTGAGAGGGTTCTTGATCTTCTGGTTCTACAAGAGGAGGATCAATGTCAGCAGTTTCATCCACATCATCATCATCATCGTTCTCCTCCTGCAACACTCTTATAACTTCACCAGCATCGCGGTTTTCATAATCGGAATCTTGCTCATGAAGGACATCTTCTGAGAGCCAACCAACCGCCTTCTAACTTACTAAGATAATCTTCAATATCTCTTTCATTCAAGTTTTCCTAAAAAACAACATAAAATAAATATTTACAAAAAAATGTTTGCCATACAATACAAGTGAAGTTACTGCATAGTGATGTAAATTTCCACCACATAATTTTGAGAAATTTATTCACACTGTTTTGATATAAATTGTACATAAAATAACAAAAACATGAAAACAAACCTTTTTTCCGCTGATTTTCACTTTTATTGTATTTTATATCTCCGTTTATTTCCATAAAACAATTTAAAATCTCGCTCCTTTCTTCCAGTTACAACAAACAGCGGAATGACAAGTTCTAGGCGTGCTAATTCAGAGTGACGTTTGCTATTTTTTAACAACTGCGTTTTGTTGTACGCAATAGTCGCTTAAAAAGTTGCCAGCAACAACAAATTTACAGTACAAGGGTTTTGAGTACCTTTTTTTGTTGACTAAATATTATGACTGAAATTTCCATCATCATGCAAAGAAGGGTTAAGGCTCTCATCCGCAAACATCAAATGGTAACGTCTATACCATTTGACTCTTCTCCAACTGTTACTCCTAAACTAAATAAATTATCCATTGCAATTTTCAATGGAAATCATAAAACTTGGCCTACATTTTATCACTTGTTTCGAATAATGGTTAATGAAAATGATTTGCTTTCAAATGTTGCCAAGTGCCAATATCTATTTACTACTTCCTTAAAAAACGAAGCGTTTAATTTAATTAAATTCCTCTAAATCGTATCGTTTCCTGGTAGATACCTTTAAAGAAAACGTCGAAGAATTTCGTATGTTGGGGTTTCCGGTTGGCCATTGGGATTTTCTTCTTTCTAACGCCTTACTATAAAATTTAAATACTACTATCAAAACCAAGTTTGAGTTCGAACACAATTCGTATGAAATACCTACATATGTACAACTTATTAAGTTCCTGGTATTACAAGCAAAAGCATTAGATTCAGTGCAACTCACTTCTTCAGATATACTTCCATCAACTCGTGACAAACCAATTACCAATTATCGAGCGAAATTTTCAGTAAATCTGAAAGTTGAGCACAATTCCGCAGATAAGTGTTTATTATGCCCAGAAGTGCATCCTGTTTATAGATGTCCTGTTTTTCTACCAAAATCAGCTTTTGAACGACTTACATGAGTTAGAGATAAGAACTTGAGCAGAAATTGTACGAGTTCAAAACATTTCACGCATAAATGTTTATCGAATCATAGGTGTAATTCATGTCAGCAGCATCATCATTCCTTACTTCACTTTTTAAACTCTAATGTATCATCAGTTCATGTTGAAGGACAAGCTGATTGCAATCTGACATCAGAATCAACATTAAGAGCGACATCTAATGTCCTTTTACCTGTAATATCTTTAATTAGTTGTTTTTCAACTCTTCAGAATAACAATGTGAAAAATACTTTAAAGAAACTTATCGTTGTACTGAAACTGGTTGCTTTGCTGTCTCTTTGCCTTTTGGAGACCCCCTTTGGGTTCCTAGCGCTGATTGATTCAAATACTCTTACTTACTCACAATTATGATAGTTAAAGAGCAATTGGGACGACTTATTTGTTTGCGACGCCTCACAAATTGGTTGTTGTACTGTGGCTTATTTAAGAGTAAAAACTTATTTTGTTGGTGCAAAATCTCGAAATGCACCTTTAAAGACAATCTGTCTTCCGCGCCTTGAACTGTGTGGAGCGGTTCTACAGGCAAATATCATAAAAGTTTTAAACGAAATTTTATCATCGTTGATTAAATTTCAGTCTATTACGGCGCTGTCCGATTCACAAGTTGTTTTGACGTGGATTTCGTCGATCCCTCAAACGTGGAAGGTATTTGTAGCCAATTGAGTTAATCACATTCAAGAAAGTTTTACCAGTCGATTGTGTGAAATATGTCCCTTCTTGGGAAAATTCAGCTGATTGTGGGTCAAGAGGTCTTTATCTCGATCAAATCGCATGTCATAATCTTTGGTGGCATGGTCCATCTTGGCTGCATGACGATCTCGAGACTTGGCCCTTACATCGGTCCTCTTCAACTGAAACACAAGAAGTAACTGTCGAAGAAAGAAGAATGACCGTTAATTCAACATTTCGACGCTACCAAGCCAAAACGGCATAAACGACAACCTAATTTTTCAGAAAACGCAAAAACGATTGACATAATGAATCTTAAATGGCTTTTACGCAAACATTGAACCAATTTTATAGCGAATGAAGTTTGTTTGCAGGTATGCCGCTTTAATTGTTGCGTGCAGATTTAAAAATGCTACTCAACGGTGCAGCTAACTAAAAAAATGGCCATTTTGGCGTTTATGCCGTTTTGGCTTGAGAGCGTCGATTTATTGAACAACATACCTTTGATATTTTATTACCTAAATTTTCAACTCTTACAAAAATTAAACGCATTCTGGCCTATGTTAAAAGGTTTATGTGTTGCTGCAAACGTAAAAAACCTTACCAATCCTCTATCTTATGTACTTTTGAATTCCATACCGCTCTCAATTTATTAATTCATCATGTCCAAAATAACTATTTTCTTCATATATTTGATGGGATACATAAAAATATTGTTCCACCTACACCATCTTGGGAAAATCCAGCTGATTGTGGGTCAAGAGGTCTTTATCCCGATCAAATCGCATGTCATAATCTTTGGTGGCATGGTCCATCTTGGCTGCATGACGATCTCGAGACTTGGCCCTTACATCAGTCCTCTTCAACTGAAACACAAGAAGTAACTGTCGAAGAAAGAAGAATGACCGTTAATTCAACATTTATTGAACAACATACCTTTGATATTTTATTACTTAAATTTTCATCTCTTACAAAAATTAAACGTATTCTGGCCAATGTTAAAAGGTTTATCCGTTGCTGCAAACGTAAAAAACCTTACCAATCCGCTATCTTATGTACTTTTGAATTCCATACCGCTCTCAATTTATTAATTCATCATGTCCAAAATCATTATTTTCTTCATATATTTGATGCGATACATAAAAATATTGTTCCACCTAAACCATTTCGAAAACTTGCGCCTTTCATTGATCGTGAAGGGTTACTCAGGGTGGGCGGACGTTTAAATAATGCTGAGATTCCATTCGGTCTTAAACATCCAATACTACTACCTCGTGATTCTCGCGTGAATGAACTAATCATTGAAAACATTCATCATAAGCATCTGCATCCTGGTCATCGAACGCTACTATCATTATTCCGGCAACAATTTTGGATCCTCTCGCCTAGGACTGTGTTGCACAGTCCTAGTAAGTAAAAATGTAAAATTTCATTACATAGTGAAAAAATTTTTGTAAACATTGCATTGGGGAACAGTAATTTTTTCGTAGAATATTCCCTTATTCTTATAAGATTGTGTTCTTCCCCATCTACCTGTGAAATAAGATCATTTTTACAATACTTACATCCTTTTACATGCTTTAATATAGTTCGCGCAAAATAACCTGCCATATAGGAATGGTTTTGTTGAATGATTTGCTCACAGTTAGCAGTATTAAAATTTTCTTTGCTACTGTCTTCGTTTGCCGGTTCACATTCTTCGTCTCCATTGCTTTTACAAGTAAGAAATTCTCTAAGAGAGTTTACCACACCTTCGCTTTCGTTGAACTCACAACTCGCACCCCTAGAACGTGATGAGATAAAATTTTTTAACAATAATGTTTTAAACTAATTGGTGAAAGCAGTAACCGTTATACAAGAGAAAAAATTTCCACGGGATCCTGATTTAAATTCCTTAAACGAAGGTACTCAAACCCATTCTTACTCATTTTCTCTCAAATCTCTTTAAAGCCATTTAAGGTCGATATCCGGTGCTTATGGTAGGAGGAACTGATACCCGTCCGCCTGGTTTTAAAACCTTTATTGTCTTTAAAATTTTGATAGCATCCTCCCAAAACAGCAAATGGGGTGAATCGTTAGATATTGCACCCTTTAACGGTTTTCCTTCTTCCACATAAAGGGAACCACTACTGATGCTATCAGAGAGCTTGTCCCCAAAAAGAAGTAAGTCAGCCATATGTTACGGAGACTTTGATAGGTAAATACCTGAAGTGAATACATCATACTTATAAGATGTGGTTTAAAATACCTGTAATATACGTAGAGCATCATATTTTGTTGAATTGAAAACTTACCAAACTTGACTAGCCCTGTCATAGTGGACGAAACGCGACGTGAAAACACTTTAGCTACTAGTTTTACCTTCATTTTGTTAATTTCATCTTTCAATACACGTACATCTGTTAACTTATACAACATTCTAGTATCGTAGTCGCCTACATCGAGGTTATATAAATCAACGATGTGGTTTCAAGTTGCTGCTTGTGACCCACACTTCCACATGAAAGTTATATCAAGGTCTAACAAATTGTTTCTCAAGCCTTTCAATAAGTGAGGCCCATCAAATAACGGTACGATATCTAAATCATTATGGTTTTCAAATTTCTCACTATGTTGGGAGCGCTCACTCCATTTTCGGAAAAAATGCGCTATTGGCTGTTTCCATTTTTTGCGTAATCCACGGGCCATAAACACCACGGCATGATCTGCAAATTTTTTTCCTTTGCCATTTCCGCAGTCCTTAAAACCATCAATGTTATCACTTTTTGAGTTGTATGATAACGACGGTTTTATAGTCATCTCATCAAATATTAAGCAGCAAAATCGATCAGCTACCTCCATTTTGGACACTGACACAGCAAGCGCATTCAAAACTGATACCCACATTGAATGGAATATTATTCAATAACTGCACAAGTGTCTTCCTGGATGGCAATGCAAACGTCTTCTGCAGAAAGCGATATCCTCTGGGGCTCTACTTTAATAGCGACAAAGCAAATATTTTATCATTAATCGTATTACGCCGTCCTCTACTTTTTTTGTTTGCGCTTGTATTTGGGAATTAATAAAATTGAATGTTGCTTTGTTCACCTTCTCAGTAATAAAATCGCTCGAATTTGCAATTTTCTTTGCCTCATACAGTCGTTTTCGAACAGTTACATTCTCATTTTGCAATCTTCGACTAATGGAAACCATGTTTTGCGCAATAGCGTACAGTTTTTTGGCCTTAGGAGTTAAACGAACTTTCCGTGTTACAGATCCGTAATGTAATAAATTAATTCTTCTTTTCAAATCTGAATAGATAAAATCCTTATTAAAATATTATAAAACATGGTTAATTTAATCATTAATAACTGTTATTATTGATGGCACATACAACGAAGTTTACAAGTGCATCTTAATAGAATATGCAGTGAGTTGTAGTTACCTGTTCGTTTTCTAGGTGTCCTGATGGATGTAATATTGGTCGGTGTAGAACTTCTCTAAGGTGATAAACCTAAAATAATAAGTAAAAATGTACCGGGTGGCCAACTAAGAATGATCACCGGCCATATCTCAATGACGGATCATCCTATTTTAATGAAACAAAAAATTTCATAAGGAAAGTGGTCATAAAAAATCACTGGAAAATATTTTCAAGTTTCTTAAATGGCCGCTAGAGGGCGTAACATAAATGACTGAACAGAAAATCACGATTTTTTTCATTTTCTTCAAAATTAAGGGGTATTGAAAATAAATTAATTTGAAAGATAAATGAATTTCGACTAACATGTATGAAACACCTTTTGTCGTATCTCCAAAAATAAAGTGGTGGGGATGAGTTGAAAATGTCCATTTACGATGGCCGATTACTCTGGTCATACTGAACAGAATTTAACAAACTTAATCTCGTTGGAAAGGGTTTTTCGTGGTCTACTAACGACTCCTTACGCTGTTTTGATATGAATATTCGTTTCGCCGCCAGAGGGCGATATCTAGAATTTTGACAAATATTATAGCTTTTCTCAAAAAATTTAAATGGAACGGTATGTTCATTTCTACACGATAAAATAAAGAATTAAAAGCTTAATATGACGTTGAAAACCCGAGCTCGTCATCTTGCTTCTAACGGTAGATATTAGACAAAAAGCAAAAGCTATAGCTTTTACCCCTTATTTTAAAGGCGAATAATAACAAAACTACCCCGCGGAAAAAATGAAACCGGTGTCATTGGTAGCGTGATTTAACTCTGTATTATCGGTAGAAATTTCAAATTTTGTCTCCCACTCGTATAATAATTATGACAGGTTTAATAAAAAACCTGTCAATTTCACTAACGTTGTTTGATACTGTCCGACATTTTTATACATGTGCTATTCGTAATTCCGTTTTAATTGTTCGATTACAAATTTTAAAGTGTGCAAATGTACTTCGGAGCTATTTTATATCATTGTTAACTTATTTTAAACTGCCTGATGATGGCGAGTAGCCGAAACCAGTAGCAATAATATAATAAAGACCAGTAAAAGTATAAAACAAGCATTTTCATTAATTATTAAACATTAACTGGTAAAATGGATCATATATTCAACTTTCATACATTTAATAAAAAAAATGTACCTAGTTCGTAAGTCAGTTTCTCTGAAACTGACCAACTTACGAAAAAAGAAAAGACCTGAAAGACACCCTCATACGCTTGAATAATTAAAAATATCCAATTTAATTTATGCCAAAAATCAAGTAGAATTATCTATTCATTAATTACTGCATCGGAAAATAGATATTCCTTAAAAAAGAATAGAATTCGTTAGCTACTACCGGTATAACCGGATATCATAATCGTCTGAAAATATTTTCAAAGTACAGCTTACTATGTATTAAACCTATACTCTTTTCGCGGAAAGATGTCTCATGCGTCATTAATTAATTATATTATCCTAGACTACTATTTTCGGTTTTCGTCTCTATCTGACATATATGATTAAATAAAGAAAAAAATATTTGACATATGTCGAGAAAACGGTGACAAGTAATGACGCATGAGACATCTTTCCGCGAAAAGTGTATATATATAAAATTGCAAATTCGTCGCACCCGTAGCTTTCAAGATAATTCGATTTGCTCAACTCAGACACCCTGTATATTACTTAAGCAATATTTTACTGACATTGTCTAATACTGTGTGGAATATGTAATTACTCTATGGTCAATATATTGCGGACCAATTGTTCAACACTGATGTTTGTATTATGAACACCCTGTATATGAGGGAATTTTATGGTTATATGCACACACATATATATACGTATGTAAATACAAGTAACCATGTAAAGAAAACCATCGTAGAAAAATAAAAAACACCGATGTCCACTATTTTTCAGTTTCGTCCCACTGTGCGATGCGTCGCCAGTCGAATAGCCGCTTTTACTATCTTAAGCCGGGTACACACTTGCTGTATACCCACGTATCGTGTCACTGTTGCGTATCAGTGTCTACAGGGAAACGTTGCATAGTTGCGTATCAAAACATGATACAAAGATACGCAACGAGCCCGATCGCCTATTTGGCGGTTTTTCGCCGTCACATCAAAGAAATGATACGATATGGAGTTCAGTCGTATTTGAACGGGATATGATACGCGTTCAATTCTGTTCAGCACGTAGAGGGTAGATACGACGAGTACATTTTTGTCTTGGATCTCGATTTTATGTGTAAAATGGAGTGGAGTGAAGAAGTAATAAACTTAATCGATATTTACTGAAGGCATGAGATTACTTGGGATTCGAAACATTCAGACCATTACAACAAAATTAAAAAATAAGATGCGTGGGAGGAAGTTGCAAAACAGGTAGATAGGACCGTTGGCGAAAGTAAAAGGAAAATGGACTACCTCTTGGCAGCCCTCAAAAGGGAGAAAATGAAAAACGATCTGGAACGATCCCACTGATTGCCTGTTTTGATATTTTAAACAAATGTTGAAGACTGGAATATGAATCACCAGTAGCCAAAAATCGTAAGGTTACAGCAAGCCTTTCTTGAGCAGGAATTGCTTGTCAAAATGTGGTATTTTGTTTAGCTATTTTGTACTCAATGGATGACAACAAAAATTCAAAATCAGTGGGATGCATCCGAACAAAATTTTTATACAATCCACATACGGATTGAAAATTCAAATCGGCGAGTAAATTTGATGCCCGATATTGCTCCCTGCTTGAGTATAATTTAGTCATCCACTAACGTCATGCATTGCGCTTCCTTTTTAAAGTTAGATGAATAAAAATGTAAGCGCCTGCTGCTCTTTGCTGCTGCGTACTCATTGTGCTATGTACGGATAGACACTGAAACATTTGGAATACTCTTGGGTCGGACCTCGTATCGCATACCCGTTGCACATTTGGTTGAGATACGCGGTGGCGATACGGGAGAATACATTGACACTGCGTTGCACCGTTGCGTAACATTAAATGATACGCAACGGTGACACGATACGTGGATACGCAACAAGTGTGTACCCGGCTTTACAGGTCGGCACATGTACTATAATCCAAACTCAATTTACACCATGGAGAGAAGGATGCAAGAGCGCGCTTTCTCCCCGTAACTTAACCGAGTAGGCCCGAGTGGAGTACAGGGGAAGGGAGAACCGGAGTTTCAATCGGTCCTCGCAAACGCAAAGGTCTTCCGGCAAGAACGCCGTCGTAGACAGGCCCGCGGCACCTCGCTGTTTTAACTTTTTAGGTCAGACTTTTGGTCCTTTTTCAGGTCTTACAGGAAAAGCGAGAAGTGTTAATTTACCAACCACAATCATTGGTTGTAGTTTTAATCATATTTTATACATATTAGGATGTGGCGTCACAAATTCACCTTAATTGTTACAAATTTATTATTTTATAATCAAGTTTTGATGAACTTTCATCGTTTAATTTTATTTGAAATGAACAACGTCGTCATGTCATAATAACTTTATCAATTTTTGATTTAAAAATTAGAAAATTGGAAGCCAAAAAGTAAACTGGTTATAGAATAATGAAATAAATGTCTAATTAGGAAAGGGATATTTAGATATGGGAAAAATAAACAAGTAATAAGTTTTTATGGCAAACATTTATTATTGTAATGAAATAAGGAAATTAATTTTCAAGATACTGGTAGATAGCAATAAATTTATTAATTTTCTTCATTATATGTAATGTTTAGGAATAATCTGTAAATTTGCTTAATTGATTTTCATTTAAAAAGAAGGTCGATGAAAACACACACTGAAAAGAAATCGTGTATTTAAATAATTAGAAAAGTTCCAATGATTTTGAAGTGTATTAACATTTAAACAATCAAAAGCTAACCTATAACTTTAGGATTTTTAAGTAACAGTTCTTAAATAATTATTATATCAAATAGTAAACTGATTTTACATAATGTAGCAGAGTAATGTGACTGTAATAATTCTATGAATTTGCTACAATGAAAATAAGAAAGTTTGAATTTAAATTTAACTGTAAGTAGCAATAAATCACAAACCAACAATTGAGCATTGATGTTTATAAAAATATATTATCTTTGTAATTCATTTTTTAGTAATTTGATTTTCCCGATTCTACCTATTAGTTTAAAAATATCTCGATTAGTAAATAAATTTCTTTCAAAGTTTGTTGATTTTGTTGTAGCACAAAACAAAAACGGTTTGGATATAGAATTAGAAGAAGATTGCCAACACGCGTAAGAGTTTAATTAGTAGAAGTCTTGATGGAAAGTAGAAGAGTTGATGGAAGACACCTGCAACATTTCTATTGTTGGAGTAATTTTCGTTAATAATGATGCTTTTATTAAAATATAAAGTCAACATACACGCAGGTATTCTGTTCTGTTATTCTGTCACCCCGTGATGTTCGGGGTGACAAAGACCCGACATTAATTTTGTGCTTTACCTGGAAAGCACACAGTCCCGGTAACCAATTAATTTCTTCAATTTTCATCGGGTTTTGTCATATATGATTAAAACTACAACCAATGATTGTGGTTGGTGAATTAACACTTCTCGCTTTTCCTGTAAGACCTGAAAAAGGGCCAAAAGTCTGTCCGAAAAAGTTAAAACAGCGAGGTGCCGCGGGCCTGTCTACGACGGCGTTCTTGCCGGAAGACCTTTGCGTTTGCGAGGACCGCTTGAAACTCCGGTTCTCCATTCCCCTGTACTCCACTCGGGCCTACTCGGTAAAGTTACGGGGAGAAAGCGCGCTCTTGCATCCTTCTCTCCATGGTGTAAATTGAGTTTGGATTACAGTAGCTTGACCGGCAATCGGCGCAGATCGAGAAGTGAGATAGTTGATTGTTAAAAGAGATAGATAAAGGCGCTATCGGAACGCATGTACACAGCCGTGCAAAAGTGTTGTTTATGCTCTAACTGGATTTACTGAACTTCACATTCTAAATATTTCATAAAATTTAACAAAATTTAATATAACTTATATCGAAAGAAAAATTACTATTTTAAACGGATTTATTTTTTTTTTGCCGGTTTTCCCCATTATATTTTTTCTTTTTACCTCTTATTTACCTGTTTTTATTTTCTTTTTTTCTAAGAAAGGATTGTATGACATTTTTATTTTTAAAACTAATAATTATAACGCACAAAACACTTTTTCTTAACACTGTACCGACGATCAGAACTGTACGAAACTTCGATAAGTAATGAGCTCCCTTATCCCCACTATTTTCAGCCTACTGCGCATTCGACCTTCACCGGTCAAGCTACATCTGCAGACCTGTACGATAATAAATAAATACCTTTCTCTTAATTTGAATTAAACTTTTTAACTTCCCTAATGTTATTGGAATAAGTCTAAAAGAATATTGATAATCTTCAGATATAATTTTAAACAACATATAGAATGTAATACAAACATAGGTAAATTCAATCGTAGGATATTTTAATTTTCCTCGAGAAAGTTTGTCAATATATATGTAATTATTTAAGTCATGCGATTGAATCAATTCTCTTTTTGTACTTATTAATGTTTCGCAATTAATACAGTTCAAAAATGATTTTAATTTATACACTATGTAGCCGGAAACATACCGGTCATTAAATGGACTTCTTCTGGTGATATTGTTGCTTCTAGACACTTTGTTGTAATTTCCATCATTTTTGAAAGAATTATATCCATATTGTTCTGCTCACTAGATGCCTCCAAGGTCAAACTATTACATAACAAATCTGTTTCTTCATCATTGACTGTCATGTTAAATACCCATGTGACAGTTTTCAATTTTAGTAAACTAACTGTAAGTTTCCTAATTTTTGATTGCGAGTGTAAAACATCTCTTACCGTTATATAATAATTTGAACCAGACATACGCCTATACTTTCCAAAGATATTTTCCAAATTATCAGTTTGGAACTTCCCTAGCAAAACGTATTTAATAAATAATCACACATGCTTAAAATTGATCGAATATTGCATGTTATTGCTTCGTATGTGTCTGTGGAAAGTTTTTCTTTGCCGGGAAATTTATTCCAGTTTTCCAAAAATAATAAAAAGTTATTTAAAAACTTTAGCTGATGTCCATCAAGTGATGAAATAGGCTCCAAATACATATCATTTTTATGAACACCATGGTAGGGTGTAGAACAATTTACAATACTCCACCATTTATTAAAATTTTTCATTAAAATAATGGTCTAATGCAGTGATGGCGAACCTTTTTGAGAAGTGGGTAAAATTTTGTTAATTGTATTTGTTTAGTGCTTCCTCGTGGGCCACTAATTTAAAATCACTTAGAAAAAAGGAAGGTCATTAGTTGAATCTTTCTAAAAAAAGTCATGGGACACAGTCGACGTCTAAAAAAAAAGTCATGATGCACAAGTGGACATTTTTCTATATTATAAAATCGCTTGATAGCCAGTTCTTTGTGGGTCACTTAAGAGGTTTGTGTGGGTCAGTGTCTGACCCGCGGGTCATAGGTTCGCTATCACTGGTTGGTCTAATGCAATGATGTTACGTTCATCAATGACAGCTAAGGCTAATTTGACATTCTGTCTTTCCAATGAAGACGGATACATGGATTTATGATTTAAATTAGATGCATATTTCAATAAATTATTCTTTTCCATATTATAAAATTTCCGTAAATGCTCAAAAGATGCAGTACACACTGTTGCCTTGTCAAACGGAGATAAGAATTTAAAAGTCGTCTTATTAATCCAGTTATTTCTGAAGTTCTTCATGTTATGCACGTTATCAGTTAATAGAAATATTTTGCTGCCTGGAATATACTTATTATAATGTAAGGTGTTATTGAACCATCGCATAAAGTTTTCAGCATTTTTCTGTTTACGCGATTATGGTCGCTAATTATTGACACTATTTGAAAGTCAACTGCACTTACTACTTGAATTGTATCCATTGTCATTTTATATAAAAATTCTGAATCTAAGTTATCAATTGGAAATATTGCTACTACTTCCTTGTAGTTTGATAATATTGAAGAAATCATAAATACCTGAAGTGTTTTAGCTACAGAAGATGTGGAATTATTACTGAAGCCGATAAGGGATCCAGAACTAGCTTCGTAGTGCACCGCAGGTTTCACATAAACTTCATCTAATAATAAGTTGACATATTTTCCTTTGGATGGCAAAAGGGCTCGTTTTGTTTTCAAATATATCATTGTATTATCACTAATACCTAAAGTGGAGTCACTTCTTATTGTTGAAATAGACTTTAAGTATTTGGGAAATGGCAATGTTAAAATTTTTTGATCTCGCAAATAACTGTAAGCACTTGGGAATTGAAGAAATAATGAATAGCCATCGAGAATAGTTTGTGGGGTGTAAGAAGATTTAAGTTCATTTAAGTTTTGTATTTGGTTTAACAAGAATTCTATGCTGCTTCTCTTTGTGAATAGTTTTTCTTTCAATTCTAATTAATTGTTGATTATAACTGATACATTTTCAGCAGGATTAAGTGCTTCTTCCGTATACGACATCATGGTTTCAAGTAGAAAGTCAAATTGCTGTATATTTTGAATACTATTAAGATTTATGGCTCTTGAGTTAATTTTTCTACCTTTAAAATAGATCTCAAATTTAAGTGTGTTATATATTTTTAAACTGCTCGTGACATTTGATACAGGTTCTACTTCTAACATATATAAAAAAATATAATTTTCAAATTTCACCAATTTATATTTATCATATTTTTGGATTTTGGTTAGAATGAGTTCATATATAGTAGGTGTACTATGATCTTTATGCAATACCAGCATGTTAATAGTAGGAATTGCATCTTTTGATAATAGGCGGCGATTGTGCATTTTGTCATAGTTATAACAATTCTCTTCGAAATGTTTAATGCACACACGATTGGCTTGAGTTGCCTTAAAATTATTTTCAAACGCTTCTTCCCATGAACGTTTTAAAATTTCATTTTTAGGAAAACCAAAAGTTGTCACATATTCAAATTTTTTAGAAGTGTTACTTTTGCAACATGGGACGCAACACGAAAAAGGCATCTTACAAAATATTAAACCTAAACGACAAAAACGACTTAAACCTACGTATTTATTCTAAGTATAAAAAAAACACGAAAATGCTGAGAAAGAAAAAAGAAAGAAAACCAAACAATGATAAACTAAACTAAACAATAGCGACGAATTATTAATAAAATACTTCCTCTGTCCGAAAATAGTTGCTACATTTTAATTTAATTTTTGTCCGAGAATAGTTGCTATATTTTATTTATTTATTTATTTTAAGGCGAATGAAAAACAAAGGAATTTTATGTACAACAGTTTACTGTTTTTAAATGAAAATACAAAATAATTTATCAACTAAAAAAACCTAAATCCAACACACTTAAGTCGGAGTTATTCGGTGGTTGAGATATCAGTTGAATATCCCAACCATCTCTACAGAAAGCTTGGATTAATGTTGGATCGTCAGTGTACAAATGCGGTTTTGCATTATCTTGCTGAATAAATATTGTATGTTTCTTTGAACTAACAGGCCATTTCTCCTGTATTGCTGGAACCAATTTATTCAAAATCATTTTTCTTACTTCCTATTTATTGACACTTTCTACAGCTTTGGTTACTAGTGTTCCCTTATCCCAATTTTTGCTATTTCTTTTGGCCGGTAAAGAGTTTATAAATAGCCATATCCCTCTTTTTCCGTCAAAAAAAATTTTTTTGTGAAAATCCCAACATAGACGTGCAACTGCCGCCATGAACATTACTTTTGTAATGAACCTTTTATTTTTACAAGTTCTATGCGACATTTCTTCTTCCGGAGTGACATAAACACTTTTTTTGGTTTTGATTAAATAAAACCATTTTTCGTCAATGTGAATATGTATAGTTTAGTAAATCCTCAAAATACTCCGTCGGCAATACAATTGTTAAACAAAACTTTTTTCGGCGCCGTTTATTTTCTTCGGTAAGTAACGGCTTAATAAAACTGGTTACTCTGTTAATTTCTTTTCCATTTTAAATCTATTACGCAACGTATTTTTTGGAATTTTGCTTCAATAAGCTAACGATTTTCATGTGGTTCTTTTACATAAAGGGATAGAGCATATATTAGCAATTTGTTGACTGTAATCTTTAACTTTTCGACTACAATTATTTTTACGGGAGTTAATATTAATTATTGCGTTTTTACTTAAACAATATTTTATTTGTTTCCACAATCTCGAAAATGTTGAACGATTGCAAAAAAACTTACGTGCAGCTGCACTTATCGCGCCTCTTCAAATTTTATCCTCCACATTTTGCAACAAATAATGTAAAATTTGGTTTCTTTGCTCATTACTAAATTTTCCGCATTTTTTCCCACCTCCTTGATTTGTTTCCGAAATATTTCGAACCATTTTTGATGCAGAGCGGTTAAAATTCAAAAACATTCAAATTTTACAGGTAACAATTACTTATCACAAAACGTGGGCAATAGCTAAGTGGAGGTTAAGGTAGCGCATATTTCGATTATTATATGTTCTACCTACTGATATTTAATAAATTAATTTATCTTATATATTTATGATAATTTTTACATTAAACTAAAATGTAACAACTATTTTGGGACAGAGGAAGTAAATAAATACATAAAGCGAAGTTTTTAATAGTACCACCAAGATAAACAATGATTTGGTGGCGACCTGCGAGAGCACAACGACGCACACTCCTCTACCTCTTAAATACAACTGATCCCACAGAACAAGTATAATGAGAAATGGAAGGTCAACGTTATAAAACGGGTGATTGGGCTATCCCCACTTTCTAGGGGCCTAGGTGCGCGCGAAAATGGCGGATTTGAAAATGTAAACAAATCTGTATTTATAACCTATCTTTATTTTTACTTTATACTTATTCACTGTAGTGAACAAAATTTTATCACTACAGTGAAAAAATATAACATAAACATAAGAATGAAAGAAAATACCAAAATTACAAACAAAAGTACAAATAATCTAAAATATTTATTTCACATTTAATTTATATAAATTTTACAACATGTTTCATTGCAATAAAATGATTTGTAATAACAAATAGTATTATATTAAACATATTTATGCTATAAAGAGTAGAAAATTTAAAAAATAAAATTAATAAAATAAAAGAAAAAACACCAAACACGAAACACATTTTCCAGGGCTAATTTTAAATTGATTCGATGCATATCTTCATTTCAAATTCTTTCTTAGGGAAGTTAGATGTTTTTGAACCATCCAGACCAGTCCAGACGATACTACACTTGATTCTTCCTTAATTTGTAAACGACTTTTTCTTCTTGCAAAACGTTGTGTCCACATGAAACAAAAAAAAATATTCATCTAAATCATTCATCTCATCCACTTGACGTTTTAAATAATCTAAAACCGTTTTATTAATTCCAACATGAAAAGATATTTCCGACAATAAACCTTTCAAAGTTCTCACGGAGGGCATTTCAAAATGAACCTGCAAATATTTATATAATCGAGGACTTCGTTTATAAATAGTTAAAGCAAGAGCATTATCATTCCAAGTCCATGGTTTACCGGATGGCAATCGACTACAATTCCATAACTGGGAATTAATAAATTCTTTTGTTACGGAATTTAAGTTGGTATCTATAAACTCAAAGCGACCTGCATTATATAATCTTTTAATCAACTTAATATCATTATTTCTATGTCGTCATTTAGTTTTTAATTTTGACAATTTACTAACCACATTACAGTGAACACAAAAATTAATATCTAAATGTTCCTTTGAAGGGCCATCATCTTCAATATCATTATTATTTAATAAAAAAGATAAATCTAAATTTTGATCCTCTGCTCTGGTTTCACTAGATCCAGCATCATGAATGGACAAGGTATCAGGCTGAGAATTTGGTATATGTACTAAAACCTGCAAATCTGTTGAATGATTTCGGGGATATGGTTTTGGGGTGGCATAATATTTTAAACGGATTTTTTCGTCTTTGTTGTAATCTGAATCGGAAAAATGATCCCCACAAACAAATAGACATTTAAATTTACATTCGGAATTGAAATTACACGCGGACTTCCATCTATTTAATCCTTCCGGATTTTTTGGGAAAGCATGGAATTTTTTGTTATTAGGATCTTTTGATATATAAGCGTTTTTGCAAGATGGAAATCGGCAAACACGCTTTTTCTTAGGTAAGGAACATGCTTGGGACATGGTTAGGCGTATACTTCAAATTACTAACAATTAGAAACAATATTTAGAAACTTACCGCAAAAATAAGATAAAACAGTAAACCACTAACCTTACTTACATCGTGTCCAAAATGCCGGGTAACGACGCTACTACGCCACTACTTATTCCGCGCAGACGCACTCTGACAAAGCGGTGTTGCCACATAATTCAATAATTTGACGTGGCATCTGTGTTTCTGAGTCCTGACATTGCCAGGTTCCGTATCCGAGTTTCATCCCCGTGACTGATCCGTTCCTACGAGAACGAGTGTAATCCTACTCTCACAGAGATTTACTCATCCCCACTCTCACAGGACGGCCTGTACTATAATCCAAACTCAATTTACACCATGGAGAGAAGGATACAACAGCGCGCTTTCTCCCCGTAACTTAACCGAGTAGGCCCGAGTGGAGTACAGGGGAAGGGAGAACCGGAGTTTCAATCGGTCGTCGCAAACGCAAAGGTCTTCCGGCAAGAACGCCGTCGTAGACAGGCCCGCGGCACCTCGCTTTTTCGGACCAACTTTTTCGGACAGACTTTTGGCCCTTTTTCAGGTCTTACAGGAAAAGCGAGAAGTGTTAATTCACCAACCACAATCATTGGTTGTAGTTTTAATCATATATGACAAAACCCGATGAAAATTGAAGAAATTAATTGGTTACCGGGACTGTGCGCTTTCCAGGTAAAGCACAAAATTAACGTCGGGTCTTTGTCACCCCGAACATCACGGGGTGACAGAATAACAGAACAGAATACCTGCGTGTTTGTTGACTTTATATTTTATTAAAGGTATTATTATTAACGAAAATTACTCCAACAATAGAAATGTTGCAGGTGTTTTCCATCAACTCTTCTACTTTCCATCAAGACTTCTACTAATTAAACTCTTACACGTGTTGGCAGTCTTCTTCTAATTCTATATCCAAACCGTTTTTGTTTTGTGTTACAACAAAATCAACAAACTTTGAAAGAAATTTATTTACTAATCGAGATATTTTTAAACTAATAGGTAGAATCGGGAAAATCAAATTACTAAAAAATGAATTACAAAGATAATATATTTTTATAAACATCAATGCTCAATTGTTGGTTTGTGATTTATTACCACTTACAGTTAAAAGTTAAATTCAAACTTTCTTATTTTCATTGTAGCAAATTCATAGAATTATTATAGTCACATTGCTCTACTACATTATGCAAAATCAGTTTACTATTTGATATAATAATTATTTAAAAACTGTTACTTAAAAATCCTAAAGTTATAGGTTAGCTTTTGATTGTTTAAATGTTAATATACTTCAAAATCATTGGAACTTTTCTAATTATTTAAATAAACGATTTCTTTTCAGTGTGTGTTTTCATCGACCTTCTTTTTAAATGAAAATCAATTAAGCAAATTAACAGATTATTCGTAAACATTATATATAATGAAAAAAATTAATAAATTTATTGCTATCTACCAGTATCTTGAAACTGATTAATTTCCTTATTTCATTACAATAATAAATGTTTGCCATAAAAACTTATTACTTGTTTATTTTTCCCATATTTAAATATCCCTTTCCTAATTAGACATTTATTTCATTATTCTAAAACCAGTTTACTTTTTGGCTTCCAATTTTCTAATTTTTAAATCAAAAATTGATAAAGTTATAAATTGATTTAAAGATAAAGTTATTATGACGACGTTGTTCATTTCTGATAAAATTAAACGATGAAAGTTCATCAAATGATTCATGAAAACTTGATTTTAAAATAATAAACTTGTAACTATGAAGGCGAATTTGTGACGCCACATCCTAATATGTATAAAATATGATTAAAACTACAACCAATGATTGTGGTTGGTGAATTAACACTTCTCGCTTTTCCTGTAAGACCTGAAAAAGGGCCAAAAGTCTGACCGAGAAAGTTAAAACAGCGAGGTGCCGCGTGCCTGTCTACGACGGCGTTCTTACCGGAAGACCTTTGCGTTTGCGAGGACCGCTTGAAACTCCGGTTCTCCCTTCCCCTCTACTCCATTCGGGCATACTCGATAAAGTTACGGGGAGAAAGTGCGCTCTTGCACCCTTCTCTCCATGGTGTAAATTGAGTTTGGATTATAGTACTTCTAGTAGGCTCTGTAACATCCCATGTTATAATGAAATCCAACACAAAACACACAAACATAGAACGTATTTAAAAGTAAATTTTAAAACTAAAAGTCTAAACACAACAAATAGCACGGAAAACAAAATTAACACGAAAAGAACAACACCTAAGTCAACCATTTTGAAAGATTTTTGAAACAAGAGTTACACAAGTCGGGCTTCGGTTGGGTTTTTAAAAAGAACTTTGTAACAAATTTATTTATTAAGAAGAAGATGTGCACGGAACAAGTGCAAAAATACAATTAAAAATTAATAAACCATTATGATCCCTTTTATAGTCTTGGTGACGTGTTCGTTTCTTCTAGAAGGAATGTTATTGTTTTGTATATTCATCAAAATAGTTGTTTTCCATTTTTAATGAAGCATCTTTATCTTGGGATATAACTCCTCCCTCCTTTAGCTCGAAGTCCTTCGGACGAGATTGTTCATTCTTCTTCTTATTGATTCTTATTTTATATAGATTATATAATTTTGAAACGATTAACATAATAATTATAATTATGATTATATATATATATATATATATATATTATGAATTAAATTACATTTCTTTTCATAAGGGATTTTTATTATTTCCCTATTTATTATATTAGATAAATTTCTTATTACTACTGGAATTGGTTTTTCGATTGTTATGTTTGTCGTACGTAACGTTGGTATAAATTGATTATTTATTGATATTATTTTAAAATAATTTTGTAAGATTACATCATCAACTTTATAATAATAATTATTTATATTGTTCTATTGATAAATTCCTTTTAATTGTACAGGGTGGTCAAATAAGAATGCAGAGTGCTGTATCTCGAAAACTATTCATCGTAGTGACTTGCGGTAAAAAATTTAATGACTAAAGTGGCTACGGGAAAATGCTGGAAATTATTTTCAAGTTCCTAAGATGGCCGCCAGGGGGCGTAATCGCCATCTTGAATTACAAAATGTGGACTTTCTCGGAATTCCGCTATATTAAGATAACACAAAAATATGCGCATTTTAAAGTGGAGATAAGCATCAATTTTTTTTATTAAAAACTTTTTTCCGTAACTTCAAAAATAAAGGGGTGGGGGGCGTTCAAAAGTGCTTGTAAACAAATGCCTATAATTTGAAAATGGCTGAACGGAATTTAATAAACCTGGTGTCGTTCGAAAGAGCTTTTCTTGGACTATGAATCCTACTGTTTTGGTGGTAATTGTAAATTCACATGTCGACGCTAGATGGCGTTTTCGAAATTTTTTTAGAAATTGCGAATTTTCTTCGAAAAGTTAAATGGAACGGTATCACTTTCTCTTCACGGAAAAATAGTATAATAAAGCCCAAACAAGCTAGTGAAAATCGCACCCCGATATTGTATTCCTAACCTAAGATATTGGTGAAAAACCATTCATCAGGAAACTGAGCGGATTTCGCCCGGTTTGTATTCTGTTTTTCCAAAAATAACAAAAGAATACTGTATTCTAAAATTTGTGCTGTGGATTTTAAAAAGCTCAAGAAAAAACACTTCATTTTTGTCAAGGCGTTATGTGAATTAGTCGATTTTCCGAATATGATAAAGAAATCCGAAAATGGTTGTTTTACATGGGTAACCTGATTTTCTTTTAGACAATTAGAAATCATAAAAATATAAACAGATCGGTCGCCATTAGTTTACCACTTTTAGGGTATCCCTTTATCACTTTAAGGTTTTAACGTTTTTATAGAAAAGGGTAAAACGTGGTAAGTCGTGGGTAAAAATGAAAAGATAAAAAACAAATGGTTAATGACACAGGAACAATCTAAGATCGTAATCGAACAATTTACAAACAAAAACAGTTGTTACTTATTTAAATTTGTGGTTATTTCTTCAATATGTCAAACTTTCGTTTGTAATTCGTAGCATTCCGTGGTTTAAATTTGATTTTATAATGTAAAGTTATTTATATTCTCTTCTCGCCGCCTTCTATTGTTTTTGTCTAATTAGAAGCAAAAATGTAGCATATCCAAAAAGTAAACACCATTACGGATACGTAACAACTGTGTATAGAAAGACAAGAAACCTTTAAAGCTATATTTAATGACCCCTTAAGTGTTCAAATTATATAAATATACTCTAAAAGTAGTAAATTGATTCGATATTTTTTATGATTTCTAGTTGTCTAAAAGAAAATCCGGTTACTCATGTAAAACAACCATTTTCGGATTTCCTTATCATATTTGGAAAATCGATTAATTCACGACATGCCTTGACAAAAATGAAGTGTTTTTTTCTTGAGCTTCTCAAAATCCACAGCACAAATTTTAGAATACAGCATTCTTTTGTTATTTTTGAAAAAAAAAGAATAAAAAACCGGGCGGAATCCGTCCAGTTTTCTGATGATCGGTTTTTCACCAATATTTTAGGTTAGGAATACAATATCGGGGTGCGGTTTTCACTAGCTTGTTTAGGCTTTATTATACTATTTTTCCGTGAAGAGAAAGTGATACCGTTCCATTTAACTTTTCGAAGAAAATTCGCAATTTCTAAAAAAATTTCGAAAACGCCATCTAGCGTCGACATATGAATTTACAATTACCACCAAAACAGTAGGATTCATAGTCCAAGAAAAGCTCTTTCGAACGACACCAAGTTTATTAAATTCCGTTCAGCCATTTTCAAATTATAGGCATTTGTTTACAAGCACTTTTGAACGCCCCCCACCCCTTTATTTTTGAAGTTACGGAAAAAAGTTTTTAACAAAAAAAATTGATGCTTATCTCCACTTTAAAATGCGCATATTTTTGTGTTATCTTAATATAGCGGAATTCCGAGAAAGTCCACATTTTGTAATTCAAGATGGCGATTACGCCCCCTGGCGGCCATCTTAGGAACTTGAAAATAATTTCCGGCATTTTCCCGTGGCCACTTTAGTTATTAAATTTTTTACCGCAAGTCTCTACGATGAATAGTTTCCGAGATACAGCACTCTGCATTCTTATTTGACCACCCTGTACATTTCGGGTTAGTTTATTACAAATTTCTTTTACAATTATTTCTTTTCGTGTAATTATTAACGTTAAATGTTCATACTCTAGAATTTGATAATCAATTATTGGGACTTCATAGAATTTACAATTAGTGGTCCTTGTATGACAATTTCATATTCACAAGCAGTTTTATCATAATGTATTATTTGATTATAGCAAAGATATTCTTTTGCTCTTAAATTTAAGCATTTCTCATTCATTAAAAGATAGTTTTTATCATTAGCAGCTGTATACTGAGAATGACTTTCTATTTGTATGAAAGTGTCATTTACAAATGTCGGAATTGGATATAGTCTGTAATATTGATACTCATCGCTATCAATTATGGGCACTTGAAGTATAAATGTATAAGTATTTTGTTTTTGATATGCTTTAATTGTGATTAATGTATCAATTAAGTAAACGTTTTCTAATATGACATCAAAAGGAAATTTATTTATAGGATTTAAATGTATGAATTTTATTTCATTTAAAAGTTGTTCGGGTGACAGAAGTGAGGAATGTAAAATGTTTCGTTTTGCTAAACCTGTTATTTCGATTATTTCTAGTAATTTTAGATTTATTCGATTTAGAGACAACAAGTGTTGATTTAAAAGTTCTTCATGTTTTATGGCCCAAAATTCTTCTTCTAAGCGCTTTAAATTATCTTTTATATTAGCGAAATTATAATTGATTTTTGAATTTGTTTCATTTAGATATTTCATCATATTTATTTCATTTACTAATATTCCTTGTTGAGATTGTTTTAATTCATTGATTAGCTTATCGTATCGTTCTGCATCTGTATTGTCAAGATTTCCCGTTACAAACTTTATTATGTTACCAAAAATATCAATTAGTCCTCGTTTATTTCGACTACGACTAATTGTAAGATTTAAAATTGATACTTTATTTTGAAACTCTTTTTCTAATTCTTCTAATTCATTTGTTTCATTAATTAGCGATTTCAGATGTTTACTTATAATTTCTTCTTGTGTTTGCAATTGTAAGACATTAGATAAATCTAATTGAATAATTATTTCAAAATAATTCTTTGTATTGTAGACCATACCTTAGTGAACTGGTAAAATTCCGGCACTTTCTTGTAGTTTGATTAATTCGGCTCTTCCATAATGGAGGAGGGCGAAGATCGTGAGGGTCCTGCAACAGTGCAGATTTTTAGTTCTTTTAAATGAGCCCTTTTAAAATACCCTTTGTTTTAATTTCTTTGTATTGGGCGCTGGTTTTAATCTTACTGTATTATTTTCTAAAAATTCATCTACAACATAAGGACCTTGATATAGCAAATTTGATTTCTTTTTTGTCATCTTTTTAAAATAAACTAATGCGCCTAAATTAATTTCTGGATTCTTTCTTTCTTCATTCCTTTTATTAATTATCTTTTCTTTATTAATTTCTTGTAAAGTATTTATCCGATCATAGAGGAGTTTGGTAAAGTCTTTATGCTGACTTATAAAATCGTCAATGACTTTATGTTCATAATTAATATTTATTGGATCAGTTGATTTTATGTTTCCAAACATTGTTTCAAAAGGAGTATATTTTGTAACACTATTTATACTAGAGTTATAGGCTAGTACTGCTCTGTTCATTGCGACTTGAATTGATATTTGAGGTTCCATTAATTTTAATATTCTTAGATGTTCAATCAATGTAGAGTGTAGTCTCTGTACAGGGGCATTAGATTCATGTTGACCTATGGTAGTAAATTTGATTTGGATTTTGTACAATTTTAATAAAGATTCAATGGTTTTATTCTTAAATTCTGTACCATTGTCTACAACAATTTCAGATGGAATACCGAATTTACTAAAATGATCTACCATAGCTTCTGCTATACTTGAAGCATTTTTACCAGGCACTTTATAAGCTTGTGCAAATTTACTAAATCTGTCTATTATGGTTAAAAATATAGCATAATCAAATTTAAATAAATCTATGTGTAGAAGTTGCATTGGACGTGTAATATTTGGTGTAATTTGAAATACTGGTTTTGGTGGGTGTCTGTCATATTTGGTCTTTTGATATACTTCACAAGTGCTAATAAATTTTGCAACTTGTTGATCTAAATTTTTCCATGTGAAATTTCTTTTTATATGGGAAATTGTCTCTGTAACTCTTCGATGATTTCTTAGACTTTCATGATTTTCTCTAATTATTTCTAATTGTTTATCCCGATTATTAATATTTGTGACTGTTATTCTTCGTAAGCATCGAACTAATTTCATACCTTTCATATTAAATTTGTCTAAATAAATCTGACATAATATCTTATAAATTTCATCATCACAAAATATGTACTGTGTTTCCATAATCTATAAGGATTTGCAGTAATTCATTATAAGCATTCTGTCGATTGACATGACGACATTCATATATTTTTCGATATCCAAGAGTTACTTCGATATTTGTTGGAAAATTATGTAAATAAAAGAAAAATTGTCTGTTCTTAGTATCAATTGCATCTTCGGATATTGGTATTGTGGTTTCATGCTCTGATATAATGTTAGAATTTAGACTGTAGTTATCACTTTCATTATCATTTTCTGAGTCTAAATTTACTATTGTGGAATAGTTTTCTTCAATATTATTAATCTCAATTCGACTAAGACAATCAACATTTGAATTTAGTTTAACTTTTTTATGAATTATTGTATAATCATATTCTTGTAGATAGATCTTCCATCTTTGTAATTTTAGATTATTATCTTTTAGGTTATGCACCCATAATAATGGTTTGTGATCTGTTACTATTGTAAACTGTGTTCCGTATAAATATGGCCTAAATTGTTTTAATGCATACACAATTCCTAATAATTCTTTTTCTATTGTGGAGTAATTTTGTTCGGTTTTACTCAGAGTTCGTGAAGCATAGGCCACAGGTCGATCATTTCCAATTTTGCCTTGGCTTAGTATAGCTCCAAGGGCTACATTACTTGCATCAGTTGTAACAATAAATGGTTCGGAAAAATCTGGATATGCTAGTATTGGATCATTACAAAGCAATTGTTTGCACTTTTCAAAACAATTTTTATATTCTTCATTGATTTCAATTTCGGTATATTCTTTGGATAAATATTTAGTTAAAGGTTTAGTTATATGTGCAAAATCACGTATAATTCTGCGATAACATCCTAATAAACCTAAGAATGATTTAATTTGAGTCTTGGTTTTAGGGATTGGGAATCGTTTAATACATTCAATTTTGCTAGGATCAGGTTTAATACCTTCATCAGTAATTAAATGTCCTAAATAGTTGAGTGTTTTCTTCATAAATTCACATTTTTCAAGATTTATTTTCAATTGATACTAATCTAAGCGTTCAAATACCTTTTTTAGATGAACTTTATGGTCTTGCAATGAATTTGAAAAGATAATAGTGTCATCTAAATACACTTGGCAGATATCTTCAGTAAGGCTTCTTAGTACATTATTCATGCATCTTTGAAATGTACTAGACGCATTGCAAAGTCCAAAGGGCATCCTATTAACCACTTGCGGTGGCAAGAAATTTACGGCTGAGCGTGCCAGGTGACTCATTTTTCTACCTGCAACAATGGTCTGACGGCGTGCGTAACACCGTCGCGCTGGCGTTCCGGTAACCAAAGTATCTCGACGTACATTGTACGTCCAACCACCGCAAGTGGTTAAATTCATAAAGACCTTCTGGCGTTATAAATGCTGTTTTTAATTTATCTTTTTCTTCTACTTCAATTTGGTGATAGCCACTTGCCAAATCTAAGTTAGTAAAATACTTTGCTCGTCCTAATTTATCTAGAATATCATTGATATTAGGAAGTGGATAACGGTCTTTTATAGTTTTCTCATTAAGTCGCCTATAGTCAATCACCATTCTCCATTTTTGTTTGCCGGAAGCATCTAATTTCTTTTTTACTAAAGAAATGGGGAAGCCCACGGGGAATCACTTTCTCTAATTATGTTTTGTTTTAGTAAATTTCTGATTTGATTTTTAGTTTCTGATTTCGAAAAATAAGATTGCCTATAAGGTTTTTGATAAATCGGTGTATCATTTGATAAATTTATAGCATGTTTAACTTTAGAAGTAAACGTTAATGAAATTAATTCGTCATGAATTATATTTGGATATTGATACAATACATTTTTAATCATATTTTCTTCTTCTGAATTTAAATGTTTAACTCGTAATCTTTCTTTTATTGCTTTGTATTGAATCTTTCGGATTTCTTGAGTAGTTAGAGAGTCATTGTCTATTTGAGATGTTACATCATTTTTGTTATAAAATGAATAGTCAATTTCATCTACTTCCTTCGGTTCAATTGGAATTTTTACTGGATAATTATTGAAATTAGTAATTTCCGTAAATGTTTCGTAATTATTTACTGTTATGATAGCATTAGGAGTTTCTACATTTTCTAAAAATTTATTATGATTTAATAAAAATTCTCCTTGTTGTTTATTTACAGGAATTCTCATTATATGTCTCGTTCTTGGAGATAATGTTACTACAGGGGGTTTATAATTAAATGGAATACTTGCATAATTGGTTTCTAACTGTTTTGTTTTATAATTAATTTTGGCTTGCATAATTTCCAATGGATCTGAACCTATAATTCCTTCATATTTATCAGAGATATTTACTATATTAAAATTGTAAAAATTTGTTGGGTCATTAAAAGTAATTAGACTTGGAATTTCAATTCTATAATTGTGAGTTGTTATTCCGTGTATTGTTTTAACTCGATATGGTGCATAATATATAAAATTTTGAAAATACTGTTCTACTAATTTTGGATTTATAAATGATGATTCTGCTCCACTATCTATTAAAAATTTAGCATTGTCAAGTTCTGATATTTTTATATAAGAGAGTTTTTCAAAGTTTAAAATATTTAATTCGATTGTGTATTGTCCGAGGCTGATTGACAAAAATTTTCAGATTCATCGTTTGTGATTGGTAGCTCTTCATTTTGATACTCGAGGTATGTTTCTGACTCAGTGTCGTAATTATTAACGGTTTCCATATTTGGACCTAATTTTTGGAAATAGTTACCGGTTTGTTCATCAAAATAGATATCTGGTTCTGAATGTATTACATTCATTTCTTGTCGTGATCTTTTATTAGCATTTTCTGGTGTTCGTCTAAAATGGGACATTGCAGACTTATCTACATCCATCGGAGTTGGTTTAGGTTGATTTACATTTGAATTGTTATTCCTTTAATTTGGGTTGAATTGATTAAATCTTTGGGGATGATTAAATCTCGCAAATATGAGACGATTTTGTTGCTCATTATAACTTGGCACAAATAATGCTTTTTGTTGAACATTATTTCGTGGTGAAAAATTTTGAAAAGGTTTTCTGTTAAATAAATTATTTGATGGTATTGGTTATATCATTCTAAAATTATTGTTACTTCCAAAATATCTTAAATTTTGAGAAGGGGGTAAAATATTAAATTTGGGCGAATTATTTTTATTAATATGAGTAAGTTGTTTGCAAAGATATAACCAATTTTGACGTTCTAAAATTTTAGCTTGAGCTACCTCTAAATTTTGAGGACGTTCTAATTGAATGAATTCTCCAAAGTCTGGATATCTCATTAGACATCTCATATACGTTTGTAATGCTGTTCGTTTGTAAATGTTAGTTTTAATGAAACGCTCTTGGGGCTCATTCACTAATCTTAAGGTGGTTAATAACAAATTTAAAGCGTCTTTAATTCTGCTTCCTAAAGAATACGGATTTTCATTGTTCTCAGGTTTAACATTCATAAGGTCGTCAAGCAGACAATCCTCTGATCGTTGATCAGTGTAATTTAATTGTAGACAAGCTTTAATGTCTTGCCTCGTTGTCAACTTACGCGAAGCTATCAAACTTAATGTCTCTCCTTCGAATCGACTTTTAATTATATTTATCAAAAATGAATTTAAAGGATTCTGATGATTTACATTATCGAAATAAGTTTGTAATAGATTTTCACAATGGTCAACAAACATATGAAGAACAACTGGGTCTCCATTAAATTTTGGAATGACATTAACTTCAGTAGGTGTTATTGAAGCTCTGGTATAGGGATGTTGAGGAACAGGAGCTTGATTTACTCTTGCGTTATTCATTGTTAAATTTTGTAATTGTTCAATTAAATTCTCAATTTTGATTTAAAATTATGCCAATAATTAATAACGAGAGTTTGCAAATTTATTTGGATTTAAATGGCTTTTTTTTATTTCTTATTAATAACTTAAAATTAACTTACTGTGCTAGGTTCATTGGTTTCTTTTGTGTGTTGGCTCTGGGAAAATTTATCCAGTGGCTCGGGAATTGGGTAGAAGTCGGCTGTTTCTACGTTGGGGGGCGGCGAGTATGTTGCAGAACGGCAATCACTCTTTTGGATTGAGACTCGGTAATTTGAGCACTAGTCCCTTGAATTGAACCTTCAACACTTTTTGATTGCACAATCTTCAGCCTTTGATCGATGGTATTGATCGTGCGCGGGATTGCTTCTAGTAAAGGATTGAAATCCACCAATTTAGAAGTTCTCTTCGCTTAGTGCTTCTGTAACACTGTCCAGTAGCAATCCTACTGACTGCGCCAGTTACACAAGTCGGGCTTCGGTTGGGTTCGGTTGGGTCATTAATAAAAGATTAATATTTTCTGTTGCTACTTTGGTCTTTTGCATACTAAATACATTCTAATGTACAATAATTCTGACACGAGACGAACAAAACGAGTTTTGTCCATACTAGACATACAAAACGCATTCTGTTCCAAACTTTTTTTTAAATATATCGGCTATATATAAAAATTTCAGTGTTATAAATTGAGGTTTGATTTAACGTAAGTGTACACATATTTTGATAAAAAGTGGAAATTGATAACCCTAGCCGTTTTCAAACAGCAGTTTTTTCCTCCTTCTAAAACTTTGCAAATTTGGACAAAATGCCTTTTGCAAGTCTGCTCCTCACTTTAATTATAATATCGACGTTTCCAAACTTACGACAGAATTACCAAGCTTTCAAACTTATCTCTTACTAATGAAGAACTTAAATTTTTAAATCTTGGACATAAATTTAATTTTATTGGTGTCAAATATAATGCCGTTAAACTTGCTATAGATCTCGAGTGTCAATTATACAACCGTAAAGACTTTAACAACATTTAAACAGTCATAATACTTATTATTTTGAAACATGATTTTCTTAAACATCCTAATGGATTATACAGAACATAGTATTTTTTACAGTATCTTATCGACATTAAAAACAAAGCTTAAAAACAAAAATGTTACAATTACGCTAGGTGATAAAAATTCAGGTTTGGTTCTAATATATAAGACTACAGAAAACAAAACCCTTAATATTTTTAAAGATAATAGCATTAAAAAAGACCCCACCAATAATTTTAATAGAACAGTTAGGGATACCTTTAAAGATTGCCAGGACACTGTACAGGGTGGGCAAATTTGGGTGTTATTATAGGCTATGTCAGAAACTATAAGAAATGCAAAAAAAAATGAAGTAGCATGTCTCGGTCTTTTCTTTTCGAGAAAAATTCAATGGCGCAAACACCAACCCTCTATCTTCTTTTGTTTTTGAGTTATAGCTAGCGGATTCGATCCCGGGATCCCGATGTATGTTATTAACGACCACGTGTACATACAATATGGCAAAATTTCAATTTTCGGCCATTGAAGATGAAAAGTTAATTGAATATGTAGCTGCCAGGCCAATTTTGTATGACAGTGGCAACCCTGAATATAAGAACATAGGTTTACGCGAAAATATATGGAAAGAAATAGCTGAAAAGGTAGAAAGAACTGGTAAGTAAATATTTTATTATAATACACTCCGCATCAAAATTAACGCACCACAAAGAAAATCCCAAAATTCAAAGTTCATTTTCTCTGAAGTCACTAGTCTAATTTAATTTTAGTTTTTTTTTTGTAATGTAGACTTTTTCTTCAGGAACAACCCAGAGTATAACATTTTTATTTAAACTTTAGTTTAAGACATGTACAGGGTGTGTAAGAAAGACATCATTTTTTCATCGATCTTTGGAACACCTGTGCATCATCTGATGACTACCATAATCAAAAGGTATTCCAGTCTTTTCTTAACCATTTGTTTTTTGAATCATGTGTTTATCTGTTTATGCAAGCAAACAGTGGACCTTTTAAAATTGACTGACTAATTTATTGAAAGAGTACAGAAACAAATTAAACATGTAAGCCAAGGTAGGCTAAGGAGAAAAACGATTTATTTGAAAAATTAAAAAAGAAATTTAACATTTTTAAACCTAAGAAGTTACATCAAGTAACAAAAAAAAGTAGCGCGTATTTCCGCCCCTAGACCGTATGACGGCCTCACAGCGACATCTGATGCTTAAAAATAAACGCCGTATTTCATTTTGATCGATGTTGTCCCAAATTTCTCTTACATATCTCTCAACATCATCAAGAGAAGCAGCGAGCGGTTGATGATTTCTTAGTTTCTTGCCAATGCTTCCCACACGTGCTCAATGGGATTGAGGTTTGGACTATGAGGAGGCCAGTTTAGGGTCTCTATACCTTCGTGCAAGAAATCCTGCACTATCAGAGCAACGTGTGGTCTAGCATTGTCTTGCATCAACAAGAAATCGCTTCCAATGTACCCAGCAAATGGGACTACATGTTCTACTAAAATCGCATTGATGTATCGTTGACTGTTTAGAGAGGCTCCTCGTAATGATACCAGTTCTGTTCGAGCGCTTAAGGAAATTCCTCCCCAAAACATCACAGAACCTCCATTAAATGAAACCGTAGGACGAATATTGCATTGTGCGTATCGTTCGTTGGCCCGTCTAAGAACTTGTACTCAGCGATCAGACGAGTAAAGGCAATATCTGATTTCGTCAGTAAACAGAGCATGCTCCCAATCTCGAAGTGTCCAATTGACATGATGTCTCGCAAATTCCAACCGGACTCTGCGATGGCTTTCACTCAACCTTTATGCCCTTGCTGGAATCCTAAATTTTAAACCTCGTCCCTCTAAACGACGTCTTACGGTGGACAAACTTATTTGAATGTTGTGAGTTGCATTCAGTTGTACCTGAAGATTTCTTGATGTTACAAATCGTTCTCTCAAACCTCGTAATTGAATGAAACAATCTGGCATAAGTGTGGTTTTCCGAGATCTTCCCTGTCCATGACGTCTGCTATAATCATTAGTTGCTTCAAAACGACTAACAACTCGCATTATAGAAGTATGAGATACACCGAGTCTCCTACCAATAGCACGGTAGCTTAATCCTTCTTGGGCCAATGTAGTCGCCATTACACATTCATCGCGACTTAAATTTCTTGTTTGGCTCTTTTTCAATAAATTAGTCAGTTAATCTTTAAGAGACCACTGTTTCTTTGAATAAACAGATAAACAAATGATTCAAAAAACAAATGGTTAAGAAAAGACTGGAATACGTTTTGATTATGGTAGTCATCAGATGGTGCATTTGAAACGGCCCACAGGTGTTCCAAAGATCGATGAAAAATGATGTCTTCCTTAGACACCCTGTACATGTCTTAAACGAAAGTTCAAATAAAAATGTTATACTCTGGATTGTTCCTGAAGAAAGTCTACATTAGAAAAAAAACTAAAATTAAATTAGACTAGTGACTTCAGAGAAAATGAACTTTGAATTTTGGGATTTTTTTTGTGGTGCGTTAATTTTGATGCGGAGTGTAGTTTTATATACAATACAAATGTATTACATTTTAATTTAAATTTAAATCAATAGTAGTTAATTTACTCTGTTCACATGTCTTTCTTGCCACTCAATAGATCCTTGACGTGAACTAAAATAATTTGTAAATTGATCTCGTACCTGGAAACCTTCAAGATTTGCAAAGCCCCCGGTTCTACGCAATCGGATCATGTTTTCGGGCGGTATCTCTAGATCAGAAACTCCATGATTACTTCCTGCCTCACTATTAGTGTATTGGTCACGTAACATATTATGTAAACAACAAGTTACCATAACTACCAAATCAGTTGTTTCCGGCAATATTGCAATTGGGGTATAAAAAATTCTAAATTGTTGAGACAATAAAGCAAATGCGTTTTCGGCTACTCTACGAGACCGACACAACCGATAATTGAAAATGGCTTTTGAATTATTTTCATGTGCTTGCTGTTTTGTGTATGGCTTCATCATATGTCGATCTAACTTAAAAGCTTCATCACCCACAATAACATGAGGAAGTACAATATCGGTTTGGGGTAACACCTTTTCTGGTGGAAAATTAAATGTGCCTGCACGAATCTTCTGTCCCATATTTGACTTTTCAAAGATGCCATTATCTCCTTCCTTGCCATAAGAACCAACGTCCACTATTACGAACTTGTAGTTTGCATCAACAATGGCTAATAGTACAGTAGAAAAATAGCCCTTATAATTAAAAAATAAAGATCCATTTCTTCGTGGACAAAATATCCGCACATGTTTACCGTCTATGGCTCCTATACAGTTTGGGAAGTTCCACTTTTGATAAAATTCTTCAGCTATTCTTTCAAAATTAGCTATACTTGGAGTAGGTAAAAATATTGGCACCAGTTTATTGCACATTTCTTTAAGTACTTGTGGAATAATCACACTAATATAGCTAGCAGATATTCTAACTAGCAAATGATAAAGATGTATATGTTTCACCGGTAGCCAGGAATCTAAAAATAAACCATAAAATTATTTTTCTTATTATTTCCAGTTGCTGATTGTAAAAAAAGGTAGCGCAATATGCGTGACACATATATGAAACATAGAAAAATTGGGACTACAGGATCAGAAGCAAGTTCCAAGAAATCTAAGTGCAATCTTTTGGAACAATTGAATTTTTTAAATAAGGTTTCATATGAGCGAACGTAAGCTTTGGATTTTAGCATAGATATGTAAAACAGAATACATATGTATATATTTTCCAGCACTCAAAGTAACGTAGAAGGTTTTGTTCAAGGAGACGATGAACCAGTGGATGAAGTTATTCACTCTCGGATACTCCAAGTGTTGAGGAAAATAACGATTCATTAACCCTTTCGCGACGGGCGCCGTATATATACGGCAGCCACTTGATGCCTCACAGTGGCTGACGCCGTATATATACGGCAGCCATTTTTTGGTTCACACAGGCTGACGCCGTGTATATAGGGCAGCCACTTATTACTTTACAACGGCTAACGCGTCTAAAGCTTAAGAAACACCACCAATGTCCATCATTGTTCAGTTTCGTCCCGCTGTGCGCTGTCGCGAAAAATGCCAATGTATGATTAGTCGGTCTGTTGCAAAAAGTGGAACAGGTGCCCCGTCGCGAAAGGGTTAATAAATGCAACTATGAGGAATATTCGAGAACCACCGCAAAATGTATCCAGTGAAAGTTCTTCCAAAAAGCCTACAAAAAAAAACGGCGACAGATGGTCCTCACATTTCTAAACGAGCAAAAGATAACAGTGGAAAGATCGTTGACATATTGATGAAAAGATCTCAGCAACGCGAAATGCTTGTGCAGAATGTTTTAAGTCAGCCAAAAGACGAAGATGCTGTAGGGCTGTTTTTTAAGAGCTTGGCAATGACGGTCAAAACGTTTCCCCCAGAACTTGTAATTGAAGCTAAATCCCGTATATATAGCATTATTAATGAATTAGAATTCAGATCACATAGAATGAATACATTGGATCCGCAAAGATCTGTTTCTGCAGAATCATTATTGACATCTCAACCATCTACACCTTTTAGTGAGGAATCTATTGATCTTGGAAATTATTACACAAGTTACTCCCCGTACAGCGATAACGATGTTACACAATTGTAATTTACTAATAGTTATGTTAATTAAGTTATGTTAGTTATTACTTATGTTACTAGTTATGTTATGTTTCATTATATAGATAAACTTACCGTAGTGTCAAATAAAGTTTTTCATTAGGTGATATAGGAATTTTGACTCTATTTGTTTTTGTTTTGGAAATATTATCTCCGACGCAATTCAAAATGAATTCAAATTGTTTTTTATTTATTCTAAAAAATTGTTGGAATGTTTCATTGTCTTGGAGAAAGTGATTATTAATCAACAGGTTGGAATATCCTTCCGTTGCTCGTCCCTTGTATAATTTTTTTTTGGGTTTTCGTTTTCGCTTTCTTAAGATTTCTGTCAGCAATAATTCTTCTTCGCTTTCTTCTTCTAACAACAACGTTACTAAACGTTCTGTCATTTTAGAATTAGTTTGTATTGAAATTACTCTGTGTGTATGTTGTAATCGCCATACAACACAATGCGATTTGCTTTGACGATCGCATGTGTAGGAAAATATCCACGATGCGAATAGACGCAACGTCTGCACGCATACGTCTGACGCGAACGTGCGACGCGTTGTAGGAAATCCCACCTTAACGTCTGCGTCTGTACTGCTTTAAAAACAGTCATAACGCAACCGCATACGTCACACGTACTGCGTTGCGTTCAGTCGCATTTCTTGCAAAACGATTATATGCCTTTTACTTTAAAGCTGTTAACAGCGTCGGACGCATCCGTCTGACGCAAGCGCCCGACGCATTGTAGGAAATCCCACCTTAAGTTAATAAAAATGTGCGTGAAACGAAACACACTTACTTTCATTTGACGTTAAACGTTAAAATTTGCCGGCCATCTTGTTTACACAGCTGATTGCGTTTGTTTCTGCCAACGATCTGGCAACGTCGCTCGCTACGCTCTCTCTGGATGAGTAATGCCCTATCTTTTTACACTGGTTTGTTTTTCCCCAGCATTATCCCCTCCATAAACCTCAATACTGTGTTATTGTTGACATTTTGTGTTTACAATCAGAACGGCGCCATATTTTCATTTAAAATTTTATGTGCAGCGGTTATCAAAAATTATTTTGATTAAAAATGACATTCTAAATTTAAGGTATCATGATTTAAAGTAAAATTTTAAATTTGTAACGTAGTGTGTTAAAAATTACTTTTAATAGTAAATAGTGTGAAAAGTCCAATTTTATAATAGTAACTTAAAAAGATTTTTGTAAAAAAAACTGTAACCTAGTCTTTTAACATAAAATTGAATTTTAACTTTTATCATAAAATAAAATAACTATTATTAATTCTTATGTTATTAAAGGTTTTCATAATAAAACTAATATAATGTGCGGGCTTACAAATCCGGTAATATAAGACGTATGTGTATATTGATTTATTTACATAATAAAGTTCGAATAACATAAAAATAAAACAATATAAAAGTACAAAAACCTAAATCTACGCATTATAATCTATTGATTTTTAAATAAAATATGTTTAGTTAACTGACTCCTTATTCTGGAATCAATACATTTATTCTAGTTAGCTTCAAGTTTTAGCTTCGTAATTTAATCTAACTTTTAGGTATATTTTTATTATTTCTTTGCATAATTGCGTAATGTGGTTATTTATAGCATCTTCTTCCATTAAATGTGGCCCCATTTGTTGAAACATATCATCGTAGATATTGTTTATTACACTTAAATATAGTTTCATAACTATGTTTTTTTAAACAATTGTCCTACGCTTTTGAAATAACGGATTTTTCTTTCTGTTATTACGCAGATGTACAACATTTGTGAACAATTATGCAGGTATCCCCGGGAATTTGTTACTAGTAACAACACAAGAATAAAGAATAAAACAAAGAACTTAAGAAACACAAAAGTTTAATGTACATAGCGATAGATGTCGCCAGTAAAACGTAAACTCAGTGTGTAAACAATAACAGAGACTTGTTTGCAAACAAACCGACTCTATGTTCGGGACAGGATTTGGCTCGAGTTATTTATCCAGACAGCAGTAGGCTGGCTGCGTTGCCACGTCGTTGGTTTCTGCTAACGACCGGTGTCGGATTAAGTACTAATGTGTGTAAAATAGTGTAAAAATTACGCTTCAGATCGTATAAGTATTGATATTTATATTGTTAATTGGTGATAAAAAATTAATTTATTAAAAAAACAAGAATGCATTGATGTGTATGAGTAAATATAGATGAAAAACAGCGAATGTTTTTTATGTTGATCTAAGAGGTTATGTTTATGTTGTACATAGATTTAAATGTTCTTTTCTTTTTGTTTAGGTTTAAGAAGTAAGCAATGTCACTCTCCAAGGAAAGTTTTTATGTCAAACATAAAAAAGATGAAGACGTTACTCAGTACAATGTAAGCGTTGTTTAGCTATTTTAAAAACCTTAGGAGGACAACCAAAGGCTTACATACTCATCTATTTTCAAAACATTCCGTAAAAGTAGATTCTGCTACGGCATCTTCCTCAACGAGCCAAAATAATGAAGGACCACCTTCGAAAAGAAAAATGACGCCAGTCGCCGACTATTTTGTGAACTATTTTCTGATACTCTTGACGATGTTTTGGTCCGTATGACTGCGCTAGATGGTTTTCCTTTTAGTGTATTTGTGACATCAAACGATCTAAGATCGTTACTGTTAGCAAAAGGGTACTCAGACTTACCTAAATCTGCTTCAACAATCCGCAACAGGGTACTAGACTATAGTGTAAAGATAAAAAAAACAAATAAGAGCTGAACTATCTACATTGAAAAAAGAAGGGCAACGATTTAGTTTAAGTTTAGTTAAGTAATAAGAGATATATGAATTTAAATATTCTTTCAGAAAACAAAAAATGGAATTTGGGACTTATTCGAATTGATAAATCGCTGATCGCCGAAACTGTGTTCATACTTTAAAAAAGCGGCTTTTGGAGTTTCATATCTCATTAGATACAGATATTGTGGTAATAGTGACTGATGGTCCAAATGTAATGCTGAAGGTTGGAAAACTTGTTAATGCAGAACACCAAGTTTGTTTTGCACCTGATATTCATTTAGCCCTTTGTGATTTGTTGTATAAAAAGACACCTGTAAATGACACTACCAGTGATGATATTGATGACTCGGATGATGATAATGAAGAACTAGACTCAGGATTAGCCATTGAAACTGGAAATGGTCGGGATTTGACTTATGATGATCGAAATATTAATGAATTAGTAAAGAAAGTTCGTAAAGTGGTTCTTATTTTCAAAAGAGCATCCTTGAAAAATGATACAAAAGAGCTTAATTTAATACTCGACTGTAAAACGCGTTGGAACAGTCTCTTTGCAATGCTGGAACGATTTGATCTTTTAAAAACTAGCGTAAAAGGCACTTATTGATCTTAATAATCCCGTACCATTTGAAGAGTTAGATTTTCAACTTTTCAATTGAAAAATAACGCTGATTTTTCACAATTACACCATACGTGCGATATATCATTGGAAAGCTAAAAATATTCTCTTTTCAATAACACCATAAAGTATGGTTTGTATTTAAAAAAATACAACTTTGTGTTATATCTCAAAAATTATCAAGTATATTTAAAATTTCTCAACGTCGGTGTATTCTACTCAAAAAAGTGCCTGAAGAACGTATAAATCGCTTTTCTCTAATTTCAAAAATTAACGAAACACGAGCATTTTTCGAAAACCTCAAAATTTGACTTTTTGGCTATAACTCAAAAACAAAAGAAGATAGAGGGTTGGCCATTGAGTTTTTCTCGAAAAAAGAGACCGAGACATGGTATCTACTTTTTTTGTATCTCTTATAGTTTCTGAGATAGCCTATAATAACACCCAAATTTGCCCATCCTGTACTTACTTTAGGTTAAGTGGGCGGATGGGTGGGGCGAATGGATGTACACAGGATGACGCGCAGAGCAGAACCCATCGTGAAAAAGAGATAATGCCTAGCGACGAATAAACAAAACAGACAGATGCACGAAAATGTGAGTGCTTGATAAAAGGCGAATTTTATAATAAATAATAGTTTTTTATATTAATTAATTAAAATTAATTTCAGTGAAGTTCCGCTAATCCGGATCCGAGAAAACCGAGGCAATCCGGATTATGGAGTCACAACTAATCCGGATTATGGTATTAAATAATGTAAATAACATATTTCAATTTCGTCCGGATTACTGGAGAATCCGGATTATTGGAGGTTCGGATTAGCGGAGCTTTACTGTAATATAATTATAAATCATGTGCTACAAGAACAGAATTTTGCAATCACATAAGTCAACCATTAATAGTAAAGTAAAATGTTATCGTTGTGGGAAACAATCACAACGTGAATCTATATAACGTATCAAATTTTGGTCTAAATGGTAGTGCATATCCAAATCACAATCCCAGAGTTCATATAAAAAGCGAGGTAAAGAAGGTTCAAATTATATCTAACTATTGCGAAAATTTAGGGCTACTACAGGTTAACGTCATAAGATGCAATATAACTATTCACAAAGATAAAATTACAACCTCCATTTAATTATACAAATCATCAATTTCAAGTTACAACTTTCCGGAATAATGCTTCAACAAACGCTTAAGTGGTGTCGGATAATTTCCAGGAACTGAGTACATCGGACGGTGTTAGTCGAGTTCACGACATGAAAAATATTGCCTGAACTACTATTAATTAATACTATTAATTTTAGTAACAAAAATATCTGGTTCTTTTTCTAATACCGTGAATTCTAATTCAATTTCTACTATTTCAAGTAATTCCACTGATACTAGGTTTACTGTCAAACGCAAGAAGGTGTTTGTGCACAACATAAAATGTAAGAAAACAAATTCATGATGTATAAATATTCCTTTACAATTATCGATTTCCAAACCTACTAATTATTTGACAATGGTTCTGATATCAGTTGATTAAAATTAAATTATACTGACGATGATGCGCTTATAAATACAAATAAAAGATACAACTCAAAAGTATAACTAAAGAAATAACTTATTTCGATAAACCCAAAATATGTTTAAAAAAGGAATTAAGTCCCGGTGTATACGTTGCTGATTGTATTGTTCCACTAAAAACTTTTAATATAGAAGGCATAGTCGTGGTTGTTATGAAAGCAAAGCAGAGCAGTAAGGCAATAAATTACATAGAAAAAATGACAAAGGGTGTCTGGTACATAAGCGCGAATATTGAAATACGTTATTAAAGAGTGCATTTCTAATTAATTAAGCTAAATATGCATTATACGAAAGTAAATAGTTTAGGAGTTATTTCAATATTTAGTTTTTGTATAAATTCGGTGCATACTGTTATAAATATTGAAATTTTGAGGATATTAATAGTTTCTCTAATAACTAATGCATATTCTTAACCCAAAAATATTTTTAGTTATTTTGATAGTTTAAAAGTAAATGAGGTGAAATATTCGCTTTCTAAGTTAATTTTCAAGCATAGTATTTATTCAAGGGCGTCTATTTTAATAAAATTAACAAGGAGACATCACAGTTGACTCTTCGCCAATTTTGATGAATTTTTTTATGGTGAATCTATATTGAATATAAGTAAGTTCCCCCAAAGCTTTTGATCGAATGGCCCTTCTAAAGAGAGTTATTAATTTTTGAAAGTTACGTTTTTTGGGAGTTGTTGTCATAAGCTATAAAGCGATGTCGTTTGACGTATCTGTCCGTAGTGCAGTAAATGAATGCCGCGCTCCTGTGCAGGAAGTCCAAGATCGGGATTCTGATGTTACAACTTTTTTTTGTTTTAATTATTTATTGTAATACTCCTAATCTATTCTTTTATTTATATCAACATATACGAAATTATATTTATATAAGTTACGCTTCACGGCAAGCGGAACAAATTTTTAAAAAGGAAGAAGATTTGGATTTAACACTTTTATTGCTTTAGACTTTAGTTATAACCAAGTTAACAGTGGAATGACTTAATTAGAAGTGAATTGCTAGAGCAAGCCGCAGCGGCCTTTTATACTAATTGCTTATCGGTGTTTACGCCGAAAGAAACCTTCTAGAAGCTTCCCATTGTGCTCCGATGTGCAGGTGTTCTTATTTATCGTTTCTTGGAAGATAAGTAGGTGTCATGTTCTATTTTTATAGATGAGTCATAGGTAGTGCAACATAACTCCTCCCCCGTTAGATTGAGCGTTCTCCCGAACGGTCCTATTTTCTTGATATTGTTTTAGCCGATTAAGTAAATCAAAACGTTTAAATATTAAGTACAATACAATTATTACAATGATTATAATTATTACATACGTTTTAATTGACATTTTTCTAGATTCAAACTCAAATTCATAAAATCTATTTACATTTTCATTTACATAATTTGTTAAATTCTTTAGCAATATTCTCGGCTCTTTTACAATGGTAATGTTTTCAATTTTAATCGGAAGTAAAGAATCTTCTAGAGTATCACTCGTTTTATAATTATTTTGAATAATTAAATCTTTAATTTCATATTTACAATTATTTAAGTTCAATATTTTGTATAAGCCCTTTATGTTCCTTACTTTAGTCAATTTTTCACAAGTTTCTTTAATTTCAACATTTTCTTTAGCAACTATTATTATTATATCCGAATATTCGATTATTTCTACCGGATTGATTATTACTTCATGGAAATCACAATAATCAATATTTTCATGTGTTATAATATTTAATTCACATCTTTTCTTATTGTATCTATTAATCTGGTTATAACATAAATAATTATTTTGAAATACATGATTACATTTATTATTCATTAAGAAGTATGAATTATCATTAGCAGCTATAAAACGGGCTTCGGGCTCGATTTGCGCGAAAGTATCATTTATAGGTGTGGGTAACGGATACAATTCATAGTACTGATATACCTGATTATCTATGAGCGGGACGCGAATAATGAAAATGAATTTTATTGTATTTTTGATAAGCTTTTACTGTGATTAATGATTCTATCAAGTAAAAGTTTTCTTTTAGAATTTCAAAAGGGAATTTATGATTTTTGTCCATATGAACTGCTTTTATTTCTCTAATTAATTGTTCAGGAGTGATTAACAACGTGTGCAATATATTTCTTTTAGCCAAATCTATTATTGCAATTATATCTTGTAATCTATTATTGAAATCTTCCAAATACTGAATTTGTCTGCTAATCACTTCTTGCTCTAACATTTCTTTAGTTATGTTTTCAATGACAATATTCATTTGGTAAAAGTTCTTATTAATTCTTTCATTTGTTTCATTTAAATATTTCACCAAATTAGAAAATTCATTATTCAGTTTGAAATTTGATTTTGCTAATTGCTGAATCATTTTATCATATCTTTCAGCATCTTGTTGATCTAGATTTCCAATTATTACCTTTATGATACTTCCTAATCCATTAATAATACCTCTTTTATTTTTTATGTAACAAATTTGAAGTGCTCATTTTGTAATCTATTTCTTCTTTTAAGAGCTTTAATAAATTAATTTCTGTGACTTTAGTTTTGCTAATGATATTTCTATACATAGCTTTGTAATCGTTATATAATGTCAATACATTTTCTAAATCTATTTGAGTGAATAACTCAAAATTTAGTTTAGTATTATAAGCTAAACCTATTCTAATTGGTAATATTCCGGCGGGATTTATTATCTCTTGGAGTTCGGACTGGCATCTTCCGATGATGCACCTGAAATATTTGGTTGAAGTTTGAGTTCTTTTATATGGGCGATTTTGGTTTTTAATTTAGTTTTTGGTCCAGGTTTTAATTCTACTTTGTTGTTTTCTAATATCTTAGTTACTAAATAGCGACCTTGATAAATTGGTTTCGATTTGTTTGTAATTTGTTGTGTTTTCCAGTAAACTTGTGTTCCAATTTGAATTTCGGGATTAGATTTATTTTCGTTTGCTTTTAAAATAGCTTTTTCTTTATTTCTTAATTGAGTTTTATTGATATTTTCATAAAGGAATTTAGTTAAATTTTTGTGTTTTTCTACATAATCATCATAACATTTTTGTTCATAAGCTATATTTACTGGATCTGTAGATTTTGTTCTCCCATATAAAATTTCAAAAGGAGTATATTTAGTATGTGGGTCTATTGTCGAGTTATAGGCGAGAATGGCTTTTGTCATTAAAATTTTGCTATTTAAATCTTTATTCATTAACTTTAGAATTCGGATGTGTTCTATTAATGTTGAATGTAATCTTTCCACCGGGGAATTTGATTCATGATGACCGGGGCTGTGCCAAAATGGACATCAATTTTATGTAATTTTAATAATTCTTCAATGATTTTATTTTTAAATTCTTTGCCATTATCGCAAACTATCTTTTTCGGTGAACCGAACTTACTAAAATAATCTATTAGTCCATCAGCTGTTGTTGTAGCGTTTTTATCATTTACTTCATATGCTTGGGCAAATTTAGAGAATTTATCTATTATGGTTATAAAAAGCTTGTTATCAATTCTGAATAAATCAAGATGGACGATTTGCATTGGTTCGGTTGGTGTCTCGGTCATTTGTAAAAGAGTTTTAGGAGGATTACGGTCATATTTCGTTTTTTGACAAATTTCGCATTCATTTATTAGCTTTGCTACCATTTGCTGAAGATTTTTCCACGAATAATTTCTTTTTATTCTCTCTATTGTTTCTGTTACACCTCTGTGATTCGTTTTTCCTTCGTGATTATTCTTTATGATTTCTATCTGCCTCTCTTTTTCTTTTATGGTTTCTACTCTTTTCATACATCTAATTAACTTTAAACTGCCTCCTTTAAATTTCTCAATGTAGGGGAAGGTGGGTATGTTTGGGATGATGGTATGTTTGGGACAAATGATCCAAACCGAAATCTTTTTTGAACTTACCCCGTTCTCTTACTTTAAATTTACTAGTGCTACCTACAGTGCTACATCATCGAAACTTGAATTGCGGTCAGTTATTTTAACCTTAAAAATTGGACGTTTGCGTTTATGTTGTTTCAAAGTAAAAATCGGGTGCATCAGATAAGTACTGGTTATAACTATGTTTATTTACAAAACTTAATAAATTATTATTGCTGAAGTCTACAAACTGTTTTTGATCAATACACCTTGCTGTGTTTTATTTGTGTCCTTTACTAAAATTAAAAAAAAAAAATAAAATGTCGACAAACTACAGTGAGGTATGTTTGGGACATTGGAAGAAAGGGATATTTGGGACATCCCAGATATACCTCCTATATACATAATCGGCTCTTGGTAATTGGTTCTTGAATAACCCGTGCAAAACAGTTACTTCCTCTGTCCGAAAATAGTTGCTACATTTTAATTTAATTTTTGTCCGAGAATAGTTGCTACATTTTATTTATTTAGTTATTTTAAGGCGAATCAAAAACAGAAGAATTTTATGTACAACAGTTTATTGTTTTTAAATGAAAATATAAAATAATTTATGAACTAAAAAAACCTAAATCCAACACACTTAAGTCGGGGCTATTTGATGGTTGAGGTATCAGTTGAATATCTCAACCATCTCCACAGAAAGCTTGGATTAATGTTGGATCGTCAGTGTACAAATGCGGTTTTGCATTATCTTACTGAATAAATATTGTATGTTTTTTTTGAACCAATAGACCATTTCTCCCGTATTGCTGAAATCAGTTAGTTCAAAATCATCATTCTTAACAGCTTAATAAAACTGGTTACTCTCTTAATTTCTTTTCGACTTTTAAATCTATTATGCAACGTATTTTTTTGGTATTTTATTTGAACAAGCTAACGATCTTCATGTGGTTCTTTCACATAAAGGAATAGAGCATATATTAGTAATTTGTTAACCGTAATCTTTGACTTTTCGACCACAATTATTTTTACGAGAGTTAATATTAATTAACTAAAATTGCGTTTTTACTTAAACAATCTTTTATTTGTTTCCACAATCTCGAAATTGTTGAACGACTGCAAAAAAACTTAGGTGCAGTTGCACTTATCGGGCCTCTTTTCAAATTTAATCTTCCACATTTTGCAACAAATAATGCAAAATTTGGTTTCTTTGCTTATTACTAAATTCTCCACATTTCTCCCACCTCTGTGATTTGTTTCCGAAATATTTCGAACTATTTTTGATGCTGAGCGGTCAAAATTCAAAAACATTCAAATTTTACAGGTAACAGTTACTTATCACAAAACATGGGCAATAGCTAAGTGGAGGTTAGGGCATGGCACATTTCGATTATTATACCTTCTACCTACTGATATTTAATAAATTAATTTATCTTATATATTTATGATAATTTTTATATTAAACTAAAATGTAGCAACTATTTTCGGACATAGGAAGTACAATTTACAAAGATATTAACAAGCACACCCGAAAAACTGTTAATAGAAGAAACATTAAAAATCAAGAATGAAAAATTTCGAAAAAGGGAAGAGAAAGTTAAACACAGCGTAAAAAGATATTAGAGACGGAAAAAGATGAAGAAATCAATTATGCTTCCATCATTTTGTGACTGTCCCATACATACCAACGCAAGATACGTTTGGGACAAAAGTACAACTGATCACTTCCACTGCAACAAAACTCTAACCATTAGAAAAAATGACATCAAATAAGTACCAAAATATAGTATAAACAGTAAGCTATTCGATGATATACATTTTAAAATTTTTATGTTGCTGGTATGGCCACAATTAAATGGATTATAAAAAGTGTCCCTAACATACCCACCTTCCCTTATACCCTAGTTATCATTCGATAAATTTCGTCTTCACAATAAAGATAACAAGTTCGTTCATTACCGTATTCTTTCAAAATTCGAAATATTTCATTATATGCATCATTCCTATTTATATGGCAAATGTAAATTCTTTTCTGACCTAATGTTATATCAACTGTTGTAGGTAAATTATGTGAATAGAAAAAGAATTGTACTGGCTTAGTATCTATCGGTTCTTCACTTATTGGAATCGGGTTTTCATGTTCTGAGTTTTCGTTGCTGTGTAAACTATCTAAATCCGAACCTGTTGTTGCGCAATTCGAAATTTTATCTAAGGCATTTATTTCTATTCTGCTTAATGCATCGGCATTAGTATTTGTTTTTCCCTTTTTGTAAATTATTTCATAATCGATTTCTTGTAAATAAATTTTCCACCTTTGTAATTTTAAATTCTGATCTTTAAGTTTGTGAATCCAAAGTAAAGGTTTATGATCTGTTACTAAAGTAAATTTTGTACCGTATACGTAAGGTCTAAATTGTTTACATGGGTATACTATTGCTAATAATTCTTTTTCAATCGTAGAATATTTGACTTCTGATTTTGATAAGATTCGTGATGCATAAGCTACCGGCCTATCTGATCCTAACTTTCCTTGACTAAGTATTGCACCGATTGCAAAATTACCCGCATCAGTCGTTATTATAAATGGTTGTTCGAAATCTGGATATTTTAAAATAGGATCATTGCAAAGTAACGTTTTGCATTTTTGAAAGCAATTTTTATATTCTTCATTAATGATTACTTGCTGATCGTTCGATAGACACTTAGTTAATGGTTTAACGATTTTAGCGTAATTTTTAATAAATTTCCTATAATAGCCTAATAATCCTAGGAATGATTTTATTTCAGTTTTTGTTTTTGGCATTGGATATTTCTTTATTGCCTCTATCTTACTTGGATCAGGCTTTACACCTTGACTTGTTATCAGATGTCCTGAATATTTTAATTCTTTTCTCATAAATTCACATTTATCTAGTGAAATCTTTACTTCATTTTCTTTTAGTCTTTGAAAGACTTTTTCTAATCTTTCTTTATGTTGTTGTAATGATGTTGAAAATATTATTATATCGTCTAGGTATACATGGTAGATTTCATCTGTTAACCCTCTCAAGATATTATTCATTGCTCTTTGAAAAGTTGAGGGCGCATTGCATAAGCCAAAAGGCATTCGATTAAATTCATATAGTCCTTGATCAGTTATGAACGCTGTCTTTTCTCTATCTTGCCCTCTTACTTCGATTTGATGATACCCTGATGCTAGATCTAAACTCGTAAAATAATTCGCTCGACCTAATTTATCTAAGATTTCATTTATATTTGGTAGAGGGTATTTATCTTTAATCGTTTTCTCATTTAACCTTCTATAATCTATTACTAATCTCCATTTTTGTATTCCACTAGCATCTAGCTTTTTTGGGACTAAACTTATCGGAGATGACCACGGAGAATTACTTTCTCTTATTATCTTTTGATTTAGCATTTTATCTATCTGTCGTTTAATCTCTAGTTTTTGATTATACGGCTTTCTATATGGCTTTTGATAAATAGGTGTTTCGTCTTTTAATCTTATCTCGTGTTTAACTTTTGAATGAAATGTTAAGGGTATGTCATCACTATGTATTATATCTTTATATTTATAGACTAATTCTTTGATCATTTTTGATTCCTCTGAATTTAAATGAGAGAGCCTTAATTTTTCTCTTATAGTTTTGAACTTTATTTCCTTAACTTCTTGAGGTGTCAATTCAGTGTTGTTATTTTCATAATTTTTAGGAATATCTTCCAGCTCTAAAGGTTCACATTTGATTTTGACTGGATATTCATTAAAGTTTGTAATTTCGACTAATGTTTCGTAATTATTTACATTAACTAATGTTTGGGGTTTCTCTTCGAGGTGTTAGGAGCAGGGTTCGAAAACAAACGTTCTCACTGGCTTCCATGAACACACTGATTTATTCTAAACTGGTTATTTCAAGAAAGGGTGGGGATACAAAATTAAATAAGGATAAAACGCGCGAACATGCCGGCCGCCTTGAAACATCATATTTCAACAATACAAACTATTAAACTTAAGCATATTCGTACATATTGTAACTTAAATATACTATTCATAAATAGAATCGGCCTTTAACATAAAATAGTTATATTATTCGTTTACAGGTAAGATACAAATCTTAGACATTGGTCGTTTAACGGTGGTTTTCGCACATCTTATGGTAACCACACGCGTAATTCCGTCTTGACCTGGATGGAGTTGTATAATTCTTCCCATCTTCCAGGAGGCTGCTGGTGAATTATCTTCTTTTATAATCACTAAATCGTCGACCTTCACTTCTCGTCCTTGTTGGTTCATTTTCCATTTGGAACAAATTAGAAGCTGATGTAAATATTCTTGTTTGCACTGTTGCCAAAAGGTTTTGACAATTCGTTGCATTTGCTGATATTTGTTTAACCTTGATACGTTGATTTCTTGCAAGTCAGGATCCGGAAGTGTTGTCAATGGTCGTCCAATCAAGAAATGGCCGGGTGTTAGAGGGGTTAAATCATTAGGGTCAGTGGTAAGGGGAGTTAACGGGCGTGAATTCAATATGGACTCAATTTGGGTAAGGATAGTGCTAAAATTCTCATATGTCGCAATCTTTTGACTGAAAACTAACTTCAAATGTTTCTTTGTACTTTTAACTCCGGCTTCCCACAGTCCTCCGAAATGTGGCGAATGTGCAGGAATTAAATGCCAATTTATTCCCTCGTTGGCTAAATGTGATTGAATTTCATCACTTTCTTTTGCAAGGAATTGTTCTAAATTGTTTAATTCATTTATCGCTCCGATGAAATTAGTTCCATTGTCACTAAAGATATGATGAGGTTTGCCACGTCGTGCTACGAATCTTCTAAGGGTGGCGATAAAAGAATCAGTCGTTAAGTCTGTCACGAGTTCGAGATGAATGGCTTTCGTACTTAAACAGATAAATAAACTTATGTATGCCTTATATGTTTTAAAACCTCGTCCGTCTCGATCTTTCAGCGTTACAGGACCTGCGTAATCCACGCCTGTAGAGTAAACCGGTGGTGTCACTGAAGTTCTTGACGTAGGTAATTCTCCCATTAATTGTTCATTGACCTTTGCCTTTAATTTGGCACATTTTATGCATTGTCTGACAATTTGTTTTGCAATATTTTTACCTGATACGGGCCAGAATTTTTCCCGAATATTACTGAGCAGTTGATTAGGACCTGTGTGCAAGTTTCTTTCATGCTCATCACGGAATATCAAACGCGTTAAATGATGTGATTTGGGTTGTAGCATAGGGTGTTTCTTGCTGTAGGAATATTGGGATAACTTTAATCTACCTCCAACTCTCAATATCTTTGAATCGTCTAGAAATGGAGTGAGATTTAATAACTTGCTTTTACGATGTAATGGTTTTCCACTAAGTAAATCTTTGATTTCCGCTGAGAACTCTTGTTGTTGAGCAATTTTCACTAACTGCAGAGATGCTTGAGACATTTCATGAGGCGTAAGATTTCCTTTGAGACGATTTTCTATGTGAGATTTAATATTGACAATAAATCTTAACCAATAAGCCATGATTCTTTGAGCCTTTAAAAATTTGTAGTATTTTTCGATAGGAAACCACGATGTCCTATTGATGGTTGCGAATGATTTTCTTGACTCTTCTTTTCTCTCTTCAGAAGTTGGTGTTGGATTTGATGATGAATCTTCATCCTTCAATTCTTGGTGATTACTGTTGAACTTAAGTAAAGTAAAACCTCCAGTCTCTGGTATTGTCTTTATGTTAGATTTTATAGTTTTTAATTCATTGATGTTATCGTGTCTTGTAATCATATCGTCGACATAAAAATCTTTCTTTATTATTTGAGATTTCTTTGGATATTTAATTTCGTTTTCGAGTGCTAATTGTAAAATACATCTAATAGCAAGAAATGGTGCTGATGACATTCCAACCGTTACTCTGTTCATTTCATAAGTCTGAATTTCTCCTTCGGGATTATTTCTCCATAATATCTTCTGGTATTTTCTATCAGACTCTGCTACTGTTACTTGGCGATACATTTGTGCAATGTCTCCAGTTAGCACGTATTTGTGTGTTCGAAATCTTGTTATTATAGAAAACAAATCATCTTGTATTGTAGGACCTACATACATGTAGTTGGTTGATTGGTAATCCGGTTTCTAATTGACATGATCCATCAAATACTACGCGCAACTTTGTTGTTTGGCTCGTCTCCTTTATTAAGGCGTGATGCGGTAAATAAAATGAATTTGGTTCGTTTTTCTTTGATCTACTCATATGTCCTTGGTTGATGTAATCTTGTATACATTTTGAATATTCACGTTTCAAGTCTGGATTATTGTTGAATCTTCTTTCTAAGCTGATGAGTCGAGATTTTGCTATTTCAAATGAATTTCCTAAATCATTCATGTTTGGCTTCAAAGGTATTTTAACTACAAAACGACCGTCGTGGTCTCGTGTCGTCGTCTGTTCGAAGAAATCTAAACAATATTGTTCTTCTTTCGTGTACTCTTCTTTGGTTTCAATGAATTCATCCATTTTCCAGAAACGTTCCACTTGGTCTTGTAATGAATTTGCTACTAATAACGTTTTTCTTGTAATCTTTTCTTCACGTTGTTGATTTGCTAAATTTCCTGAAACTATCCAACCGAACTTGGTTTTTTGTAAGATTGGATTATTTGGAGTTTTTATTTGTCCGATGCATAACAAATCCCAAAATAAACCAGCGCCGATAAGAACGTCGATTGGACCTGGTTGGTCATATGTCGGGTCTGCTAGTTTGAGGTTTGCTGGAATTTCGAACTGTTTGGTGTTAAGCGTGCACATAGGTATCATGTCAGTAATTTTTGGAACCACTAAACAGGTAATAGTTTCTTGAAAATTGTTGTGTCTTGACTTAATGGTAAGCTGTGCTTGATGAGATATGCCTAATGTTCCGTTGCTTATTCCTGTGACGTTGATGTCAACTTTCTCCTTTTTTAATTTGAGAAGATTACACATGTTTTCGGTTATGAAATGTGATTGGGATGCTGAATCCAGAAGTACTCTTAATTCGTGTATTTCGTTTTTGGTTCGCAATGCATGAACTCTTGCCGTAGATAAAATAACTTGGACGTTGCTTGCAATTCTTGATGAGAAATTTGCGATCGTTTGATTGTCGGTTGTCTTTGTTCCGTTGGATTGAGGAGAGGGTACAAGAATTAACGTGTGATGTTGTTTGAAACATAATTTACATTTGTTTTTTGACTGGCAATCTTGAAGATAATGACCTTTTCTTAAGCAATTGATGCATAGTTTTAATTCTCTAACTTTAGCGTTTCTTTCGCGACTATTTAATTTGGAAAATATTTCGCATTGGCTGATAGTATGTTCTCCTTGACAAATAATGCAAACGTTGTTAACAGTTGTGAATGATTTCGTTGTTCTGACTTTATTGTATGTGTTTGATGGTGTCTTGGAAGTATCTAATTGTTTTACTGAAATCGCATCTAATGTGTTTACCTTTTCATTTAAGAATTCTAATAGTTCAAAAACAGTTGGAATGTGATCGTAATTTGTAACTCCTTTATTTATTCTCGATTCCCATTCTTTATTTGTGTAGATATCAAGTTTTGATAACAATACAGGTACTAAAAGTGCGTTCCATGAATCAACGGGTTGATTCCAAGTTTTGAGGCATTCAACATGGGTTTCGATGGTATTAACAAACTTTTGTAAATTGTGCAAGGTATCGCGTGATACAGGTGATAAATCTAACAAGGTACGAACGTGAGTATAGACTATTTTACGTTTATTGTCATATTTCTTTTTTAGTTTTTCCCAAGCAATAGCGTAATTTTCGTCTGTAATTTCTAGCGGTCGTAGAAGATCGACAGGCTCTCCTTCTAATGAAGATTTTAAATAATTTAATTTTCTACCCTCAGGTATGTAGTTATTTAAATGAGTCCATTTGCCATCGAATGTTGGCAAATTGGTTGTTGGTAACGTAACATTGACCGATTTGGATGAACTAGGGGATGCATTTGGATCAAATTCAAGTTGACGATGTAATTGTTTTTTGTCGCAATTTACATGGTTTTGTTTCTTTATTTGGTTGGCTCTACTTATTAAATCAAAATAAATATCTTCAAACGATTCGCGTTCTTCGATTTCACCGTGATTTTCGTCGCTGATGCATTCTATTTCATTTTGAAGTTCGTAGAAAATATCTAATATTGGAATGATACTGTTCATTCGCGCTTCGAGATTTCCCCATTCAATCTCGCCGACATTTTCTTGTGCTTTGTTTAAGTATTTTTGAAATGATGTTAAACGTGCTTTTAAATTACCTCTTTTTTGGTGTAATGTTTTTAAATCAGTCATTTTGTTTACGAGAATTTTAGCGGTTTAAGGAACAACAAGAAAAGGAAAGGTACTTACCATGAAAGGATTGTTTACGTTGAATTTCCAAAATAATGGCTCGTCGCAGATGTGGACTTCTTTGTGGCTTGTCGCATAAAATACAGCTGACCAGACGAACAGCGTTGACTGGGGAAGGCCGCGCAGGCGCACAACTTCTCTGGTCGATTGGAATGACTGGTCTTGTGGCGTCTTCTTCGTATTGACTTCTCTTAACTTTTGTTTAACTAAATCGTAGTTTGCGTTGTTATTAACAATGATTGTAATTCGTATCCGTCGTCGAAGGACCTTAAATGTTTGGGGTTTCTCTTCGAGGTGTTAGGAGCAGGGTTCGAAAACAAACGTTCTCACTGGCTTCCATGAACACACTGATTTATTCTAAACAGGTTACTTCAGGAAGGGGTGGGGATACAAAACTAAATAAGGATAAAACGCGCGAACAAGTAACGAATTTGGTATTTCCACTCCTTTAACTATTACTTTGTAAGACATAACATATTGACCATCTATTTTTGAATCGGTACTTTAAAGATTTGCCGCATTCGAGGCTGAACCGTTATAATTGGGTTATTGGTATAAAAAGGAATATTTGCAAATGGAGTTTCTAAAATTTTGTTTTTGAAATCTATTTTTGATCCTGACCATTGTAAATAGTCACTACCTATTATTCCATCATATTTGACCGAAAAATCTATTACCGCGAATGTATATAAATTATAAGGGTCGTTAAAAGTAAGTAAACTTGGGATATGAATTTTGTATTCATTTCTGGTTACTCTATGTATTGTTTGGACATAATATGGTTCATAATAAACGTAATCTTTAAAATATTGCTCAACTAGTTTGCTTGAAATCAAAGAAATTGAAGCGCCACTATCTATTAAAAATTTGGCATTGTCTAATTCAGGTAAAATTATGTAGGGCAATTTATTTGGATTCTGAATGTTAACTTGATAAGTTTCTAGTTTTCCGAGGCTTCTTTCCGAAAAACCTGGTTTTCTAAATCATTTCCTTCTTCAATTTCTACTTCATCGATTTCACTGTCATTATCGGTTAATTTGATTTCTTTATAGTATTTATCATTTTCCTCATCATAAATTATACTTTCATCGTCATTTTCATCTAACTCTTGAAAGTGCACGTCTGTTCGGGGTCTTTTTCGTATCCGAGAATAACTTTGCGACTGATCAATATCCATTGGTTTAGGATTATTTCTAAATGAATCTGATTTTTCAAAATTATTTGGATTCCTAACCATTATCGGTCGATTATTGAAAGGATTACGCGAGGTTACAAACGGTTTTTGATTCATTGCGAATGGCTTTGAATTTATGTTTTGATTAAATCTTTGATTCAAATTTTGATTCTGATTAATATTACTTAAAGGTATATAAATGGGTTTATAAATGACTTTCTGTTCTTTTGACTGTTCTTTAGGTTTTTCAAAATTTTCTGGTGTTATGTGTTTTACTTTTGGGGAATTTCTAACATTTAGTTGTGTTGTTTGATTACAAAGATAGAGCCAATTTTGTCTTTCTAATACATACGCCGTTGCCTTTTCTAACGTATCGGGTGTTTTGTTGTATACATACTCGCCATAGTCAGAAAATTTTATTAAATTTCTTGAATAGGTTTGTAACGCCGTATTTTTATACAAATGAGCCTTCAATAATTTTTCTTGGTCATTCTCAAGCGTTTTAACTTTGGTTAATAAAATATTTAATGAATCTTTTATCCTATTACCTAATGATGAATACGGATTTTCGTCTTTGCAAGAAGTAATTTGCATGAGATCGCTCAAAAGGCAATCTTCGCTTCTCTGATCTGAGTAGTTAAGTTGTAAACATGTTTTAATATCATACCACGTTGCCAATTCTCTCGAAGCAATTAAATTTTGCGCATCACCAACAAATTTGCCTTTAATAATTTTTATAACAAAAGGGTTAATCGGATCAGTTAAATTTTGTGAGTTATAATAAGTTCTAATTAAATCTTCGCATGCCTCAATGAATAGAGGTAATACTATCGGATTACCGTCAAAATTTGGAATAGCATTGACTTCAGTCGGGGTTATTGAAGCTCGCGTGTAAGGCATTTTACTAATTGATAGTTCGTTCGAGTTCCACTCAAGATAAACAAGTTTACAATTTGTCAATTCCGGGATAAAATTGAACCGTCAGTTATTGCTGAATTAAAATTAACTTACAGGCTAAGGATGACTAGAATTTTCATTTAAGTTATTGTTTGTTGTTGCTTGTTGTTGTTTGTTGTTGCTTGTTTACTTGTTGGCTCGGGGAAATGTGATCCACTGGCCAGGGGGAAGTCTTCGGCACTTAGGAAACAGATCCTCTCGTCCCTGGGGGCTTGATGCCACTCGCCAATGTGAGACTTTGGGCACCTTGAATTCACCCAATTAGAGCCACCACTTGGTTGCGTTAACTGGTCCAACTGTTTAAAGTCTTCAGCGGTGTTAAGTCCTCTTCGTTCTTTCCTAGGTAGGTGTGTGTTCGGCGAAGAATTGAAATTCACCAACCAGATAGATTTTCTTCGAGTAGTATCTTCCAGTTGTCCAACACTATCCTACTGACTGCGCCAGTTACGCTTCACGGCAAGCGGAACAAATTTTTAAAAAGGAAGAAGATTTGGATTTAACACTTTTATTGCTTTAGACTTTAGTTATAACCAAGTTAACAGTGGAATGACTTAATTAGAAGTGAATTGCTAGAGCAAGCCGCAGCGACCTTTTATACTAATTGCTTATCGGTGTTTACGCCGAAAGAAACCTTCTAGAAGCTTCCCATTGTTCTCCGATGTGCAGGTGTTCTTATTTATCGTTTCTTGGAAGATAAGTAGGTGTCATGTTCTATTTTTATAGATGAGTCATAGGTGGTGCAACATAACTTATATAATTGTAATTTTTTAATTACTTTATTATTATCACTATTTGGAATTTTTTAATAATTCCTTTTAATAAAACCTCATAACACGTGTTTTTTGTTTCAAAAAAAAATTAATATCAGAATCCCGATTCTGGGCCTCCTACACAGGAGCGCGGCATTCATTCACCGCACTATGGACAGATACATCAAACGATATCGCTTTATAGCTTATGACAACTCCCAAAAAACGTAAATTTCAAAAATTAATAACTCCCTTTAGAAGGGCCATTCGATCAAAAGCTCTGGTGGAACTTACTTATATTCAATATAGATTCACCATAAAAAAATTCATCAAAATTGGTGGAGTCAACTGTGATGTCTCCTTGTAAGTAATTAAAGAAGGGTTTTTACCACTAATGCGTTAACGAAGAAAAATGTCATTACTGCACTGGGATTCGAACCCAGATCTCCTGCTTTCCGGGCAGATGTTCTAACCAATTTAACTACGCAGTTCGACAAATTTTCTCACATTTCTGGATACGTAATGTCACAAGTACATGCGCACAATTACTTGCCAACGTCAATGATTATCCCGAAAGTGGGTAGTACACAAATATTAATGTAATGAAATAATTGGGAATTATTAGCGCAGGAATATTAATAAAATGAAATAATAATTAAAGAAGGGTTTTCCTACTATTGCGCTAACGGAGAAAAAATGTCATACTGCACTGGAATCTGAACCCAGATCTCCTGCTTTCCCGGCAGATGTTTTAGCAAATTGAACTGCGCAGCTCGACAAGTTTTCTCACATTTCTGGATACATAATTTCACAAGACATGCGCACAATTACTTACCAAGATCAAGAATTATCCCGCAAGTGAGTAATACACAAATATTAATATAATGAAATAATTGGGAATTATTACGCACGAATATTAATAGAATGAAATAATTAAAGAAGGGTTTTTACCACTAATGCGTTAACGGAGAAAAATGTCATTACTGCACTGAGATCCGATCCCAGATCTCCTGCTTTCCGGGCAGATGTTCTAACCAATTGAACTACGCAGTTCGACAAATTTTCTCACATTTCTGGATACCAATAATATAACAAGTACATGCGCACAATTACTTACCAACGTCAAGAATTATCTCGAAAGTGGATAATACACAAACATTAATATAATGTAAATAATTGGGAATTATTAACGCACGAATATTAATGAAATGAAATAATTAAAGAAGGGTTTGGCTACTATTGCGCTAACAGAGAAAAAATGTCATTACTGCACTGGAATCTGAACCCAGATCTCCTGCTTTCCCGGCAGATGTTCTAGCAAATTGAACTGCGCAGCTCGACAAGTTTTCTCACATTTCTGGATACATAATTTCACAAGACATGCGCACAATTACTTACCAAGATCAAGAATTATCCCGCAAGTGAGTAATACACAAATATTAATATAATGAAATAATTGGGAATTATTACGCACGAATATTAATAGAATGAAATAATTAAAGAAGGGTTTTTACCACTAATGCGTTAACGGAGAAAAATGTCATTACTGCACTGGGATCCGATCCCAGATCTCCTGCTTTCCGGGCAGATGTTCTAACCAATTGAACTACGCAGTTCGACAAATTTTCTCACATTTCTGGATACCAATAATATAACAAGTAGATGCGCACAATTACTTACCAACGTCAAGGACTATCCCGAAAGTGGGTAATACACACATATTAATGTAACGAAATAAATGGGAATTATTAACGCACGAATGTTAATAGAATGAACTAATTAAAGAAGGGTTTTTACCACTAATGCGTTAACGGAGAAAAAATGTCATTACTGCAGTGGGATCCGATCCCAGATCTCCTGCTTTCCGGGCAGATGTTCTAACCAATTGAACTACGCGGCAGACAAGTTTTCTCACATTTCTGGATACCTAATGTCACAAGTACATGCGCACAATTACTTACCAACGTCAAGAATTATCCCGAAAGTGGATAATACACAAACATTAATATAATGTAAATAATTGGGAATTATTAACGCACAAATATTAATAAAATGAAATAATTAAAGAAGGGTTTGGCTACTATTGCGCTAACAGAGAAAAAATGTCATTACTGCACTGGAATCTGAACCCAGATCTCCTGCTTTCCCGGCAGATGTTCTAGCAAATAAAACTGCGCAGCTCGACAAGTTTTCTCACATTTCTGGATACATAATTTCACAAGACATGCGCACAATTACTTACCAAGATCAAGAATTATCCCGCAAGTGAGTAATACACAAATATTAATATAATGAAATAATTGGGAATTATTACGCACGATTATTAATAGAATGAAACAATTAATGAAGGGTTTTTACCACTAATGCGTTAACGGAGAAAAATGTCATTACTGCACTGAGATCCGATCCCAGATCTCCTGCTTTCCGGGCAGATGTTCTAACCAATTGAACTACGCAGTTCGACAAATTTTCTCACATTTCTGGATACCAATAATATAACAAGTACATGCGCACAATTACTTACCAACGTCAAGAATTATCTCGAAAGTGGATAATACACAAACATTAATATAATGTAAATAATTGGGAATTATTAACGCACGAATATTAATGAAATGAAATAATTAAAGAAGGGTTTGGCTACTATTGCGCTAACAGAGAAAAAATGTCATTACTGCACTGGAATCTGAACCCAGATCTCCTGCTTTCCCGGCAGATGTTCTAGCAAATTGAACTGCGCAGCTCGACAAGTTTTCTCACATTTCTGGATACATAATTTCACAAGACATGCGCACAATTACTTACCAAGATCAAGAATTATCCCGCAAGTGAGTAATACACAAATATTAATATAATGAAATAATTGGGAATTATTACGCACGAATATTAATAGAATGAAATAATTAAAGAAGGGTTTTTACCACTAATGCGTTAACGGAGAAAAATGTCATTACTGCACTGGGATCCGATCCCAGATCTCCTGCTTTCCGGGCAGATGTTCTAACCAATTGAACTACGCAGTTCGACAAATTTTCTCACATTTCTGGATACCAATAATATAACAAGTAGATGCGCACAATTACTTACCAACGTCAAGGACTATCCCGAAAGTGGGTAATACACACATATTAATGTAACGAAATAAATGGGAATTATTAACGCACGAATGTTAATAGAATGAACTAATTAAAGAAGGGTTTTTACCACTAATGCGTTAACGGAGAAAAAATGTCATTACTGCAGTGGGATCCGATCCCAGATCTCCTGCTTTCCGGGCAGATGTTCTAACCAATTGAACTACGCGGCAGACAAGTTTTCTCACATTTCTGGATACCTAATGTCACAAGTACATGCGCACAATTACTTACCAACGTCAAGAATTATCCCGAAAGTGGATAATACACAAACATTAATATAATGTAAATAATTGGGAATTATTAACGCACAAATATTAATAAAATGAAATAATTAAAGAAGGGTTTGGCTACTATTGCGCTAACAGAGAAAAAATGTCATTACTGCACTGGAATCTGAACCCAGATCTCCTGCTTTCCCGGCAGATGTTCTAGCAAATAAAACTGCGCAGCTCGACAAGTTTTCTCACATTTCTGGATACATAATTTCACAAGACATGCGCACAATTACTTACCAAGATCAAGAATTATCCCGCAAGTGAGTAATACACAAATATTAATATAATGAAATAATTGGGAATTATTACGCACGATTATTAATAGAATGAAACAATTAATGAAGGGTTTTTACCACTAATGCGTTAACGGAGAAAAATGTCATTACTGCACTGAGATCCGATCCCAGATCTCCTGCTTTCCGGGCAGATGTTCTAACCAATTGAACTACGCAGTTCGACAAATTTTCTCACATTTCTGGATACCAATAATATAACAAGTACATGCGCACAATTACTTACCAACGTCAAGAATTATCTCGAAAGTGGATAATACACAAACATTAATATAATGTAAATAATTGGGAATTATTAACGCACGAATATTAATGAAATGAAATAACTAAAGAAGGGTTTGGCTACTATTGCGCTAACAGAGAAAAAATGTCATTACTGCACTGGAATCTGAACCCAGATCTCCTGCTTTCCCGGCAGATGTTCTAGCAAATTGAACTGCGCAGCTCGACAAGTTTTCTCACATTTCTGGATACATAATTTCACAAGACATGCGCACAATTACTTACCAAGATCAAGAATTATCCCGCAAGTGAGTAATACACAAATATTAATATAATGAAATAATTGGGAATTATTACGCACGAATATTAATAGAATGAAATAATTAAAGAAGGGTTTTTACCACTAATGCGTTAACGGAGAAAAATGTCATTACTGCACTGGGATCCGATCCCAGATCTCCTGCTTTCCGGGCAGATGTTCTAACCAATTGCACTACGCAGTTCGACAAATTTTCTCACATTTCTGGATACCAATAATATAACAAGTACATGCGCACAATTACTTACCAACGTCAAGGACTATCCCGAAAGTGGGTAATACACACATATTAATGTAACGAAATAAATGGGAATTATTAACGCACGAATGTTAATAGAATGAACTAATTAAAGAAGGGTTTTTACCACTAATGCGTTAACGGAGAAAAAATGTCATTACTGCAGTGGGATCCGATCCCAGATCTCCTGCTTTCCGGGCAGATGTTCTAACCAATTGAACTACGCAGTTCGACAAATTTTCTCACATTTCTGGATACCAATAATATAACAAGTACATGCGCACAATTACTTACCAACGTCAAGAATTATCTCGAAAGTGGATAATACACAAACATTAATATAATGTAAATAATTGGGAATTATTAACGCACGAATATTAATGAAATGAAATAATTAAAGAAGGGTTTGGCTACTATTGCGCTAACAGAGAAAAAATGTCATTACTGCACTGGAATCTGAACCCAGATCTCCTGCTTTCCCGGCAGATGTTCTAGCAAATTGAACTGCGCAGCTCGACAAGTTTTCTCACATTTCTGGATACATAATTTCACATGACATGCGCACAATTACTTACCAAGATCAAGAATTATCCCGCAAGTGAGTAATACACAAATATTAATATAATGAAATAATTGGGAATTATTACGCACGATTATTAATAGAATGAAATAATTAATGAAGGGTTTTTACCACTAATGCGTTAACGGAGAAAAATGTCATTACTGCAGTGAGATCCGATCCCAGATCTCCTGCTTTCCGGGCAGATGTTCTAACCAATTGAACTACGCAGTTCGACAAATTTTCTCACATTTCTGGATACCAATAATATAACAAGTACATGCGCACAATTACTTACCAACGTCAAGAATTATCCCGCAAGTGAGTAATACACAAATATTAATATAATGAAATATCTGGGAATTATTACGCACGAATATTAATAGAATGAAATAATTAAAGAAGGGTTTTTACCACTAATGCGTTAACGGAGAAAAATGTCATTACTGCACTGGCATCCGATCCCAGATCTCCTGCTTTCCGGGCAGATGTTCTAACCAATTGAACTACGCAGTTCGACAAATTTTCTCACATTTCTGGATACCAATAATATAACAAGTACATGCGCACAATTACTTACCAACGTCAAGGACTATCCCGAAATTGGGTAATACACACATATTAATGTAACGAAATAAATGGGAATTATTAACGCACGAATGTTAATAGAATGAACTAATTAAAGAAGGGTTTTTACCACTAATGCGTTAACGGAGAAAAAATGTCATTACTGCAGTGGGATCCGATCCCAGATCTCCTGCTTTCCGGGCAGATGTTCTAACCAATTGAAGTACGCAGCTCGACAAGTTTTCTCACATTTCTGGATACGTAGTGTCACAAGTAAATGCGCACAATTACTTACCAACGTCAAGCATTATCCCGAAAGTGGGTAATACACAAATATTAATATAATGAAATAATAGCAAATTATTAACGCACGAATATTAATAATATGAAATAATTAAAGAAGGGTTTTGCTACTATTGCACTAACGGAGAAAAAATGTCATTACTGCACTGGAATCTGAACTCAGATCTCCTGCTTTCCGGGCAGATGTTCTAACCAATTGAACTACGCAGCTTGACAAGTTTTCTCACATCTCTGGTACGTAATGTCACAAGTTCTATAACCCGAAATGGAGCTGCACCATGAAGAGGAAGATGTAAGATGCTCGGCAATATTACGGAGCGGGAGCTTACTCTCCCATCTTTCTCTTCACGGTGCAGCTCCATTTCGGGTTATGGTACATGCGCACAATTACTTACCAAGGTCAAGAATTATCCCGCAAGTGGGTAATACACAAATGTTAATATAATGAAATAATTGGAAATTAGTAACGCACGAATATTAATACAGTGAAGTTCCGCTAATCCGGATCAATGAGAAGCGAGGCAATCCGAATTAGTGAAACATCCCGATTATTGGAACTTTTTTAAAAGTCACAAAAGTACGTTAAATACAAATGTAGGGATTTATTAAATCAAAACACACATTACTAACATATTGAAAATCGTCGATGTACCAACTCCGTACTTAGTAGCCAACACCTTTCCACTAACACCACTTTTTAATTTTTGCAATATATCGTGTTTTTCCGCTAGAGTTAATGTGTTATGTGTTCTCTTTGGCGTCATGATGCTTTTTAACGAACTGCTTTTTACACGAATAGCGTGACGTACATACATGGCAAACTGCGCGACCTACGATCCGGATTATGGAACCACAAGTAATCCGGAAATCCGGATTATGGAATACATAATGTAAATAACTAATATTTCAATTTCGTCCGGATTACTGGAGAATCCGGATTATTGGAGTTCGGATTAGCGAAGCTTTACTGTACAATGAAATAATTAAAGGGTTTTTAATTAAAAAAACTAAATTAAACCGCGAAAGGTACCACCAAATTTTATATGAAAATATTGTTTATCATTTTATGGACGAAATTTCACTAATAGAAAGAAACCAATATTATTTTCAACATGTTTACTTTTATTGTTCGTTATCATTAAAAAAATATATTTTGAATCAACGTTGTTACTTTGAGTAAAAGATACCGGGTGTCCCAACGGTCCGAAAAATCTCCATAACTTATTTATTATTGAAGATATTGGCCTTTTCCTTTTTTTAAGTTATAGCTGTAATGGTACTACACATTTTTAAAATATTGCGACTTATATACAGGTGTCCCAAAATTACAAAACATACCAAAGTTACGATTTTTTAAATGGAATGTACCCGATGTTATTTTATTTTTGGATTGTATGCTGCAATACGATTCACTTTTATACAGGTCGTTTTTCTCTAAACTGCCGCTAATTTGATTTATAACACTTTTTTGTCAGAATTTCCAAATGCAGTAGTGTGTTAAAAAATCCTTATGTTCAATATCCTTGCCTTGTTGTCAAATTAATTGACTCGGTTTGATTATTGAATGTTTGTTAGATTTTTAAAATGTTTACTCAACGATCTGTTTAATCGCATTTGTCTCCTGCGACCTTTTAAGAATGATAAATTTAAAATATCGAAAACTCATTCGTTTTTAAATGGTAACCCCTACTTGTTATTATATTGGTCAACAGTTATTCTGACATGCTTATTTTACCTTATTATGAATGAAAAGTTTGTCAAAATACATTTGATCACTATAATAATAAATCGGTACAATAATTTGACTCATCATGTTTAAAAAATCTTACTAGACAAATGCGACTAAGCAGGTTATTGAGTAAACATTTAAAAGATGCAGCAAACATTTATCAATTAAACAACGTCACCTACTTTAAGGTTAAGCCAAAAATTTGACAGAAAAGAATTTTAGAACAGACCAATGCATTTCGAAATTCTGGCAAATAAACTGTTATAAATCAAATTTCCTGACAGTTTAGGTAAAAATGACCTCTATAAAAGTGAATTGTATTTTACCATAGAATTCAAAAATAAAATAAAATCGGGTACATTCCATTTAAAAAATAGCAACTTTGGTATTTTTTGTAATTTTGGGACACCTGTATATAAGTGGCAATATTTTAAAAATGTGTAATACCATTACAGCTATAACCCCAAAAAAAGAAAATGGTCAATATCTCCAATAATAAAGAAGTTATGGAGCTTTTTCGGACCGTTGGGACACCCGGTATGTGGTTAACACGAGTTGAAGTGGTGTTTTTAATTTTAATATTGTATTTTTTAAAGCGCTGGACACGTCCCTGAAGATGAAGGTTTAACCTTCGAAACATGTAGGACTTAAATAAATAAAAAAAATCCAGATTTAACACAGAATTTTCCTGTTATCATTACAACACATTCGAGTAAAAGATATATTTTAAATTTTTATTTATACATTTTAACCGTTTGCTTACCAGAGGGTTTTGAAAAAACACGATCGAAAAGCGCCAAGGAGCGCGATCGCACTCCTTTGATTGTGTGCCGAAGAAAGCCAAACAGCGCGACAGCATTCTTTTGTTTACCTATCTAAAAATGCCGAAAATGGCGTTAACGCCCCTTCAGCTACATGTCGATGATTTCGACAAAAAAATTCGGGTGGGAAGATAGATTGTTGGTATTTGAGCCATTGAGTTTTGCTCGAAAAAAAAAAGAGACCGAGACATGGTACCTACCTTTTTTGTATCTCTTGTAGTTTCTGAGATAGCCTGTAATAACACTTTGTCTATTTTAATATTTTGAAAATACAATCAGCGTACAAATTATTAGAAAAACTTCTCTGCTTTATTACCTTTCGAATAAACTATTAAACGAGGCAAAATGTGCTCCCAATTAGATGATAATAAGATAAAAATTAGCATGAACACAATTTTGACAACATACCTAAAGTTTATAGAAATCCAAATTTATTACACCTACTATTTATTTAAGCTTACTGAAAATAAAAAATAACGTTAATTCATAAACAGTTTAAAATTCATGAATGATTAATAACTATCAGCTAAACAATTTCTGTACATTTACAAAAGTAGCAGTAGTAAGTCATGAAATCTTGACAGTTTATTACATAATATTGCTTTATAAATTGAATTTTTGGTTGAAATGACTTTGTTTACAAACGCTGAATATGTCGACATATTATTTATTGATAGTTTCTACGGCGGAAATGTATCAGCCGCTCATCGAAAATGACAGCGACGCTATCCAAATAGGCGTATGCTAGCGTATTTTGGGGCCACTTATCGGCGTTTAGCGGAAACTAGTCAGCTCAGAAAAGCCAAACGTGTAGGATGTGCTGGATTTGATGTAGAAGTGAATATCTTAGAAACATTCGATGAAATACCCACATCCAGTATAAGAAACTTATCTGCAAATCTGAGAATATATCAATGGAAAGCCTGGTCAACTCTTCGACAAATGTGCAATCATCCTTACCATCATACACCTGTTCAGGCACTTGAAGACGATTATCATGAACGCAGGATTCAATTTTGCCATTTCCTTCTAAATTCTAACATTGAGGAGGCACTTTCGTTTCATTGAGGAGCGTCTTAGTCATTGACACTTGCTGCTTGTGCTATTTTTCGACTTTTGTTTGTTTCATCGTTTAATTTTAACCTACAAACTCAATGCATTTTAATTTGTTCAACGTTGTTTCTAAAGTTCCGGGGATTAGTTTTAAATGACATCGTTTCAAATACGTTTTACCTCTGCTTGTAAGTTAACCTTGTTGTTTTAAATAAGCGTGCTTGTTATGGTTTTCCGTTTTAGTAAACCCTGAAGAGGGTCAAAATAAATAGATCGAAAGCTCGGCTTAATAAACAGGAGGTTTTTTAATTCTCCCCTTTGTTGGTTGAATTCCCAAGAATTATCTTAATTCCTAACGTGTACAACCAGTACTTCCAGTCTTCTTGTATTATCAATATTTTAAATAGACTATTTTTTAGCTAAAAAAGTGCATTAGGATGTATTCTACCCAGAGAACTCGACAAATTGTCGGAGAAACTATTTATACCCTCAAAACGTCAGTATTTATAAGAGTGTGTACCGAATCTACAAAAAGAGCAAAGCATTGAAATAACTTCTAAACTGTTTACTTTCATATAAGGCAAATTTGGCTTAATCAATTACAAATGGACTCTATAACAAAGCATTTCCATATTCACGTTTATGTACCAGTCACTTGTATATTATAGAAGGTCAACTCCTACTAGGTTGCTGAAATCAGTTTCCAGTAGTTAGTAAACCGTCTGTGACGTCCAGTGTGGCGCTGTAAACAAATTAGCGCCCTCTACAGAAATATACAAAACTATCAGAATCTGCGAAATTTGAAATAATTTTAATTTTTCTTAATACTGAATTTTAGTATTTCACCTATACCACAATAAATAAAAGAAAACATTTTTAAAAAATGCAAAGTATTATATTAATTTCTGATTTCCACATTTAACTGGGATATAATTACTACTTATCAATGTATTATTTAGTAAACACAAAGAGACTAAAAAATTAGGTTTATTCAAATTCTTCTCAAGAGCAAAAAGTTATAAAGAAAAAATCAAAAGTAGTAAACAGTAACAATAAATAAGAATCTGTTTTCATGGAATCTATGTTTTCATATGTTTCTGTAAATTTGCCATTTTTCAAAACTTGGATAGTAGCACCAATCTGTGAATAGTGGGCGGTTTATGTACTCAACGGACCGATTTTAGCATTTTCTAGCAAGTTGGCCCACCTTGATAAATTATAAAAACAGAAGACAGCTATCTATATTCTTTCGAACATATTTTTGGTGAGTATCATACATATTTTTGGTCCTTCGACCCTTATTGTGATGAAGGGTTGTTGGGCAACAGCAAGAATAACCATCAGAACAACATTGCACACTTACATCGTGATTGCAATGTTCCTTTTCTTTTTCTCCCGTATTTGAGTGAATAATTATGACTGAAACAGCACAACAAATAAATAAAAAACCAGCGGTATTAAAATCCAAACTAAAATCTTTAAAAAATTACGTCACACAATTTGACACAACAGCAGGCAATACAAAATACCGAACGTTCATAAATGGTTGTAAGGTGTTTGAATTTGGCGCGCTCATTGCCTAGTGATTTTTGATGCTTAACGTTGTTACCTGTGAAGTGTTTGCATCGTATCTTTGACATCAATGGCGTAGACTAGATTTATTCTTTTCAGGATTAAGGGAAGTTGTGGACACATTCATAATTGTTGGATATCGAATGTCAATTAAAATGATATATGTTTATAAAGTCACTAAAATATCGATCATTAATTAATTACCTGACGTATTGAATGAATTCATTAAGCTATAGTTTACCTCGACAAAATCTCTGGCAGCTTTCAATATTTTCTATGATACGTCTATGACATGTGATTAACATTATTATGTTTATACCAACCTTAAAAGATAACCTGTAGCGCGCCAAATTCATATACCTTACGTTTTAAAGTAAAGTAAAGTTAAGTTTTAACAGATGATTATGATGCACAGTTGGACAAGCGAGACATATTTGAATCATCATGTTACAGTTTGTTAGCTCAAATCAAGCAAATATTGAATGATAATGGCGCAACAATTGCTTTACTCGTTAGGGCACTTAGCAGTTCAGTACAGGGTGGGCCAAATTGGAAACTTTAAAAGGGAAACTTATCTTTCTATAAGAGATAGAAGAAAAATTATATCGGTGTCTGACGCTCGATTTTTGTAAAAAACTTAATGGTGAAAACCACATATTGATATCTCTTACGGTTTGGGAGATACAGGATGTTTTTCGAAAAAGTACGTTTTTGAAAAGTCTTCATAACTTTTTTCTTATTGAAAAATTTTGGTTTCTGTGAAAATATTCTAAAAGCAACTTTTTACGTAGAATTTAATGAAGTGAGTTAAATTTCTCTACAAGCGATATTTTGGTAGTTATTGACATAAAAATGAGTTTTTCAAACGGAACACCCTGTATATTTTTACATATTCGGCGAGAGCTTAAAGTTCCCTTTCCAACAATATGCCACACTTAATAATTCGCTCAAGTCTTTTTTGAAATATACAATTTCAAAGATTTTCAGGTGCACCTTTTAATTACGTAGTAGTAGGCTGTGGAATAAATTACATTATCACAAGTCTTCTCTGAAATATATAACATACTGTAAAGCTTACATGTACAGGTTTTGAATAAAACGGCTTTGAATACAAAATAAAAACGAAATTATATTGAATTTTCAGAAACAAGCAGCAAAATAAATTAATAAAACATTATAAAACAATAACAAATAACAATAATAAAAACATCAGTAAATAACAAAACAACAATAAATAACGAAAGTTTGAAAATTTATCTATAGATGTTCGAAGTGTCCTCCGCCTTGTGTTATACAAGCTCGACACCTCTTTTCAACACTTTTTGCTGAGTTGATAAGCTCAATAGTGGCAAGTGTTTCAAAAGCTTGTATAACTGTGGCTTCTAATTGCTGCCGAGAATTGATAGATAATTTATAAATTACATCTTTTAATCTTCCCCAAAGGAAAAAATCCATGGGTGTTAGGTCTGGCGACCTAGCTGGCCAACGATTAGGACCCTCATTGCCTAACCAGCAATTACTAAAAGTAGCATTCAAAAAGTTTGTTATGATAGCAGCATTATGGGGAGGCGCACCGTCATGTTGAAACAATATATTTATCGGATGTTGCAGAGGTAAGTCATCAAGAAGAGGTTCGAGTTGCTGCCTTAATATTCTTAAATATTTTTCGTGATTATGTAAGTGTGCCATCATAAATATATGGTCCGATAATGCGACCTCTAAAAATCCCTGCCCATACACTGAAACCAAACCTGCCCTGGTTCCTTCGCTCCACAACTGAACGAGGATTGTGTTGCGCCCATGCGTACGAATTGTACCGATTAAAAATACCAGCGCTACTTACATAGGCTTCATCTGTCGAAATACAATTTAAGGGAAAATTGCGCGTTTCGCTACATTTTTCTAAAAACCATTGGCAAAAATTCATCCGCCGTTCAAAATCCTCCGCTCTGAGATAATGAACTTTGCCGGTTCTATACGGTTTAAATTCATGCTTTTTTAATATCCGCCTAAGTGTAGTTCTAGGCATTCTTATGATCGTACTTAAATGCCGTGTTGATTATTTTCTACTTCCCCTAAAACTACTATTTCTTCTAACTCCCTGTTTTCATTTCGTGTATAACTCTTGCTTCTTTTTTTTTTCAAATTGACCACTAGTTTTTAAATTATATTGGGGTCTTCTAAAAATGTTACTATGGGGTTGTCTTCTCTCTGGATATCGTTCATGATATAAATTTGATGCAGCTTCTGAATTTTTCCAGGATTGTATAAAACAAACTATCATATCCCATTTTTCATAATTTTCATATCTCATTATTACAAATTTTAATTCAAAATACTAGAAATAAGCAACTTAAGCCAAATTTGACAGCTAGTATAAACAATTCATTTGTTTTATCGGAGCGTTGTCCAAAGCCTACTGCTACGCAGTTGAAGATCTGCAACTTTTGACATTGTATATTCCAAAGAAGACGATCGAACTATCAAGTGTGATAAAAAAAGTCATTTCAATTTGGTGTTTGTTTCTGAAAATTCAGTATAATTTCGTGTTCATTTTGTATCCAAAGCCGTTTTATTCAAAATCTGCACATGTAAGCTTTACAGTATGTTATATATTTCAGAGAAGACTTGTGATAATGTAATTTATTCCAAAGCCTACTACTACGTAATTAAAAGTTACTCCTGAAAATCTTTGAAATTGTATATTTCAAAAAAGACTTGAGCGAATTATTAAGTGTGGCATATTTTTGGAAAGGGAACTTTAAGCTCTCGCCGAATATGTAAAGATATACAGGGTGTTCCATTTGAAAAACTCATTTTTATGTCAATAACTACCAAAATATCGCTGGTAGAGAAATCTAACTCATTTCATTAAATTCTACGTAAAAAGTTGCTTGGAGAATGTTTTCACAGAAACCAGAATTTTTCAATAAGAAAAAAGTTATGAAGATTTTTCAAAAACGTACTTTTTCGAATAACATCCTGTATCTCCCAAACCGTAAGAGATATCAATATGTGGTTTTCACCATTAAGTTTTTACAAAAATCGAGCGTCAGACACCGACATCATTTTTCTTCTATCTCTTATAGAAAGATAAGTTTCCCTTTAAAAGTGTCCAATTTGGCCCACTCTGCACAGACATCGCGTATTCGTTGGGCAAAGTGGCGCTTAAGACAATTGCGCTCGCACTGTTAGTTGCATTACGCGCAGTGCAACTTCGTATAGCAAGTAGAAATTGGTGCAGTTTTTGTTGCACCTGCTCTAGAGTAAGTTCACACAGTGTAGCACAGGTGCAAAGATGGAAGTTTTAGAAGGATGTTTGGTATTAAACGATGGCGGTACAAAAATTATAGAAAATGGCCACTTCATGGTTATTATAGGTAATAAATGTTGTAGTAAATGCGAAATATAATAGTTATATAAATTTATTAATAAATTTGAAAATTTAGGTTATATGTGCGTCTCTTGGATCACAGTTCATACTTGAACTATAGTACACCAAATTACACTGAATTACAGTCATTCCCCTTTAAATGCTGCGTGAAATTGCACCTTTGCATCGTAGTGTATCTCAGTGCAGTGCAAGTGTTAACCCAACAAACATAGATAATGTAACAATTTTTAATCAACTTGATATAGATTCAAATTCGTTAACACTTGATATGCGAGTACATTTCGCTGCCGTCAGCGTAAAACTTATGGCGTATTCGATTGGCAGAACTAGTGTGCACTGGTGCGCACTCGTTGAGTGCAAAATGTGACATATGTCACACTAGTTTAGTGCAAAAAAGGGCAAATTCAACAGAACGCGATGAAATCAAACGTAATCATAACATTACTTGTAAGGGTGTTCAGGGCTTGATGATGTTTAAAATGTTTTATAAACTACAATAATAAAATGTAATAGAACACAACGAAACAATCAATAGAACACGCTGTTATGCACTGGTGCGCACCAGTGCACCCAATCGAATTCGCCATTAAAAATGCGTTTCTCGCATGTCAAGTGTTAAAAACAAACAACATAAAATAACCACAGATACGATTACTATCAAATCTACCGTCAAATTTAAATCAATTATAACAGTCTTTGAGAAATAGGGCTGATTTATTAGAAACTCTAGAAGCTAGGAAGGTTGATAAACAGAACCAAACCAAATGATCGAAAAATCACAATATACCATAGATTAAATATAATATACTAATATAGATGGCCGACTCCCGACTATTAATTTTGACAATGTTTTTAGTTCAACCCGTACCGCATTTGGCGCTAATGAGCAAACGCGGGAATTTTTAAAATCTTTAAAATAAAATGTTACTCCTATTTGTTACAAAAAATTTCATCATACACAGCTCAAAAAATACAAACGGGTTTAGAGAACAATTCAAGGACACTCTCCAGTACAACTGCTAACACAACTTTATTCTCGGCGATCTTATTCTGGCGGTCGTTAATAACAAAACAATTTTTAACAACAAAACAGTATTTTGAATGAGCACATAAAAAGAAACCACGCATCTTCAGCAAATCTACAGTTCCCACACCACGCGATGCTAGTGAAATCAAAGATTCGCGTAGTTCCCATCAGAGTCTTTCATCTTTGGACTTATTTCTGGACATACGTGACAATATTCCAGGCATTGGATACTAATAAACAGAAATTGCAACATTAAATGCGATGTTAACCTTTTTTCCAAGAATTTCAATACAATTGCGATACTTCGTTCTCTCGCGTATTTGACATTTGTAGATGTCAGATATTATGTTGGCCATCTCATTGTCATTGCGTTTCATTTTGGCCGGTAAAGAAGCTGTTATTTTCCGCTATCAGCGCTTCCAATGATGCGGGTTGAACTAAATTTATTGTCAACGAATTTCTACACAGAGGCAACATAGCTTGCAATATACTTTGGTATCATCAAAACAGAATTGCGACATATGCAACGGAGAACACCAACTTTTCAATTGTCAAGGGTTTTTGAAATTAGCTGTTAAAGCTAGAATAAATAAAATGAAACAGAAACGAAATCTGTATAAATTGTTTACAATAAGGGCACAAATTAAAGATTTGCAGAGCAGGAAGTTGTCAAAGATGTGGAGGAAAACATAATACTCTTCTACATCTTACAGAAAAGAATCAACCAGAATCATGGTAGAATGAAGTTACAAAGCCATTAACATTGTCAAGTCAACTCAAACGTCAATCAGCTCAAGTACTGTTTTTACCATCTGTTAGCTATTAGCATGTTCGCAGTCACATTTTACAACAACACAAAGGCATGTAAATGATTAGGCGTATATCAGAAGCCTATTCAACTATTCATGGAGGCATCAGTAACTCAAATCTAGAAGTCACACAACAATGTACACACTCGGTCAGTAAAGACGAACTCTAAAGCTCTGTGCGAGAGCGATAGCTAGAACGGGCTCGGGCACGGTCGGTTTTCGAGGAAATGAAACCTGGCACAAGGCTAAAGGCGTAGAGACGTATCGACGGGCCGCAGCCAGCCTCGGTGCGGGCTCGGTAAATACGAGGCACGTAAACGAACAATTACTTAGATAAATTATTGGTACACGATATTGTTTGAATACGTTTGAATTGAAGAGGATCTAGCAAAAGGAGATCTATCAGATCCCTACTTAAATTTTAACCATTTAAAAAGTTATTTATGATTTCTGATTTCGGTTAAAAAATGAAAACGGTCATATAATAATAAATAATAGCCATATAATAATAGAATAATAAGTAATATACAAAGTAATATACAGCAATATACTGAGATCACTGACTGGCATCATATTGGGTCAAAAAATAATCCTGCTGATGTTATTTCAAGAGCTGCACGGTGTCCCAATTGAAAAAAATAGGTTATGATGGGAAGATCTGTCATGGTTAAAATGTAATTCGACGCAATGACCAGAGTTAACAATACAGTTATCAGATGAATTTTAGAAATGAAAAGGGCATTTAAATCATTCACAACCCATGTAAAATTATCATCAATTTTCGACAATTTTTCAGATTTCAACCGTATGATAAGAGAACTTGGATATTGTTATCGGTTCACTAGGAATCGTAAATAAAAAGAAAACAAAAATGGAAAAGGGGTGATTACAGCCAAAGGAATACAAGAAACAACTGGAAGGTTAGTTAAAATTTCTCACTAGGAAATTTCAAAGAGAATTAAATGCAATAGACAAAGAAAGTGTTGTTAAAAATAGCAAATTAGCAAAACTTAACGCTATATTAGATACGAAGGGAATCATTTGAGTTGGAGGTCGATTTCGACATTCATATCTTCAATAGGATAAAAGCTTTCCAATGTTGTTACTCAGAAAACATAAATTAATTGAATTAATATTTAAAAAATAGCACATACGACTAGGACATTCAGGCACATATTTATTATTGTCCAGTATGAGAGAACAATTTTGGGAAATCAATGGAGGGTCATTACCGAACAAGATTGTACATAATTGTATTAAGTGCTTCAGAAACAAATCGTCACATACAAATCCTATAATGGGAAATCTACCGAAACGTCGATTTATGTACGCGCACATTTAAAGCTTTTAATACAGAAGGCACAGTTAATGTGGTTATTATGAAAATATAAAAAACAGTAAGTCAATAGTAGGGTAGGTCAACTCACTGCAAAATGCTGAAATCGGTCCGTTGAGTACGCAAACTGTCCGCTATTGTCAGATTGGCACTACTATCCAAGTTTTTAAATATGACAAATTTTTAGAAAGACGTACGAAAGATGTTTCCATGGAAACGTAAATTTTTGTTTATAGTTACTGTTTACTGAAGAATTTGAATGATCATAACATTTTGGTCTCTTTGTGTTTATTAAACGTACATAAATGAAACAATATATTGGTAAGTAGTAATTATATTCCAGTTAAATGTGGAGATCAAAAGTTAATAAGGTCACTTGAATCAAGGTGAATTTTGATCAAACCTAACACAATTTTTAAGATATAGTGACGACTTTATTTATAAAAATTGAGAAATTACCCTTTAAATTAAAACTTAAAGATTCTATCTCTATTATTAAAATTTTATTTTTAATATTCTTAAAGAATGAATTTTGAACGAACCTAACTTCACGACTTATTAGAATTAAGAAACGATTTTTACATTCAATCAAATGTCGAAGATTCCGTTTCGTATTAAAATAATCAGATTTTTGTAATTTTTCATAAAAAAATTAAAATCTTTTTTTAAGTTGGCTTAACCTTTGAAATAAAAATGATCAACTTTAAAACATCGCATGGAGTTTACTTACAGAGATTAATTGTAAGATAGCTTTATGTTAGATAAAAACTTAAAAAGCAAATCTCAAAAATAATAAAACCTGCTGAAAAAACTTATCTGAAAATCTAATAATTCCTTGGCCAGCCTTTCAAAAATTGCCAAGACTTAATTTACAAAAATTAAAAAAATAACTATTCATATAAAATTAATGTTAAGAAATAAGAATAAAATTTTTTATACCTGGCCCTTTCAAATATTAATAACACTATATTTTATCAGTTATATTTTGCTGTTTTCTTAGCATTGAAAAGGAAATAGTGCATACTCACCAACATTTAACACCACAACGAAAGGCTAAAAGAACCGTTTTCCACATCACCAACTTTATTAAACTCCGTTTGGACTTCCTAAAATTATTCACACTACCAAGCGAAATATACAACACCACATGCAACACTAAGCAAAGTAAGGTAACACTAAGGGAGCAACTACCTTCGCTGTACAGAGAACATGCAACACTGAACAACGGATCCCAATGCAGTTCCTTTTATAGTGCACCGAAGACGGGCAATTTTACGCATACTCAAAACAATGTGGTAAGTTTATTAATGCATTCTGAAAGGGCACAAATTGAATTTTATCCCCTCTCTATACCTACACCACGCATTTCAGAAATGCTCACATTTATAATTAACTTTCATTGGCAGGAAAGCGTAAAAGGTTAAAGTGATCCAATAATTAGATAGTGTACAAACAAGGTAATAAAGTAAGGTTGAGTGCTGCTTTTAAGGGAACTAATATTGTTATTTAAGCCTACTGGCTACGAAAACCAATTAAAAAAATGTACTCTTATAAGTAATTTTAGATTCATGAGCATTTTCTAGTATATTTTTAGAATTTTTTGGCAATAAAGCTTTAATTGAAGATTAGGTTTGTTTGAGTCCAATTAAAAGCATGCTGAACAGAATCTTCGAACTGACCTGAAATAACCGAGATTCTAGGCGTTATTGAAACCATAAAATGTATTATTTTTTATTGAAACCTGGGGTTTTTAAGTTTAATTTATTTGTGTGCGTTTATAGGAATGCACTTTAAGAAGAACAAGTATATATAAGACAAATAAAACTCACTGCTAAACTTGTAAGTGCAGGTATCAACTTTCTCAATTGAAAGGTGAGAAGAATATGAATCAGCTCAGTCTTTTCCCAGGCATCTGCTTGGAGACCTACGACCAATACCGCTTCTACCTCTCTTACCATGGTGGGGTAGCATCCAATCCCTCCCTTTCTAAAGAATAGAGGGGGGATACGCAAAAAGTAAAATGAGGGTGGGTTTCCCACCGTGAGTAAATTGATCATGCCATCTGATTTCATTGTGTTGCAATAATATCTCTTTATTAGGAGTATGATGGTTGTTGGGTTTAATTAAATAACACAACATTGAGGTTACATACTGGTGTATTGACGGTTTATATAGAACTGTTTACTTTTTTACAAAAACGTTTCTTAATTCGTAGTACATTGAACGGCTTAACTATGCAACGTCGTCAACTATCTATTTCCGACGGCATTATTGCTGATGCATATCCGTTCAATGCACACGCACCGTTACCACATAATTATAAAATTATATTTAAACTTATATTTCTAAACTTTTTCCCCTTACATCTTCCCCGAAGGAGAAAAAAAAATAAAATTTTGTTTATTACTTATTTTATTTTATTTTTTTTTGTATATTTTTTATTCATTTATTTATTTATTTTCCCCTTACATCTTAAGAATAATAACTTTAGAACAATACCTTACATATAACACTACATACTAATTTTTCTCGTTATACTTTTTAACCCGGTCTTTATGCACTAACACTTTCTTATTTTTTATTTTCACTAGCACATTCGGTGTTTTGTCCTCAATTACTTGATATGGTCCAGTATAAAGAGGATCAAGTTTATTTCCGCACTCATTTCTTAGAAGTATCTTATCTCCTACATTATATGAAACAGTATGACGTTTAACATTTAACATTTCTTGACGATTCAGTTTAGACGCTATTAAATTTTCTCGCGCAGCTTGACAAGCTGTTTGCAATCTATACTTAAGTTCGATGGGATATTGATCGAAGTTGTAAATTGGTTGGACCTTATTAGTTATATTCGACGGCAATCTACAGGTTTTACCAAAAACCAGTTCATATGGGGAAAATTTTGTTTCAGAATGAATTGTATTATTATATGCAAAACACCAATAGGGTACCCATGTACTCCATGAAGTTGTATATTTTGCGCAATAAGTTCTTAAATAAGCACCTAAATTTTTATGGGTGTTTTCCAACGCACCCAAGGTTTGATGGTGGTACGCTGTGGATTGTAACTGTTTTATTTTCAAAAGCTTGCAAGATTCTTTAAAGATTGACGAAAGAAATTCAGTTCCCTGATCAGTAACTATAGCTTCCGGAATACCATATCTTAGAATAAAATTTTCTACAAATGCCTTTGCCACAGTTACGGATTCTTTGTTTTCTATTGGATATGCTTCCACATATTTCGTCAATTCGCATTGCAACGTCAAAATGTATTTGTGATTAAGTATATCCCGATCCAAGGGCCCTACTAGATCTAGATACACCTTCTGAAATGCTGACGAAGCTGTGGCAGTAACGATAATTGGCTCTTTATTAGGCAGAGAATGTTTATATTTCTGACATTCATTGCACTGCTTTATAAAAACTTTTATATCGTTAAAAAGATTTGGCCAAAAGTAATATCTTTTTATATTATTATATGTACAGCTAACCCCCGCATGTCCACCGGTTGGCAAAGTGTGAAAATCGTTTATGATCAGTTGTTGCTGTTCTTTGTTATCTATATGCTCACAATCTGAAATAACGCATATTTTTAAACCTTTATTTCTAATTTCATTTGCGTATTGTGCGAATCGGTTAATGAGCTCATTATTTTTATTTTTATTACATTTGCTTTTAAAAATACATAATTGCGCAATATCATTTTCATTACATATTCGGTACAGATCTCTCAACGACGCATCTAAATCCGACGTTGATCGAGGTATCTGACTCATATAAATAGTTCGCGAACTTTTGTCATAAAAAATAGTTTCCGATGCGTTATTTTTCTTTTTACCTACTCTTATTTCTACGGAATCTTTGGGACGTCCCAAAAGCTCAACAAGTCCTGGGTGATCAGTCCATTCGTTATTAGAGCGATTTACGTCGTTCGATAGGTTTGTGTCTGTCTTTAATTGTTTTGTTTGGGCTCGAGTGATGACAAAGATTTCCTTACTCATTTCCTTCAAATCTTCTGACTCTATTTTTATTCTAGAGAGAGCATCCGCAACAACATTTTCTGACCCTTTTATATAATGTATAGTGAAATTAAATTCCTCAATAGCTAATCTAAATTTAATTAATCTACTCGACGGATTGTTAATCCCGAATAAATATACTAATGGCCGATGATCAGTATAAATGTCAAACTTTTTCCCAAATAAATAAGGCCTAAAATGTTTTACCGCCCACACAATTGCCAACAGTTCCTTCGCTATTGTACAATAATTTTGTTCAGCTTTGTTCAGTACTCTACTTGCAAATGCGACAGGTTTATCTCGTCCGTTAGACAAAACTGCCCCAATAGCTATGCCAGAAGCGTCTGTTTTCAAGCTGAATTTTTCGTTATCCGAAAAATTTGGGTAAGCTAACACGGGTGGTTTACTAAGTAGTTGTTTCAGAGTATTAAATGCTGTATTGCATTCGTCACTCCAATGAAATATCGAATGTTTTCTAGTTAAATTATTCAAAGGTGATGCGATTTCGGCAAAATTGGGCACAAATCTTCTGTAATAATTAGCAAGTGCAATAAAACGTTTGGCTTCATCGGCATTTTTTGGAGTTGGGTAATTCAGAACAGCTTGAATCTTTTCAGGGTTGGGTGATATTCCATCTGCGGAAATAATATGACCAAGATATAGCAATTCTTTTCTAAGAAAACTACATTTAACCGGATTCAACTTTAAATTTACCTTTCGCAACCTTTGTAGTACCTTTACTAAATTTTGATTGTGATTTTCTAAATTAAGACCGAAAATAATTAAATCATCTAAATATACAAGACAAGACTCATGATTAAGTCCAGACATCGATAATGTAATAATTCTAGAAAAAGAGCTAGGGCTAATTTTTAACCCCATTGGCAATCGTTTCATTTGGTAATGACCTTTGTCGGTAATAAAGGCAGTGCAGGGTCTACTGCTGGGTTCTAATTCGACTTGGTAATACCCCTGCGTTAAATCTAAATGTGAAAAATAGATTGAACCCGATAGTGAATCAAAAATTTCGTGTATATTTGGTAAAGGAAATTTGTCATCTTGTATGCGTTTATTTAATAGTCGGTAATCGATAACAATCCTCCACTTTTTTTCTCCAGTTATTCCCGATTTCTTTGGCACAATTAAAATAGGTGAGGACCACTCCGATGTAGTTTCTTCTATAATTCCTTCTCTTAACATTTTATCAATTTGATTATTAATTTCGGTTTTTTGTACATGCGGTAATCGATAAGGTTTAACGTACACTGGCGTTACATCCGGTTGCAAATAAATTTTTTGTTTTGCAATATTTGTTACTGTGAGAGAATCACCCTCCAAATGAAATACGTCTACAAATTTTTTGTATTGCAACTTTCTCTTCTTTATTTAAATTTTTAGTATCAATTAAATTTAAAAGTCGATCTACACGGTTAACAGAAACATCTGGCTCATTAAAGCTGTAAGATTCGAAATTAGATAAATGTTCTACCACGGGTTTAAATTTTTTTATTTGGATTTCTTTTTCAGAAGTATTTAGAAATTTAATTGGAATTTTCTTTTGAGTTGGTCTAGCAATGATTCCTGCTACAAAAAGACCGTTGCATATTTCATTTGGAAGCACAACGCAATCGTTATCACAATCCACATTAAAATATTTAATAATTTCACATCTAGGTGGTATTGTGGTATAATGGCAATAATTTGATTGTAATGGAATAGAAACTTTGTTATGCTCTGTTTGAAAAGAAAATGTAAAAGACTCATAATCAATTATCGCGAAATATTTGAAGAAAAAATCTGAACCCAAAATACCATGCACTTCATCTTGAACCTTATCAATTACTTGCATTGAATGGAGAATATTAATGCTGTTAAACTGTAGGGAGAGGGTTGCTACCCCTTTAGAAAATATCGTGCCGGCAACACCGTTAATTTTTAGTTTTTTAGATGTGTCTATAATTTTATTTGATACAAAGTCAGAAAATATTGCGCTAACTGATGCCCCAGAATCTATTAACAGTTTTACAGTACGACTTCCACCCTTTACTTCAATAAAATTGATTCCTTCAGTTTGAAAAATTTGATGTTTGGGACTGTGGGTCTCGAAAAAATACGTCTTCGCGTTCTCCTTCTGCACAAAAAATATTAGTACCTACTCTACTAGGTCTTCTATTACCGCGAAAGTTACGGGAATTTCCACGAAGCGCACCGCGGTCATTGCTATGGGTGTTGTATGTATTTCCGCGGGTATTGTTACGACCTCGAAATGTGTTATGATTACACGAATATGAGTGTTGGTTGTAAGTATTTAGTCGGCTGTTTGCGTAATGTCGGGATCCGCGGTGGTTACATTGACCTCTACTGCTTAGCTTATTTTTATTGACATTATAATGAAAAATTCCGCTATTAGGTTTATAATTCTTTTCTTCGTCTTTTGCCACACAAATAGCCTGCTTAAGATTAGGACAATTTCGAGATTTGACAATAATTCTCAAGTTGGTACTTCTAAGACCATTACAAAAAGCATTTATAGCAAGTTTCTCATTAATTGGTTTCAAAACAGTTATGGTATTTCGATCACCGTCCGCTTGTGCTATAGTTAACCGATTCATTAAACCTTCTATTTCTGTTCCATAATCATCTAAAGATTTCGTATCTTGCCTAGCCTGATATAATTTAACAGATAATACCGCTTCCGAATGTTTACTTAAAAGATGACTTCGAATGTCTGATAATAAATCATTTACTGACGGATACGAATCCTTCAGTCTAATTTTAGCACTTTGGGAAAGACGGGTTTTAATAACATATCTAATAAGGTTCTGTTTACCTATTTCAGTCAAACTATCTGCATAATATTCAATAGCGTCAATTAACTGTTTAGTGGTGTCCTCACTACCATCCATAATTGGAAGTAGAGATGAGGCAACTTTTATATCAAAATTTTCCGTCATATTGTTTTCATCTATTTGATTTTTTCCTACTTCTAAAACAGCTTTTCTTTCTAATAATATTATCCTACTTTCTTCTATAATAACCTCTATTTTATTAATATAAGTGTTTATATCCTCAGTAATATTATCTAAATAATCTGTTTCTAACTGCTTTAAAATTCCCTCAAACTCATCTAGCTTCCTAAGTTTCCTAAGAACTACGTCGTAATTATTGCGCCTACTACTATTATCCTTTATTATATTATCCTTAAAATTATTTACTTCTTTTAACAGTTCTTTAAGATTATTTATTTCAGACTTTAACACTTATCATTAAAATATACTTAAACATGGGACTCAATTTGAGCTAATCCGTCTCGGCTTTGCGCAATTTCACGTCTAACAGTAGAAATCAAGCATTTCTTACCGCGTAAGTAGAAGCAACGCATTATAATCAGAACCAGCACTAGGAGTCCAAAAATCCCGGCGGCGACGACTGCAACTTCCCCTAAGTCGTATTTTCGCTCAGCTCCCGCAGACACACCTCCACTGTTTCCCGCTTGCTAATGACAATTTCTTCTTTGGTGTTTGTGGATCCCATGGTATAATTTGTCTGTTATTTATTTATTTCTCTGGTTGTTGACACTTTTTAATGCACATATAAGCGGCAATTAACCCAAATAGGCAGATGCACAGTATAATAGTAAGTCCTGTGAATGATTCCTCACAAAATTTTTCAAGAACCTCTTCACTTTGTATACGGATATCTTCATTTGTTAATACCATTTCCAATTCTTGTATTTCTTCGGCATTTCACAATTAAAATCCATTCAACAATTCTATGGCAGGGTCGCCATGCAATAATATCTCTTTATTAGGAGTATGATGGTTGTTGGGTTTAATTAAATAACACAACATTGAGGTTACATACTGGTGTATTGACGGTTTATATAGAACTGTTCACTTTTTACAAAAAACGTTTCTTAATTCGTAGTACATTGAACGGCTTAGCTATGCAACGTCGTCAACTATCTATTTCCGACGGCATTATTGCTGATGCATATCCGTTCAATGCACACGCACCGTTACCACATAATTATAAAATTATATTTAAACTTATATTTCTAAACTTTTTCCCCTTACAGCCTACTAAAGATGGTATTCGAGGTTTGGGTGGAATTATTTTAGCATTAATCAATTTTATTTGGACTACTTACCCTGGAATAATGGAACTTTCATGTGGGTTAGTCGTATTTCGTTTAATATTTTTTGAAAAACTGTTTCCCTCTTTAGATTACAAAATAACTTTCACTGAATGTTTGTTTCGATCACAATTCGCAACAATAGGATTAGGATATTTTGTAATGGACGGTTTATTTATTTATCACAGCAATGACTTGTTCAAATTGGTGGATGCTTTAAGCGATTTCACAAAATTCGGTTATCCAAAGCGAATGAAATATCTCGAAAAAATTCTGGTTGTTTTTTTAATATCCTATGGGATATTCCTCGATAAAATTTTTGCACCGATTTAAAATGGTTTGCGAATGAGAAAGGTATCACTTGCGATTTAATGATGGCCTATTACTTTCCGTTTAATTCGAAACCATGGATTGAAAGTGTAATAGTTTTATTTCAAATTTTCTCGTTTATTGCCGTATTCAAAATTATTCTCGGTTTAATATTACTTTATTCTTACATATTGGAATTATTAATTTCACGTTTGGAACATCTTACTTTATCGATTAATGACATTCGTTTTAAACACAATCAAACGGATAGTCATATATTGAGGACAGTTATTGAACATTATCAAGATACATACAAATTGTTTCAAATGACCAATAATTTTATAAGGTATATTATTGTAGCACCAAAACTTGCTGCCATAATTGTTATAATTTTATCAGTCACAAGCTTTTTATTGGTATGTAGCAAAACAAAATAGCGTAAAGTATATTAATTGAATTTTATTAAATATTTTTTAGCGTCCGAATTTGGGAAATTTTACCATAGGAAGTACGTCATGTTTAATATTTTATTACGGACATCACACAGCGCAAATGCTTATTGATGCGGTGTTAATTTGTTTATTATCAATAATTCGTTTATATTTTTCGGATTATTTTAGGGAAATAACGTAACGGAAGCTATCTATTCTTTAAATTGGTACGATGCCGATTTGAGAACACAAAAAGACGTTTTAATCTTTCTCGCAATTAGTCAAAAATTATTAATAATGGAACTACCTTTATTAGGAAGTTTATCTGATTTGCAGTCGGGAAATGTAAATATTTTTTATGAAACAAATTTAATTTTTTGATAATATCGAAATGTTTTTTAGGAATTTCGAAAGATTTACGTTTGGATTAATTGGGCCTGTAAAATTTCAAAAAAACAAAGATTTGAATAAAATCACATCTTTATTTACTTCACACGTTAGTTTTTTAATAGCAATATCGATGTAGTTATAAGAAAACAAGTGCTTTGTTTGATTTCGTTCTTATTAATAAAAATATACTTAAAAAAGACAAGTTATATTTTACTGTGTCAACTATTTGCTATAAATATAGAAAATTACAAGTAAATAACTTCAGTATTTTACATTCTATCACCGTAAACACTAATTTCCTAAATTGCAAATGATTCATGCTTTCATTAATAAACGGCATGTCATTCTTCTTATGATCATACAATGTTGCGTAGATGTAGAGAAGCAACGTCTGGATATTGTCATAAAAATATCTGGAGGCAACGTCGACGCATCAATGTCGTATTGACGTCTTGTAAAATCATAGGGATATACCTTTAATTCATCATTTTGTATTATTTTCTAAATAAAGAATTCCTTTGATGCATTATGTTGGTGCTTGTGATTTTTCATAATGATTTTAAACTAAATTAATTGTAAGATTCACCAATTTGTTGCCGTACAAAAGCTACTGAAGTTGAATTGAAGGGTTATCATCTTGTTATCCCTTCATTCTCTTAAATTTATGTTGGAAACTAGAGAAATACAATTTTTGGGGTTTAAAAAAAATACCGAATTTCACTGTGGAGAGCTGACGACATGCACTTTAACTATTGTGCTTGTTCATAAACTTTTATTTATATGGTGAAAGTGCAGTACAGTGGAACCTCGGGTTACGAGTTTAATTCGTTCCGGCAGGTTGCTCGTAACCCGAAATACTCGTAACCCGAAACGAGCTTTCTCATAAGAAACAATGTACATATGTAAATGCAATTAATTCGATCCAGACTAAAAAAATTGTAAAGAAAAGAACAACATCTGTCCAATAATAATCAAATTTATTTAGTTATAACTACAATAAGGGGAATAGCAGCTCGTAAACCGAAAATTTGCTCGTAAGCCGAGGCGAAAATTTTGCCGGTTCAAAATTCGTAAACCGAAAAACTCGTAAACAGGGACGCTCGTAACCCAAGGTTCCACTGTACTTAATTGAGTGACCAAATTATTTGTTTATTGGTATTATCGCTTGCAGGTTAAATGTTGAGACGATGTGACAATTCTCTGGTGCTAGTTGCAGGAGATAACTGAACAGCATTGAGTGTCCCTTCTTCAACGTTAGTAGTTCGTCGAAATCTTGGTCAAATAGTGTTTTGTCGCTGTGACTTTAGCGTACCAGTTTCCCTAAGACGTCTTTCAATGGCTTCAAACATTTTCCGATTTGGTATCCTCCTAGTGGGAAATGTTTCATGATATTTTCAAACAGCAGCAACGCCAGTTTTATGTACCTCGCCATAAATTAAGAACATGTCTACTTGTTCTTCAAAAGTGAATGAATTTGTGGTGTCTCCCATGTTTCAGGTTTTAATAAAAATAAAACTTAACACATAGGAGTAGAAAAAGTCGCGGCATCGCCACCAAAATTAAACTTCTAAATTTATTTCAGTGATTCATATTTCCTTACTAACAACTTCCAGAACTTATTTTTTAATACGATACTTATTTTTTACCAAATACATTAATAGTGTTACTTAAAGCTAACCTCTAGAGAAAGAAAAATATGGCTTTATGCGAATCCTTCATTTTTTGAAATTTTACGAAACCAATTAATCCAAATATAAATCTTCTTTAATTCCTAAAAAATATTTCGATATTACCAAAGAACATCATTAATCTAATTGAAAGTATTTACATTTCCACATTGCAAATATGATAAATTTCCCAGTAAAGGTAATTCAACCTTTAATGTTCTTTGGCTAATGGTGAAAAAGATCAAAACGTCCTTTTGAGTTGTCAAGTCTGCATCATACCAATTTAAATTATAAATGGCTTTCGACACATTATCTCCCTAAAATAATTCAAAATATATAACTGCATTAATAAAACAAATAAAAAAGGAGTAATACCGCATCGATAAGCATTTGTGTTCTGTGATGAGAATAACACAATATTAAAAATGTCCCAATTATAACTATAACTTCTGATAAATTTGGACGCTAAAAAAGGTTTAAAATTTAATTTATATTTTGCTTATGTAAGTTTGTTTTATTACAAACCAATAAAAACCCAGTAGTTGATAAAACTACGCATATTATAAGAGATAATTTTTGACCAACAATAATATCCCTCGTAAAATTATTATTCATTTGGAATAATTTATATATGTGTTGATAATATGCAATAACACCTTTCAGTTTAATATTATCCATTTGATTCCGTTTAAAACAAATACTTTCAATCGACGAAGTAAGATGTTCCAAACGTAAAAGTAACAATTCATACAAATAAGCATAAAATAATATGAAACCGAGAATAATTTTTAATGTTGTCATAAAAGTGTACATTTGAAATAATACCATTATAACTTGATACCATGGTTTTGGGTTAAACGGAAGGTAATAAGGTATTATGAAGTCGCAAGCGAAACCTTTCTCGTTTGCAAACCATTTTAAATTTGCGCAACAGCTGTTGTCAAAGGAAATACTACACGACATTATAAAAACGATAAGAAACCCCATGTAATTAATAATTTTCAAATTGAATCTATTTGTTTTTTCAAAAGATTCGATTTGCTTTGGGTAACCGAAATTGTTAAAATCGCTTAAATTATCGATCAATTCGAACAGATTATTGCCACGATAGATAAATAAGCTGTTCATTATAAAAAGCGATGCTGCCATGAAAGAGATTTGTAAGTGCAATAAAAGCTGAATGAAAGTTACTTTATAATCTAAAAAATAACATATTGTTTTCTTAAAGAGTATAATAATAAATTTAATACTTAAAAGTTCTATTATTCCAGGATAAATAGACCAAATAAAGTTGATTAACACTAAAGTAATCCCACCAAAACCTCGAATACCATTGTTACTGGGCCAAGATTGGTATTTTTGAAAGTAACACTCAAATAAATAAAAACCATATGTCTTCCGGCTTTTAAAAGTTGCCTTTGTGGCATTCGAGATCATTTTTAAACTTACACACTTCGCTTTTGTATTCGATATTATAACAATCGACTGATTTGACTTAAGGTTGACAACTGATGACATTAAAGTTGATTTACTCTACTTATATAGCAATTCAGTATTAAATATGCAAATATGAGAAAATGAACTTGTTTACAACAAAGGATCGAAAGTTTTGTCGTTAGCATAAATAATTTAAATTAAGGGTATACATATGATGAGTTTTATAAATGAGTTATAAATTAAATTCAATAACGATAAGAGAAATGGTTAGAGAATTAGCCTTTGATGTAAAGGGGTCCCTAAGTACTTAATTTCTGTGGTGACGGGAATAGGAGAATTGAAGATATTTAATGGCGTGAAGATTCTGGTAGGGTGATTACATTTTGTGAATTCTGTGGATTCGAGTTTTTGATGGTCTACGGATACTTTTCATTGGTAGTATACAGGTGTCCTGAAATTAGTCGGCTACCATACGCTCTCATCACATTGTACGTTCAAAAATAAGTATAAAAGCCCAAATAAACACTGGTCCAAACACACTTCCTAAAGGAGCTACAATCCCTTGAAACAATGGCAAAATAGGCTACCTTAGAATTTGGGATATATTAACACATTGCGGACGGGTCACGAGATATCTCGTTTTCATGTTTTTTTATTCTGTCTTCAACTAAGCAACGAGCCGCATATATTTTAATTACGTTACGATGGTAACGAAGCCTCTCCCAAAGCAACGTTCAGTTTGCTAAAAATGAGAATTCTTGTGACTCGTCCGCAATGTGTTCAGTTTCGTAACTTGTGACTTTTTTATGAAAATATAGTTTAATTGATCCAAAATGTATTGAATCGTCCAGATTTGATCCAATTTGGCGCGGAAAAGCGTTTTCACCGTAGAAGACTATATAAGTGCTCTTTATACCATTTTCGGCGAAAGATCCCGAACCCAACTTATCTATATACAAAGTTGTTTAGTTTAGCCACAAGAGGACTTTAAAAACAATATTTTTTGTGAGTTTTTAAACTATTCGAAAAATCTTTATTAGATTTTATTCATTTTTTGATCATGTCTTTATATCAGCAGGCTACAGCTTTCTGTGGAACAAATTCGAATTTCAAAAATTACAGGGTGTTTAAAAACACTCTCACGACAAGTTATCCATCCAGATCTTTTTACCCAGCCTGTATAATTTTCTGTCAATTTTTTTCTGAATAGCTGTATTAATTTATAAACTATCTCTTCTCTTATAAAATTTCCGTTGGACAAACGGTTGAGCCATAAAAAAATATTTTCTAAATCCCTGCAAGCCCAAATCGATAAGTTAAGAGATCTTTCTATAAAACCAGATGTTAGAGGTTTATAAGTACTTTATTGCTTAAGCTATTCAAATCTTTGTCAGGATTACGTCAGATTAAGACTTCGTTTATGGAGTACCATCAAGCAAAAATGCCACAAGAACAGCAAATTGTAAAAATTTTGCACCCTGTATTATTTTTAGCCCTGATGTTGGTCATAAGTTTTGCTGAAAATTATATTTATAATTATAATTTAGAAATATTTTAATTATTTACAATTTAAAAATATTTTAAGCAATAAAGTACTTCCAGACCTGAACATTTTGGTTTTTTGAAAGAACTTCACACCGTTTAAAAAAATTGCTACTTTGAACATTGCCAATGGTACCTTAGTTTATCAATTTGGCCCTTGTAGGGACTTAGAAAAGATTTTGTTGTTGCTAAACCGTTTGTCCAATTGAAATTTTATAAGAAAGAAAATAGTTTCTAAATTAATATAGCTATACAGAAAAAAAATTGACAGAAATTGTACAGCCTGGTTAAACAGATCTGGATGGATAAGTTGTCGCGAGTGTTTCTAAACACCCTGTATGATTCGAAATTCGAATTTTTTCCACAGAAAGTTGTAGCCTGGTAATATAAAGACACAGTAAAAAAATGAATAAAATCTATTGAAGATTTTTCGAGCAATTTAAGAAAAACTCATGAAAAATATGATTTTGAAGTCCTCTATCGGCTAAACTAGGCAACTTTGTATATAGATAAGATGGGATAAACCATCATATTTTTGACCAAGGTATCTGTGGTGTTCTGTTGTACACGACATTTCCGGACACCTGTATATACGGTACACCTTCAAATGAGTGTCTATAATTTAAATCCGAAATATGAAAAAAAAATATCTGAGCGATTAGGTATACAAATGATTTAGTAAATGATGTTACAACAATTTAGAGTAATACACCAATACCTCGCTTTGCGTCGTTTCGTTTTGCTTTTTCGAAGTTGCATCGCTGCTCAATTGGTACAAATTTTCACTTTGCGTCGTTGGATTTTCGGGGTTGCGTTGTTTTGGGTTCGAGACCTTATTTTTTTTTTAATGGTGACTGACATAAATGAATTGCTAACCTCGCACAACCATGAATTCTCCAACGAAGAACTTTTGCAACTGAAATTATAATTTCCTAAAGAAGAAGAAGAAGAAGAAGATGACAGTAATCGTTCAATAGAAATCTCCGAAGAACAAAATTTAACCTCCAAACAAATTTCCAAAGCGATGTGTTTCATTGACGAAGCTATGGAGATTTAAAAAAAAAACGATTCTGATAGCAGAAGGAGTTTTAAAGAGTCCCAGGCAGTAGCTACGAATATCAATTGCTACAAGGAAGTTTATTTTACGGTGAAAAAAAAAGCTATTCAGCAAACACTGGACAAATTTTTTGTGAAAGAAAAACTTACAACAGCCACCAGGGGGCCTCATCAGACAGTGATTAATTTTGTTTTTCATAAATTAATTGAATAGTTTATTTTGTTTTAATTGAATACGTTTTTTTTTTGTATGTATGTAACAAAATTTAATATTATTTTTGTTTTTTAAATGTTTACTTTGTTCAATTTTCTTTTTAAAAAGTAGTGTTTTCGTAACCCAGGAACCTATCTTCGATCTTTACATGGTTTGCTATAGAAAATCCTAATTCACTCTGCGCCGTTTCTATTTGCGTCCTGTTTGTTTGGAACGCAACCCCGACGCAAAGTGAGGTATTGGTGTACAAGTGAAATAAATAGTAAATATATACATAAAAAAATCGACAGGTTGAAGATAATTAGGGAGTGAAGACCCCCAATAACCAAATTAAATAATGATAGTTTAATAAAAAAATATATATATATAACGCGTTGACTTATCTGTTGAGGTAACTTGGTTTGGTTTGCCAGAAGCGGTGTCTCTCTCGAAATTCGTGCGTCGCCCTGAGTTCCGGCTAGATGTTTTTCCGTCCTTGTTCCTCTAATGCCGTTTAATGTAGTGATGGATAAGAATGTAGCCGCTAGCGGGAATTAACTCAAGACTTCGACGTAATAGATCTAAATCTAAAAATAAAAAAAAGCCTACGGAAAACACGAATTACAAAAACGCTCCAAAAAAAATTCAAGTTCTCTGAAAGCGTAAAAGCATACCTTATGATATTAATCGGCTACGCGTGATAGTTGATAAAAACTTAGCTATCCGGACCCAAATACAACAAAGCACAACAGATGCCCAAAAATTTGTGGCATGAGAAGCTAATCCGGAAAATTGCGATAAAAGTTGTCCCAACCACAATTCGAAACAGACATCTTCTAGTAACCTTTTTCAACCACGCAGTTTCTATCAGAGCCAAATATTCTAGACTGCGCTCTTCCAAGGTTCAACAACAAAGAGGGCGGACTAACCTAAGTTATGATACTCAAAAGAACTATTCCCCACCACTTCGGATCGCGCTCATCTAAGAAACCAACCAATACCCTGTATTTCGCAATAAAATCAAGGAATCTGAAGATCACACCGAACAGTGTATGTAAACATTATTTTATGTTTAAGCTTTAGCTCCTGACTTTTACAATATACCTACAATGAAATAATTAAAGGAGTTTTTCTAATTATTTGAATGAACAGATTCCTATTGTAATTTGTTCCTATCGATGTCCGTTAAAAAGTAATTATGTTAAATTCCTTGTAATTTGGATTAAAATAAATAGACTAAGGCATTAATTTCAAAATATCTATAACAATGGATGTTTTACACACCGGTTTTCGTTAATAGAAAAATAGATAATACAATAATTTTAACCACTTAGGTACTGGCGTCGCCTATAGTCGCCGGCTGTGCTAGCGTACGGACGACGAATGCCGGCTGTGTGGGGTCATCTGTGGCCGTCGACTATAGTCAATTTTACTTTATGATAAAATCAAATTTCATGTCCTAGGTGTGCGTCACAAGCATTTCAGGTTTTACTAAGGATATAAATTAATCCATAAGATAGAAAGATAATACCGGCGCGTCCACCATAGTTAAATTTTTGAATTTATTGTAGATAAGAAATTAATTTTGTTGAACGTAATATTTATTTTTCAGATTGGCATACTTAAAGATAATTTTACTTATCGTTAAATCATAGTATGATTTGTTTTTATAGAAATTATCATTGATACTCCTGCAATACAAGGAATTGAACTTTTTAATAAAGGCAAATTACATATCACGATTGTGTATCACAAACATTTCAAATTTCATTAATGATAAAAGTAAGGAGTAAGGAAAATGTACCGACGCCTCCACTATATTTAATGATCTAAATTTATATCAGTAATTTTTATTTCCCTAATAATTGCAATAACATTTCAAAAAAGTATTTTTGCGTTAATTTTTCGCATATGTTACTAATGGACCCTGCATATCAACGTGTGTTAGAAAAACATTGCATTATTTTGATATGTCTATTGTACAGATCAATATGAATAACGTGATTTTATGCGAACGTCAAAGAAATGTGATTTTATGTGAATCTTTTATTTTTTGAAATTGTACGAATCCAATTAATCCAAATATAAATCTTCTTTATTTCCTAAAAAATAATATTCCGATATTACCAAAAAACCATGTTAACTAATTGAAAGTATTCCCATTTCCAAGTTGCATATGCGATAAACTTCCCAATAACGGTAGTTCAACCATAAGTGTCCTTTGACTAATAGTAAGAAAGATCAAAACGTCTTTTTGGGTTTCCAAGTCCGCGTCGTACCAATTTAAATTATAAATGGCTTTCGATAAGTTCCCTCCCTAAAATAACAAAGAAAATACCATTGAGTTTATCAAAAAATAGAAAATAAATAATACCGCATCTGTAAGTCTTTGTGTTTTGTGATGAACATAATACAACACTGAAACTGTCACATTTATAATAATAAACTCTGACAAATTTGGACGCTGTAAAGTATTTACAACTTAATAATTTTAAAGGTAACTTTAGTTTGTTTACAAACCAATAAAGAACCTGTAGAAGATAAAATTGTACAAATTATGAGAGACAATTTTGGTCCAATAATAATATCTTTCGTAAAATCACTAGTCATTTGAAATAATTTATGTATGTGTTGATAATAAGCGATAACTTCTTTCAGTTTATAATTATTTGTTCGCTTAAGACAAATATTATCGATCGATGATGTAAGATGTTCCAAACGTAAAATCAATAGTTCCAACGAATAAGAATAAAATAATACCACACCGAAAACAATTTGTTCAACCGTGATAACGACGTACATTTGATATAATACTATCACAGCTTGATGCCATGATTTTAGATTAAACGGAACGTAATAAGATGCCATTAAATTACAAGTAAATTTGTTCTCGTTTGGAAACCATTGTGAGTTTGCGCAAAAATTTTTATCAAAGAAAACACCATATGATATTAAAAAGACTGCAATATAACCCATATAATTAACAATTTTCAAGGCGGATCTGTTATTTTTTTCAAGAGATTATATTCGCTTTGGATAACCGAAATAATTAAAATCACTTAGTGCATCCATAAATTCCAAGAGAATATTGCCACGATAAAGGAGTAAGGTATCCATCATAAAAAATCCTAACGCAAGTATTAGGAATTGTAAGTGGAATAAATATTCAAGGAAAATCATTTTGAAATCTAAAAAATATAATACATACATTTTCTTAAAATATTTAAAATGTCATTATAAATTTACTTAAAAGTTCTGTTATTAATGGATAAGCAGTCCAAATGAAACTGATTATTGCTAAAATAATCCCACCCAAACCACGAATACCATCGTTACTAGACCAAGCTTGGTGTTTTCGAAAGTGGCGTTCAAATAAATAAAAACCAAAAGTCTTTGAAACTTTACAAGTTTTCTTTGTCACACCAGAAACCATTTTTAGTTTTACACGCTTTACTTTTATATTGATAAGAACCGACCTTTTCAAGTTAAAGTTAACAACTGATTTGATTAGACTTATTTTGCTTCACTTATATACGGTATTTTCCTATTAGGTATTTAAATATGGGAAAATGAACTTGTCTTCAACAATAAATCGAAGGCTTTCTCGTTAGTATAAATAATTATTAGAAGTGCAATATAAAGCGAGTGGTAAAATTATGGATTAAATTTTAAATTTTAATGCATCAAAAATCATATGTTGTCGAAGATAATACATCACTTTTGACTCCCGCAGGTTTAAAATTTATGTGGGGTCTACTTAGATAAAGAAATGAAAATAACGGAACATATAAAGTAAGCAAATGTCATGATAAACAGCTTATCAAGAATTATGCCAAACATCAAAGTACCGAAAAAGAAGAAAAGGCAACTCCTTACTTCTACTGTTCTTTCGGTTATTTTGTATGCCGCGCCGCTCCGACAGGGAGTAGAGGTCCAAATTACAAATACTGTCTGAATATACTTTCCTCGATTAACAGAAGATTAGGAATCAGGATATTCTCTGGATATAGAACGCATTCTACGGTGGGTATTGAATTAGAGCAGGGCTGCTCAATGTGCATTGCACTTACAGCACATTGTGCGCATGACGTGCACATTACTACCTTGGAGACACATCCCCTCCATATCCCATTACTTCACGATAAATTGTAGCCAAGCAACGGGTTGATATTTTGTTTGTCTCATTTTCATTACGGCCTGTAGATAATGTGTTAATTTAAATTCATGCTCAAGTGACCAATAACCTCAAAATATTATGAATTGTAATATACAGTTTTTATATAGTTTTTGAGGTTTGGAATCTCTTACATTTTTATGTAAAGATTAAAATAAAATTATAAAAGCCAAGTTGTAAATTATAAAGCATTTATTTATAATACTGACTACATACTAACTAAAAGATACTAACTAATCCTAAACTGTCCATTCCTAAAAATGTCCATTAACACCTTTTATTTCTATAACTGTTATTTATTGATATTATTCTTTCTTCTCGAAATAATGCCAGTAATATCTGGAGCAATTGTTCGACTGACGGACAACCTCAAAACATTCTTAAGGTTTGCATCCATCAAAGCCGATCGCAATCTTGGTTTTGTGTTTTTAAGCACCGAAAAAAAACGTTCACCTATATAAGTTGAGCCAAACATAGACAATACATTGGCTGCTGCCTGGTGCAGTAGAGGGAAATCTAACTTTGGAAGTTTATTATAATACTCGGTTAAACTCGGTGATGTAAAAAATAGGTCTCGTTGTCGAGTATTGCACTGCAACTCTAAGAGTTCTAACTGCAAATTTTCTGGCACATCTTCTACGCGCACAGAAAATGGTTTGACAAATATATCAAACATAGGACGTAGGGCGGCGATGTCCTGAAACATTGAGTTTTTATGGTAAAAATACGTGAGTAATAGCCTCTTCTTTAAGTTTAATATGATAGTGGTAGTAATTAGTTACCTGAAAACGTTTGTTAAACTCTTCGTGAAGGGCTTCTAACGCTACAACATATTCTTGGAAACGAGCATCGCATTGTACACTTTCTAATAAGCGTCGAAAATATTTAAAGTTCAAAAACAAGGAAAGTACATTTACACTTATGCATTGAATAACAGTAGTTCACAATAAATGCTTTCGCATTTCTATAGCCGAGAGGTAAAAGGTCGTATCCTCATTTTTTTTAAATATGTTTTTTTTTGTGATGTTATGATTATAATGAAAATGCTATTAATAAGGTTACAAAAATAAGTTAACTGTGTAAAATGACTTCGATTCTCAGCTATACGTTTATAGTGAACTATTATTTTTACTTACTTAAATTCGAAAAGTGAGCAGTATTTTCTTGTGAAAGTTGACTTTTCCAAAGCAGGAGCTTTTTTTCGAATGCATCAATTCTATCTGCTAAGTCGGTTATTAAATGATTTTCGCCTTGCATACTTAAATTTAGCACATTGAGGTGACTAGTTATGTCAACCCAAAAAGCAAGATCTACAATCCAAGAATGATCCTCTAGAAGTGGTTGTGGATGGCGTTTCATATGTAAGAATTTAGAAATAGGATCTCTAAGATCGAAAAATCGCTTCAAAACATTTCCTCGACTAAGCCATCGTACTTCAGAATGATAAGGAATATCTCTGTAATGTTCTTGCAAGGAGATTAGGAATTCTTTAAATTGCCGATGATTAAGTCCATGAGATCGTATATAATTGACAGTGTTCACGACTACGTCCATAACATCAGAAAATTTGACTGCCTTTGCACACAAAGCTTCTTGATGTACCATACAATGAATCGCTGGCAATTTAGGTTGATTAAGCTTTTCTCTTAACAAACCCACAACTCCTTTACGACTTCCACGCATTGCAGGTGCACCATCTGTTGTAATCGACGCTAGTCGATCCCACGGTAACTGGACACCATCAACAGCTGCTTCAACTCCTTGCAAAATATCCTCCCCTGTAGTAGTACCTTTCAGAGATATTAAATCTAAGAAATCTTCAGTGACATTGAGCTTCTCATCCACACCGCGCAAATAAACAACTAGTTGGCAGGTGTCTGAAATATCAGTACACTCATCAAGTGCTATTGAAAATGATATAAATTTCTGGGCTTTAGCAGTAAATTGTCTGTACATATCATCAGCCATATCAGATATCCGTCGTGATATTGACATCCGCGATAACGGTATCTGACTGTATTCTTGAATGCTGAAAGGATCCGTAATCTGAACAATATCTATTAAACACTTTTTTATAAATTCTCCTTCGCAGAGGGGTTTGCCGCATTTTGCGATATGAAGAGCAGTTTTATAGCTAGCCCAAAGCGCCTTGTCGTTTTCTTCTTGCGTATTGACCTAACATAGGTAAACAAGAATTGCAAAATAAACCTCAAAAAGCTTTGTATAATATTTGTGCGCATACCTCGTTCTCATTATCAAAAACATGTTCTTCAACATGAGATGCCTTTAATTCTTCTAATTTTGATTGACGTTCGTCCGGAGTTAAAGTTTCTAAATCTGTTTTATGAAATTTGTTATGTCTTGCAATTGAGAATTTCTTTTTACAACTGATTACACTACCACACACTAAACACTTCGCGTTATTACCGTTTACAATAAAAAAATACAACAGCTCCCACTCACTTTTAAAAAATGTTGCCGCGAGTTTAACTCTTTTAGCAGGTAATGACATAATTGTTCGTCGTGCCGCAAAACTTTTAAAAATAAAAATATGGACACAAAATTATCTTAAATTATTTAAGCTCAAATTATTTGACAGTATTTAACTGTCACATTACCGTAACTAGGCGACCTACCATTTGCGCCTTAAAATAAAAAATTGCATAACGCGTGCATTGTACACTGCACATTCGCACCTCAAACGGCACATGTGCATTGTGTACTATTTGAGCAGCCCTGAATTAGAGGTTCGTTTATCGTCCATTGATTTATTAATTGAGGAAAGATATAACCTATACAGTAGAGGTAAGGAACATAAAAAAAATATTTAGAGAAGGGTTATTGGAAAAATAGAGCAGAAAATACGGAATTAAATGTACCAACGTATTAATCAAAGATTTAAAAAAAAAAAATGATTTAAACGAAAATGGGGTGAATTAAATTACTACCTAACGCAACTTTTAATGAGTTATGGAATTTTTTGAAGTTATTTCTTCAAAACAAGAAAGAAGCAGAACGATTTTTGTTGCGTTTGCGAAGAAATAACAGATGTTTTTTATTTGTAAAAATTTGATTGAGGAAAGAAATATTTATTTTAATAAAATCGGCAAAAATGTAGAAAACAAAAACATCATAGATATGATGCTAAAGAACAACACCCGTATGCATAGTCGATCGCCAGCGACTACCCGAAGTTTCTTCGTGCGCCGGTTGAAAATTATGATACATAGTCGATCGCTATGGAATCATTCACGTGCGTTATGCTGTTTTTCTTGCGACATGCCGGAGACGATCGATAACATCCCCAAAGATTTGCCGAAGATTGATCGATGATAGAAACGTCAATAAAATCAAAACGTAGGAAGGGGCAGTCGAACCTCTGTTTAATAGCTCAAAACAGATAAAAACGAATTAGAAAAATAAGGTTAGTAAAAGGAACTTGTATTAAATTTGCGGAAATGAGTGTGAAAGTACAATTTAATGAACGTGTTGGAAGTTCATGCCATTTAACTGGTGATATCTTAACAGGTATATCAGAATCTCCGTAAAAACAGCTTGCTTGAAGAACAACAATAACTATTTACCAGAGTCAATTTTCAAAAATAGCAATTAGCAATAGTCCTTGATAGAAATTTGAACATTTACAAAATATGATGTACTACAAAATTATTTTGATTAAAATAAAGATACCTTTAATCTTTGTAGACATATCAGTTTTACTTCCTACTCCGGCATTATTAGCCAGAGAGTCTGCTTCCTTTGGTTCCTCATTTGCTTTAATTTGTTATGGTGAAAAAGGTTGCTAAGTTACACGTCAGAAACTGCCCTAAAAACCACCGGCCCTTCTCTTCCTTTTCTCCCCGCTTTAACGAATAAATTGATTGCGGTCTTTTGATTCTTCATTATTTAATTTTGCGAAATTTAATTACTTGACACTTACTAAATAATTTTCTAAAACTAAAGATAGCATTCCTTTCCAACAACAGACAAATGTCGTATACAGGATTCTTTGCGAGAATTGTGAGTGTGTATATGTGGGTGCGACCACACAATACCTCCATAATAGAATGAAATAACATAAGAAAGATATTCAATAGCTGCATTTAAAGATATAAGAATTGTGGATAGGGAGAGTGTGTATAACAAGAGGATGTTTTTGGAGATGGTACATATTGTTCGGGAGCTACATTCCGTTAATTATAGGTCCGACACAGAAACTGTAAATAACTTTTTCAGTTTCTTTTTATACGACCATTTTAAATTCGAACAAAATCAGAGCAGAAATAATCCCACTTTGCAATTTTAATTCCTTTTTGATTCCTTCTTCACTGTAGATCTTTTCCTTCCCGGCACATTATGACGTAAGCTGTGCACTGATTGGTGTTTTCCAATTATCGACTTTAAAATTCTAAATAATTTTTAATGTGTAACGTTAGTATTTCATGGCGTTCTCGGTTGGCAAAACTAGTGCTCACCAAAATTTGACGTTGAGTGCATATGTCACATTAGCTTAGTGCAAAAGAGGGCAAATTTAACAGTACACGATGAAATCAAACATAATCATAATTGCTAATCTGATAATAGCGTCACTTGTAAATGTGTTCAATACTTGATGTTGTTCAAAATGTTTCATAAACTACAATAGTAAAATGTAATAGAACACAACGAAACAACCAGTAGAACACGCTATTATGCACTGCTGCGCACCAGTTCAACCAAACGAAATCGCCATTAATGTGTTCAGGTAAAGGTTTTTTTTTTAATTCATAAACTTGTATAGATTCGTTTAATATTTAGTAGTTTCAATTCGTCTCGTTGTTTGTCAGTTAATTTAATGCGCAGCTTCATAATTGTTGGTCAATCTCTTTCAAATTCTACTGTAAGTTTATTAATTTTTTAGATAATTTAATTTAAAATTTATACTTCCCGTTTTTGAATTGTAGTCTGCCCTGATGAAGGAACACATTATTCCGAAAGCTTGAAGTGAAAAAAGGAAATGCTGTTTTAATTTCCCTCGTCGTTTATTCAGTTTTGATACCCAAGAGCTCATTCTCGTTTATAATAATAGTTTTCGAGTACAGAGAAGAAAGCCTCAACCTTTGATCCTAAAATCTTCTTTCAGAATTTATTACTTTTTCTATAAATCAAATTAAATGACATGAATATTAGTATATATTAAAGTAGTAAACAATCAGCGCCATCTTTTCGAGGTTTTTCACTTTTTTCTCCATGAAAACGAGCTTTTCGACAGTTTTGGGGGGTACTACCGGGACCTGATTCTATATGGGCATTTTCCATAAGTGAGTATGGGGCCCGTACGACGTTTTTTAACGGAGAAAAATGCAAAAGAAGTGTTAAAATTTTTCGGAACTAACGGCGGCAGTCGACCATTTTCCCGTTCGCTACGCTCTTAAACGTCAAACTGGCCCTTTTTTTCCGGGCTTTTCCGACCTTGCCGCCTTAGCTGGCGTTCATGTTGATGAAGAAAACGTTAGAATACAGCCTATTTTATAGGTTTCGGACCATTTTTGAGCCTAAATCGGTTAAATAGCGACTTTCCGAACGTTTTTTCCCGAAGCCGATTTTGTGCCATTAGGGCGGGTACAATTTCTATTGACCGTTTTTCAAACAATAAATTTTTCATCGAAAACGGCTAAAATCGCATTTTCTTATGTATAAAATTGTTCAAAATCATAAAAATTGAGTAAAACAAACACGTTCTTGTTCTATTATAAAAATCATTAACAATAATTAACTAATAATTAAGTTTAAGCCTGTGGAAGTGTTTGGAACATATTTTGTCCTTTTTACAAAAGCATTTTAGTATATTTATGCCCACTTTTACCACCTTCTGTGAATCTGACTGGAATCGTAACTGGCAGTTAACGTATAACATAAGGTTGTCTCCAAAATGGTTTTTACCACTACAACTTACCAGTAGAATAAGATAACTATCGGTTAAGCCGATATATGTAGGGGAATTTTGTAAAGACACTTGACCCTGGCATACATATGACCTAAATTAGATCATTTGTGTGGGATTACGGAAAAATCGTAGCAAAGCACTGATTCGTCTTTAACTATTTTTGCGTCTTGCTTTCTCAACGGCTTGTCGTCAACTGTTGTTTTCGTTTCTTTGTCAACCGTTCTTACGTCGTCTTCTGTTCTCTTTTTTGAATCGGCCTCCTGGATCAAGGAACATCCCACAACTCGGCCCTCCTGCTCGTCATCCGCCTCTGATGACTCGTTGGTCATAATGTCGAACCCATCAGTCTGTCTCCAAGGTTTCATGAAATCAGCGGCAATTGATGTCTTTTCTATGGCTACTAAATCGCTCAAATCGTATTGATTCGCCTTCTTCCTCTTCTTTTTAAAATTTCTCATGATCTCGGTCGGTACTGTCTGGATTTGACTTCTGGCTTCTTCCCTCAATTCTACCCTTTCCTCCTGTAAACCAACTCTATGCTCTTCCTCTATCATTTCTTGTAACTTTGAATCTTCTTTGTTTCTCATTTCTAATTCGTCTTCTTCTTCTTTGTCATCGTCGTCTTCTTTTTCTTCTTCGTCTTCTTTTTCTTCTTCGTCTTCTTTTTCTTCGTCTTCTTTTTCCTCGTCTTCTTTTTCTTCGTCTTCTTTTTCTTCGTCTTCTTTTTCTTCGTCTTCTTTTTCCTCGTCTTCTTTTTCTTCTTCGTCTTCGTTTTCTTCTTCGTCTTCCTTTTCTTCGTCTTGTTGATCCTGAACGTAGTCCTTCTTATCACCTTCAGTATTTTCTTCATCATCTGTTGTTTCGGTTTCGTCTACTTTCACATATTCGCTCCCTCCTATTTCTTCCGTTTCTACTGGATGGTTTTCTTCTTCAGTTTTTTCCTTCTCTTCAACTAGCTGGACTGATAAAACAAAGTCTTTTTCCGTCCATTTCGAAATCTTCACTTCTTCTGGGGTAACGGTGAGCTTAGTTTGTTTCAGTAAAGGTTCTCCCAATGAACAATTTACGGGCATAACTTTTTCATTCACCACGTGTATTTTTGTGTTAAATGATTCACCATCAACCGCAATCTGCGATTCAAATGAACCCAACGTCTCTACTTCTTCGTGGCTTAATCCTTTTAAAGTTATTTTCTGCATGGTGATCTTTGGTGCGCCGATTTTGAAATATTCATCGCTTCTTATTAGATTAACCGTGCTGCCGGTGTCTATTAAAGCGGTCGTACTAGCTCCATCTATGCCAATTTCCTTAAACATCTTATTACGACAGCTATGATCAGCTATTTGCATGCTTTTTCTACTAGTAGTACCTTTGGGACACTTTGCAGCGACGTGTCCGAAGTTATTACAAGCAAAACATTTCGTACCTTTTGCTTTGTCTTTGCAATCTTGCGATTTGTGCCCCTTTTCACCGCAGTTGAAGCAGTGTAACGTTTTTTCTGGCATCATTTTTTCTTCTGGTTTCGCGTGCTTACTACTTGACCTTTTTTCCACTTTTCCACTTTTCGACTTCATGAGTTCATAAATTTTCAATTTATCCTTTAGCTCCGCCAAACTTTCTGCCGTATAAAGTAATACTTTGTTATTCTCGTAGTCAGTTATACCATCGATGATGTACTGGATAATCGCTTTCTCTTCAATATCTCCTTGTCTTGCAATGGACATCATATTTAGCACATACTCTTGATAACTTTCATTCTTCATTTTCTTTCTTCTAGTTAGTTGCTGATGAATCACCGCGCTGTTTAATTTCTTGCCGAATTCACTTGTGATTTGAGTCTTGAATTCCTCCCAACTTTTGATTGTGGGTAATGAATTCAACCAAATTTTTGCAGTGCCAGTTAATAACGTTTTTGCACATACCATTGTTTGTATCGGGGTCCATCCGAATAGGACTTGATTGTCTTCTAAATCCGCAATCCATTTTTCAACAGGTTGGGTTGGATTATCACCAAACGTTGGTAAACCACTACGTAAATCGTTAATATTGAAAGCAGTTCTAGGTGCTGCCTGTTCTTTCTGCAGCAACAAGTTTTCTTTTCTTAGTATTTCCATTTCTCTCCGTATTAAATCCATCTCCCGCATTAGCAACACCTGATCGTTCGCCGATGCTGTCATTCTCGACGTGCTGTCAACGTTCATATTATTTTCATTAACGTCATCTTCTGTCGTCCGTTCTCTATCGTTGTCACTCATGATTTTTATTTAAAGAAAATAAATCAAACGTCTTCTTTAATCGTCTTTTGTTTACTCGTCCTTTGTGTATTATTTCCCTTTTTTCTTTTCTTGGTTCGCAAACACCTCACCAACTCTTCGTCAAATTCTTCACAAATCCCACGATGACCTCTAAACGATTTTTCGATGATCCCGGTTGAGCCCCCAAATTTGTGGGATTACGGAAAAATCGTAGCAAAGCACTGATTCGTCTTTAACTATTTTTGCGTCTTGCTTTCTCAACGGCTTGTCGTCAACTGTTGTTTTCGTTTCTTTGTCAACCGTTCTTACGTCGTCTTCTGTTCTCTTTTTTGAATCGGCCTCCTGGATCAAGGAACATCCCACATTTGTAAGGTTATTTGACATATTTTTTGACGGTAACCCTGTGGCACGTGGTAACATAACCTTAGTGCGTCGGTGATCGTTTGGCGTAAAATACATAATTTTTTCAAAGCATATTAAAAATGGGCGATAAGCGAGTACGGTCGCTAATTATAAAAAAATGGGTAAATCCAAATTTTTGTATAGGTCTCAGATTTCCATGATTTTTGGAATACAGCTAGAAAAATATGTATAAAACACTATAAAAGAAAAAAAAAAGTGCGGAAGCGTTATTTACTTACTAAAATTTGATTAAGAAATTCATCGTTTACTGCATGTTATTGAGATGAGTTACACATTCTGCCGACCAGGGGGCGCTGTAAGCGCATCAATGTGATTGGTCGAAAATAATTCCCGCGTATATCCGTACTGTCACTTTAGTACTTCTAGTCACAAATTCTGTTTTTGATCGTTGTATTCCTGGGTTGATGAGGCTGTTACACAATTGAGAATACTTGCCTTTTGTTAATTTAATTTCACGTTGAAATTTCCTAGATCTTTCCTCGATATGATCATGCTTCTGAAAATGACTGCCTAATTTGGCAGCCAGTTGTAATCATTTTTTGATTAATCTGCAGTAAGGAAGGGAACCTCTTCGTCATTATCACTACATTCTTTAGCGTCAGGAGTCCCAAGTGCTAAACTAATGATTCCATCACAGTTCTAGAAGTTAATCGATATTTGCACATGGTATATCATCAAATCCTTCTCCGCCTATTTTATAAGGTAAAGCAATGAAGTTAGGGTATTGATCTATATTAGAAGACACATGATCTTTATTTTTTACACATTCTGACCAAGAGATCTGCAACATGCATTTAAAGTTGATGGACTCAGTTCAGATCGTGCTAATCCAGCATGTTTGACTAATGCCAAAATTATTCTAGATTAAAATTTCTTGGATCGCATTAAATCAAATTAAATCGCGTAAAAAAAGACTGAAATACAGTTTTTAAATCGCATTAAATCAAATTCACGTAAAAGAAGTTCGCGCAAAAACAGAATTAGGTGTAATAATAAAAAAAAACTTCTGACAGGTGTTTCGTAAACAATTCCTACAGTGGTTTTACATCACCGCTCGAGGATATTGTGTATACGTTTTAAAATTTTTGAAGGTAATTTTTTTACAATTTTTAAATTTAAATTACGGATATACGCGGGAATTATTTTCGACCAATCACATTGATGCGCTTACAGCGCCCCCTGGTCGGCAGAATGTGTAACTCATCTCAATAACATGCAGTAAACGATGAATTTCTTAATCAAATTTTAGTAAGTAAATAACGCTTCCGCACTTTTTTTTTCTTTTATAGTGTTTTATACATATTTTTCTAGCTGTATTCCAAAAATCATGGAAATCTGAGACCTATACAAAAATTTGGAAAATTCCAAAAAAATTATATTTTTAATTTTAACAAATTATTCATAATACACACAACACCAGTGCATTCTTTTGAGAGACGAAATCTCTTAATGAATTCAACATCGGAGAAGAATTGCACATGGTCAATTCTCTCCTTTATAACACGGCCACCACGAATTGGGAATAATTCATTAATCTCTTCCATTTCTTCCAAGAAATCTTCACTATCGTCACTTTCATAATGTTCAACATCCATATTTACTACATCGAATCAAACTTTCAACCACCAACTGTCAACGCACGTGTTCACGTTTATAAACAGTTCGAACGATACGCCACCTTGCAGCAAGAAATTGAAACAATCGTTAACCTAAGGTTAGACCGATAACCGAACTCTAAACCTACAGTCACTGTTTGGTGACAAATAACTGTCAGTTACCTCTAAGAGCAACATAAAAATGGTGGTAAAAGACGATTTTTGACATAACAATAAGTTAAAGATAACAGTAGGAATTACAGAAGGTGGAAAAGTGGCCCTTAATCCATAATTTTACCATTCACTGTATATTACTTTCTTAATAATAATTTATGCTAACGACAAAGCCTTCGATTTGTTGTTGACGACAAGTCCATTTTCGCATATTTAAATACCTAATAAGAAAATGCCATATCTAAGTGGTGTAAATCAAGTTTAACGAAATCTATTGTCAACTGTAAGTTGAAAAGGTTGGTTGTTATCGATACAACAGTAAAGTGTGTAATATTAAAAATGATTTTTGGTGCCACAAAAAAAAATTGTAAAGTTTCAAAAACCTTTGATTTTTATTTATTTGAACGCATTTCCATATTTTGATCCTCCTTAAAAGGGGTTAATGGAATATAAGACTGATTTCGGTAGATGGGGAACATAACACATATATAAGTGTAAGTTTTGACAAAGTCTTGATTGCCAATAATCATTAACGTAACCTGTTAAAGCATACAATACCAAACAAAAAACAACCAAAGAGTGTACGGATTCTTACCAAATTTTAATCATTTATCTTACATAAGCTCTAAATACTACCGAAATATCTAGTTCGTACGACCATTCCTAATGGGTATTGTGTTTTTTTGACTTTTATACTATACATACAATAAAATAATTATAGGAATTCTTCTAATTATTTGAATAAACAGATTCCCATTTTAATTTGTTTCTATCAACATCCATTAGAAAGTTAGAAAGTAATTATGTTATGTATTAATTATCTATTAAAAGTAATTCCTTGTAATTTGGATTAGAATAAATGGAATTTAGGCATTAATTTCAAAATTTCTGCAATATTGAATATTTAGACGTTTTACACACTCTGATTTTAATAGTGTCACGAGTCACTCGCTTGTTTCTAGTTACGGGGCTAAATAAGCAAGGGGTATACTTACTTTCCTGCTGGGGCTTTCCTGAGAGCTGCACTAATATCCGCAGGGGGAGAGGGATGTACCAGTAACACACCACTTGACGTTCACTGCCTTTATTATACCACACGGCGGAGCTAGTACCTGGAACCTCTTCGAACAAGCTGACGGTGGGTGGATGGCCAGGAACCAAGAAGTCCTCCCTACCATCGAATTTCCTGCCTTCTTATACTCGTTCGATTAGGCGTTTGTGCTAACTCCGCAATATACAATGCCCCCTTTTGGGACTTTGCCCTGATCGTGGGAATAGCACAACAAATAACTACGTTTTTTTCTGTGAATATCCAGCAATTATAGAACGATATTGTAATAAACTTGTAATAATCTTCTTTTGTTAAGGGAGGGTTGGATTACGATGATAATTTATTAACACATTTAAAAGACTGGTTGGATGGGTAACAATTTTATTGGTCTTTACATTCGAGTCTTAATTAGTACTACTTAATTAATTTATAAATCGTTTACTTTACACCTTGGTGTATCTATTCAGCACTTCGCGCCGATTGTCCCACTTTTCGCCGATGGTCACTCACCCACAATTACCTAAGTTACGAACTAAATGCTTACACCTAATTATTCCATTACAATATTTAGCTGAACAATTTCATTAGTTTTTTACGACATAATAAAGGAAATGTAAAAACAATGTTCAGTGTTGCGAATCACAAATGTGATTCAAACTGATGTGGTAAAATCTAATATTAGACAAATATAAATTATAATGAACTCGACAATATTAAAGGAGAAAATGCTCGATATTTTAAATATTTAAATTGTCCCTAATTGTATATTAAATTTTTTGCTACCTTTATTGATCTAAGTTTTGCTATACTTCAAATTTTTAGTTGGTAGTTAAGATAATACGTTGTTGTTTAAAACAATAAAATTGCCTTGTTATTAGTTAATTAACCGGATTTTAGATTATAGTGGAGGTGCAGGTAGTTGTTCCTTTCTTTACTTTTATGTTAGTAATAGAGATCGTGATAAGATTCGTCTCTGTAGAACTGCCATTGATACTCTCGCAGTCCAAGCAATTTTACTTATTAGGATTAGAATTAGGATATAAGTGAATACATCAAATACAGAAATAATCCCGTCTTCATCATAGTTGAACTTCTGAATTTATTTAAATGACTTCTATATTCTTAACGATATACTATTTTTTTACTAAATACATTGGTTAGTAGCTGTAAGTTTTAGTGTGCAAGGAAGATATTGCATTATTTTGCTTTGTCAAAAAACTGCTTTCAGAAACTGAATGTGAAAAAATATGATTTTATACAAATCTTTTATTTTTTGAAAATTTACGAAACCAATTAATCCAAATATAAGTCTTTTTTAACTCCTAAAAAAATAATATTTCGATATTACCAAAAAGCCTATTTACCAAATTGAAAGTATTTACATTTCCAAATTGCAAATGTGATAAATCTCCCAATAAAGGTAGTTTAATCATTAATGTTCTTTGGCTTAGGGTGAAAAAGATCAAAACGTCCTTTTGAGTTGCCAAGTCTGCGTCATACCAATTTAAATTGTATATGGCTTTTGACACATTATCTCCCTAAAATAATTAAGAAGTATAATTAATTAAAAGACAAGTTAAAAAAGAAATCATACCGCATCGGCAAGTATTTGTGCTGTGCGATGGTCATATCGTAATGTTAAAAATGTCCCACTTATAATTAGAAGTTCTGATAAATTTGGACGCTAAAAAATAAGTTTTACATTTAACAGTTTTGTTAATTAGGTAAATTTGTTTTATTACAAACCAACAAAAATCCACTAGCGGATAAAATTATGCAAATTATAAAAGATAATTTTTGACCAACAACAATATCCCTTGTGAAATTATTATTCATTTGAAATAACTTATATATATATCTTGATGATACGCAATAACATCTTTCAGTTTAATATTATCCATTTGATTCTTTTCAAAACGAATATTTTCAATCAACGAAGTAAGATGTTCCAAACGTAATATTAACAATTTATACAAGTAAGAATAAAATAATACCAAATCGAGAATAATTTTTAATATTGCGATAAACGTGTACATTTGAAATAATACCATTATAACTTGATGCCACGGTTTTAGGTTAAATGGATAGTAATAAGCTATCATCAAATCACAAGCGACACCTTTCTCGTTTGCAAACCATTTTAAATTTGCGCAAAATCTCTTCTCCAAGAAAATATCGCCTGATATTAAGAAAACGGCAAGAAAACCTATATTGTTAATAATTTTCAAATTGAATCTATTCGCTTTCTCAAAAGATTCCATTCGCTTTGGATAACCAAACTTATTAAAATCGCTTAAAGTATCAATCAATTCCAACAAATTATTGCCACGATAAATAAATAAGACGTTCGCTATTAAAAATCCTAAACCCATTGTTAGGAATTGTAAGCGAAACAAAGTTCCAGTGAAAGTTTCTTTATAATCTAAAAAATAAAATTTTGTTTCAGCGAAAGACGATTACAAATATACATACTTAAAAATTCTATTATTCCAGGATAAGCAGCCCAAATAAAGTTAATTAACACTATAATAATCCCACCAAAACCTCGAATACCATCTTTACTTGGCCAAAATTGGTATTTTCGAAAGTAACACTCAAATATATAAAACCCATACGTTTTTGGAACTTTAGAAGTCTCCTTTGTGACAGAAAAAAACATTTTTAAACTTGAACACTGTTTTTATATTTGATTTAATAAGAACCGACTGTTTTGATTTGCTGAAAGTTGACAACTGATATCATTAAACATGATTTACTCTACTTATATGGCATTTTAGTATTAAATATGCAAATATGAGAAAATGAACTTGTTTACAAGAAAAAATCGAAAGCTTTGTCGTTAGCGTAAATAATTTAACTTAAGAATATACCTACGATGAGTGGCAGCAGTGCCGGATTATCCACTAGGCACATTAGGCATGTGCCTAGGGGCCCCCGTCGTGAGGGGGCCCCTAGGGCAATAACAATAACAGGTTAAACGGATTTTTCGTTGTTAATTTTTTATAATTAAACGAAACTTTAATTATTTATTAATATCCCTGATTTATTTAAGAATGTTTCTTTTAAAGAAGTTGCTTATAAAGAGAGATCACTATATTTATAACAATTTAAGGGCCCCAAGAATATCTCCGCCTTAGGGCCCCAGTCAAACTTGATACGGCCCTGAGTGGCAGAATTATAGATCCAAGATAGTTCTGTAGAAAGGAGAAAAAAGGTCAATTTTGTTTATCAAAAGTCGTATTTATTTGTTATTTTAGGTACAGAAGTGTAAATAGAAAATGTTGTGGGAAATAAAACGTTTACTTGTACACTTATTCACGTGAACTTAAACCATGCTTATATAAATTTAGTCCTAATCTTTAATAAAGTCTTTCAATAAGAACGTTCGAGATTTGTTAAGCTGCGTATACATATGCGAGCCGAACCGTTTGCGAACCGCTCGTAAACCGTCCGTTGAAATTATTTTTACAACGAACATCTTTCGAGCCAATGGAAACGGTGGCTCGAAAGATGTTAACGAACCGCGAACCATTACTGGATTTAGAATTTCCAAGCAGTCTGTTAAGCCGGCTACTCACTACGCGATACTTGCCAAGTAATTGCAAAGTACTTGGCAAGTAGCACGTTGTGTGTATGAAGATTCGCATAAACTCGGGGAAGTACATGTACTTCCCCTCCTTAGTCGGAAAACGGTCGCAAGTCAAAGGAGACGAGTAAATAATTTCTTTACTTCGATGTGAGCACTACACTACGCGGCGTTTACGGAGAAGAAGTGTCAAAGTAATTGTGAAAAATGGAGTGGAATAACGAGGCAACTTTAAGATTTTTGGATATTTACCAAAAAGAAAGAATTATTTGGAATGCATCTCATAAATCTCATAAAAACCGGAATGAGATATGCGATGCGTGGAAACGTATACAAAATGAGTTTTCTCCGGAGGTCACCATAGACGAATTAAAAAGAAGACTCCCTTACGGCTACATTCCGTAACTGCAAGACTAAATTGAGGGCCAGCGAAAGAAGTGATGCTGGATCCAGTGATATACAGTGTGTCCTCGGATAGGTGAAACGACTCTTATAATAGGTAAAAAATTTTCGATGTGAGTTTTCATCTTTTGGGGTTTAGCTCTGCATGGTTAAAGATTAATTTGTAACATATTTTCACTTAAAGAAAAACAAGCGAATCTGAACAGTGAAGAAAAAATTCTTTCTGCAGCAGGTAAAGTACCTTTTCTATTTACCGTACATCAAACTGTTACTAAGATATTTTGTTCAGGATGAAACGCTATGTGCATATGCAAATTTTTGGAATGATCGGCCTACTTTGATAAAACGTATTGTTATTTTCATTAGGCAAGTATTTTAACAAAGTAAATGTGTGGTGTGCTGTGTCATATGAATTAGGAGTCTGTGGACCGTTCTTTATTGAAGGAAGATTAAATCAACACACTTATTTGCGAATTCTCGAAAAATTTGTTGACGAACTTCCTTTGTATGTTCGATAGACGCATTTCATCCAACATGACGGTTACCCTGCCCATTCAACACAAATGATCACTGACTGGCTCATTAATAAATTTGATGAAAGATTGTTTGGAAGAACGATCGCGATATTTTGGCCGGCCACGTCTCCAGATCTTTCAATTATGGATTTTTTTGTTTGGGGAAGGGTAAAACAAATAGTTCACCAAAACAAGATTTCCAATAACCTTGAACTATTGAAAAATAGAGTAACGTGTGCAGTGCGATCTATTCCTATAGAACATGTTCAGGCAGATTTTAAAGCATTTCGAAATCTTGTTGAAAAATCTATGACTAGAAGGAGACTTAATAGAAAATTCCACGTAGTTTGAAATTATAACTTACTATTATTACAATAGTGTGTTGTTAACGTTAAGCCTAAGAGTTACTTTTAATAATTAAGTATCTTGTAATAATCGTATTTTATAATGATTTATTAGAGTTAAGCCAACAGATAGCAACTTTAAATATCTTGCAATAATTGTTTTGGTTTTATGTTTCAAATATTGCTTAACTGGAGCTACTCTCTTTTTTATTGCGTTTTTCTTAACCTAGTTTAAGAGCGTTTTCCTTATTTCTCCCAAAAAGGTATGATACTCGACAAAAAAAAATCGTGATGTGCTACTAACGAAAATAACAATGCATTTTATCAAAGTAGGTCGATCATTCCAAAAATTTGCATATGGATATAACGTTTCATCCTCAACAAAATATCTTAGTAAAAGTTTGATGTACGGTAAACAGAAAAGGTACTTTACCTGCTGCAGAAAGAGTTTTTTCTTCACTGTCCAGACTCGCTTGTTTTTCTTTAAGTGAAAATATGTTACAAATTAATCTTTAACCATGCAGAGCTAAACCCCAAAAGATGAAAATTCACATCGAAAATTTTTTACCTTTTATAGGAGTCGCTTCACATATCCGGGGACACACTGTATATAAACCACATTGGTTTGCTTTTGATAAAATGGCAGGATTTTTAATGAATGAAAATTATCCAAATAAAACAATAAATTCAGAGGTAAGGTATATTTATTTACTTATTATTTTATTTTAACAAGATTTTGGTTTTATCATTAAACGTGGGATTCAGCATAAAAATATACAACTAATAAAAACAAAAATAATAAAAATGTATAAAATAACAAACATAACACATATTAATAACTAAACTTATCAAACCCTTCTTCGTCAAAAAAGTACTTGAAGTTCGGTGAGGAAACAGACTTCAATTGGGGATTGCTTTCACGGTTAATATTTTTCCTGCCACGCAACTTTACCTTCATTCACTAAATATTCCGCAAATTCTTCCCTGATATTTTTTGCTTCAGAGTTTGGTTTCCTCGCTACTTTTTGTATAGGCAACAAGGATGTAATGTTGTCTTCATCTATTCGCCAGGATCCTGGTGTAATAACTCCTTCAACTTCTAAGTCAAAAGTTCCCCTTGGTGTATAATTTTTACCTGAACTTTACCTGCTTTTATGCAGAAAATTATGAAGGAAACAGCATGTCATTGTTACAAGAGCTACTTTAGTTGGCTGCAGTAACATAGATTTTCTCAAAACTCGAAAAACGGAAGACATAATTTCAAACACATGTTCTACCACCTGACGGGCACGAGAAAGGCGATAATTAAACACTCTTTGTGTGCTGCCTATAATATGAATACCTGGGTATGGTTTCAAAATGTATGGACTTAATCCAAAAGCGTCGTCTGCAACAAGAACGTACGGTAAACATTTGTCCGTTCCAGTCACTTTCTCGTTTGGTGGCAAATTTAATTGCCTACTCTCCATTTATTCGAAGAACAAAGTATTTCTAAAGACAGCACCATTACTTAATCTACCTTGAGTTCCACAATCAACAAATGTAAAACAATAGTTAGCATCTACCAAAGCGAACAGTACTATGCTGAAGAAGTGCTTATAGTTATAATATTCTGAACCACTATTAATTGGGGACTGCATCATTATATGTTTTCCATCTATCGCTCCTACGCTATGTGGAAAATTCCAATAATTTTCATAATCGGATGCTACCTGCTTCCATACGTCTACAGTACAAGGCAACTGAAATAAAAAACTTAATTAAATTTTCATACTCAAATTAATTCTATTGGTTTTTAAATCTTGTTAATTAATCAATTTTTTTAGGTTATAGAATTACAAGAAAACGAAGGCGATAGCCAAAACAACCTTGTTCCAGGTTCCAGACATAATATATGAAAGAATGGAAAACGCATTCAGACAACAGAAACACAAAGAGACAACAGAAAGAAGTGAATGTGTAACATATGGAGAGTTAATTGCAAAAGGACTCGAAAAAAATGCAACCAAATGAACGAGATTACGTAATGCATGAAATTGATAATATAATTATAAAGCAAAAATACGCTTTGATCAAAATAGGTACTTAAGTTCTTATTCTTCTATACAACCAAACCCTTAGATCCCTTTATCCACTTCCCGGTTAGCATCAGGTTCTCCACATTCACAGTCTTCTCACATTTCAAATACCCAAAATTCAAATCCATCTTCAGTTGGAACTTATACAGAAGATGGACACAATACAAAAGAATTCTATAAAAATTTTTTATAAGTGGTGTGAATAGTGTGGTCAAACTTCAGAGTGGTATATATTTTTTTTATTTTTGTACTTAATATATGTTTCTAATAAAAATTTTACGTTACCTTTATAATGTTTTGAAGTTCTTTTAACAACGCCGTACACACTTCAGGTACAATTTTCGATATTATTTGAGGGGAGATTTTGAACAGGTAATGTAAGCTTTTCCAGCTATCACCGGTTGCTAAGAAACGTAAGGTTAAGGCTAGGCACTCCTTCGCCGGTATGAAAGCCCTTAAATGAGTATCTTTTTTTGTAATATGTGGACTAATTTTATTGAGTAGGTATTCAAAATCCTCAAATGTGATGCGACAAAAGTTTTCAAACAAGCCTGAGGGTTCCTTAAGAAGGTCAACCAACATATCTGTACCGCAGTATCTGAAAATCAAATAAAATACTCTAAAACTTTAAAAAATAAACTACGTAATTATAGTCATATAGCCATTTTCACTTTCATTTTTAAAGTAAAAGGACGCTTAAATGTGTTCAATTTGGCCCACCTGTACATGTCAATTTAAAGTTAATTTAAAATTTTCACGGCTTATATTTGGCTTAGTATTATAAAACTTGGAACAGTCATCGAATAATTGAACATATTAGTTGAAATTAGTGCAACTGTAGCAATTATTTGAACATTAACTTATTCCGAGTTTTATAAGACCAACCTTATTTTTTAATGGTGATTATGAAAGTGTTTCTGTGTGACTGTAAAATAACGTCAATAATTATAAGTAGAGACTTTTTCCACGAAGGCCTTCAAATACGTTTTATACATACCGATTTCTGCTATTGTTTAATGATGTTACCCACCATCTTCTACGTCTGTGACTTCTTTTTTTGTTTTTAAGCAATAGATATCCACCACTTAAAGTTATAAAAGCAGCTAGAGTTGCATAATCACTAACTTCACTCATTTTTTAATTATGAAGCCGGCTGCTCAGTACGTAATAAGTTCGTGGTACTTTACTCGTTCTACTACTTGCACTTCCCGAAAAACTTGTAACATTGAAAGTAGGCGCGTAATGTGTACGTACAGCTTACTTCGACTCGAACAAGTACTTCTCAAGTTTATTGCAAGCCAAGTTACTCTGAAAGTACCGCGTAGTGAGTAGCCGGCTTTAGGCGCATAATACCAGAGGTTTGCACTACATCTGTCAAGGAATTACAAAGATATATCAAGATAATAAATTTAATAAAGCAATATTTTTAATTTAATTCACAATAATTAATTCACAAGTTAATCTTGATAATATATAAAAGCGATAGATTGCAATAAAAGAAAAGAGTAAAAATAATGTAAAAATATGATTTCTGTTTCGGCTACTTTCGATACCTTCAGCTTGGAAAGAAATTAGCAACGTATATGTAACACATTGGAACTTACCTCACTGTGCTGGTGCCCTTGAGGGGAAACATATTATTTTACAAGTAAATACAGACAATTCGGGAACTGAGCTTTTCAATTACAAATCTGACTTTAATAGTGTGCTTTTTGTACCAATAGATGGAAATTATAACTTTATGTTTGCTGGTGTAGGATGCTAAGGAAGAATTTTATACGCGAGCGTTGTTCGAACGAGCAAGTTACATAGCATGCTTACTGATAACACATTTGGATTGCCAATACCAGACGCACTACCGGGGCGTTGTATGAAAATACTTTATCTTTTTGCAGGTGTTTAAAATATTTAAGTTAAATTTTTCTGTTTCATTTCGTTTCTTTCTCTCGCCGATCCAGTTTTTCGTTTTTTGATTTATATGAGTTGAGTTTTATCTTTTGTTACGACTGTTGAGTTTTAGCATTGTGCGAAAGTAATTTTGTAAAATACCGTCGTTCTCTATCGCGGATAAACTCGTTAAATAACTAATAAGTGTAAGACAGTGTAAAAGTTGGAATGTACGTAAGACTATTATTATTATTATTTTGTACTTTTTTTATTTAAACGTTATTAATAGACAATTTAAATTTCCGGACTTTTTCTTTTGTTTAACGCAACAGCAGGCGATAATGCCTTTGCTCTGAGTGAAAACCTCATGAAGCCATACAGTGGAGATTTTGCCAAAAGAACGTCTCAGAGAATGTTAAACTATCGTTTAAGTAGAGGTCGTCGGATAATCGAAAACGTGTTTTGTTATATCCTCTGCTGTAGAAAATTGTGTGTGGAATAGGGCCGCTGGTAAATCAAATTCTTCGTTGCGAATACCAAATTTTATTAAACGGCCTTTTGGGACATGTGCGTGGTTGAGGCTGGTTTTACGATGCGTGCAATAATGGCGACAAAGAACGAATGAATTGGAAAATCGAGAATACGAGTTGTGCGCAGATCGAGATTAACAAAAAACTAGTTTTTCAAATAAACGTAAAATAAAAATAAAACTGTGTATAAATATAAAACCCAACGCTAAATAATTACAAATTCACAACATGCCCCCGGCCTTGAAAGCTATGCCTTTCAACAAACCAAAAATTCTAAATAATATATCAAACCAATGTAAAATTAAAGTAAACTATATAATTACCAAGCAATCACTAAATTATTAACTATAATATAACTAACAATAAATGTAATTGTGATTAAATATAACAAAAAGGAAAATAAGCTATTATAATCAGTGGTGACCCTATCAGCTGATGTTTGATGCACTGTCCACCATTACGATGGTGCAGGTAAAGGACAAAGCTTGTTGACAGCTCGTTTAATAATACCAGTAGCGGTGCGGACGGTAACAACTCTGACGATACCATCCAAACCAGGGTAAACTTCAATGACTCTCCTACAGATCCATTTTAAGGTAGGTAAATTGTCATCTTTAATAAGGACTAATTGATCCTGCAATGTATTCAACAATTTGTTAATTGTCTTATTGTTTCATAAAGGTAGATTCACATTACATTATGTAAGCTGAGCAATGCATTTAAGGAATAGGTCGCCGCCGGTCAACCGATTATCCATATTCAGCATTATTGCTGCAATAGTATTAATTAACCAATTTATAAGTAGAAGTGTAATGACTTTTGAAGAGAATACATTGTCATGTAGTTAAGGAAGTCAGTCTTTCATTTTACTTTCTTCTTCTATCACAACCCCTCGTTTTCCAAATATTACAATCCTTTTGTAGGTTATGTGTGTCAGCTGACCACTTGGAACGCCGTTGGAGTTCACTGACATACTCCTTTGACCGGGTCCAAAAATCCTGTTGAATTCGTTGCACATGTTGGAAGTGGGACATCCGATTGACATTCAAATGATCCAGGGGCGGATCAGGAGGTGCAGTAAGTTTTCTCCCAATCAAGAAATGTGCTGGACTTAATGGGGTGAGGTCCATAGGGTTAGATGATAATGGTGATAAAGGACGGGAGTTTAAGATTACTTCGATCTGAATCAATAGCGTGTAATACTGTTCAAACGTAAGCATGGCGTTGCCAGCAACGCGCCTCAAATGAAACTTCGCGGACTTAACCCCTGCCTCCCATAAGCCGCCAAAATGTGGCGAGTTAGGGGGGATAAATGACCAACTAATATTCTCGTTTTCGATCAGGCCCGTCAGTTGATTAGAGCAGTTACGTAGGAATTCACCTAATTCCCGAAGTTCGCGATTTGCGCCCACAAAATTTGTACCGTTATCGGAATATATTTGAGACGGCTTCCCTCGACGACCGACGAAACGCCGAAGTGCCGCAATAAAGCACTCACTAGACAAATCGGACACCAATTCAAGATGAATGGCACGCGTAGTAAAACACATAAATAAGCATATGTAACATTTTGAGGTTTTAGCGCCCCGTCCCTTTCTATCCCTCAAAAGAAACGGTCCGGCGTAATCTACACCGCATGTAGTAAACGGGGACGCGGGGGTAACGCGTTCTAGAGGCAAATCACCCATGGATAATTGTAAAAGTCGAGGTTTAGCACGAAAACATTGCACACAATCAAAAACTACCTTTTTTGCTAAGTTGCGACCACCGATAGACCACAATTGATCGCGTATGGTCGCAAGTAAATGTTGCGGCCCGGCATGAAAAAGTTGTCGGTGCTCATGTTCAAAAACCATTTTTGTAAGTACGTGTTTAGAGTGAAGCAATATAGGATGTTTTTTGTCGAAATTATATAATGAATTACGTAACCGTCCGCCAACGCGAATAATACCATTATGATCCAAAAATATTTTTAAGTTTACCAACTCGTTCCTTTTAGGTAAAGCTCGATTGCTATTTAAAATCTTAATTTCCTCGGCAAACATGTCTCTTTGACCGCACTTTATTAAATAGTTTTGAGCTTCGTTTAATTCCAAACATTTTAAAGGACCAACGCGCTTGTTAGATTTGTCTCGACAATTATGTATAAATCGAAAACAGTAGGCCGTTACTCGTTGAAGTCGAATTAAAGTAGAAAATCTTAAAAATGAAATGATGCATTCATTAACTACGGCTAATTTAGAAACTATCTTTTTTGTTTCGGGTAGGTTATCGGGACGGAATGTATGATATGGCCATGCCGAATCCTCAGTCCTTAACCACTGTGGCCCATTCCAATAAAGAAATAAATTCGCCAACGCTACCGGATCTACTCCTCGAGAAACAGGATCGGCGGGATTATCGCTGCTTGATACATGTCGCCAGTCAGAGGCTCGCGACGACTCGAGGATACGCGCGACACGATTCCCTACGAAGGGCTGTAACCTACTAGGATCCATATTAATCCATCCCATTACTACACTAGAATCGGTCCAATATACAATACGATTAATATTTAAATTCAAAGCCTTTATGACTTTATTCACCAATACCGTGAGAATCACTGCCGCAACCAATTCTAAACGTGGAATTGTTGTAGGTTTTAATGGCGCGACCTTAGATTTCGCGCAAATTAACCTAACCGAACAGTTTCCGGTAGGATCAGTGGATCGTAAGTACACGCACGCGCCATACGCCTTTACTGACGAATCTGCAAAACCGTGCAGTTCAAAATCAACAGCCGATTTTGATGAAACATAACGAGGGATCTCTATAGAATCCAATAAACTTTAAGACTCGCGCCAACGCGTAAAAATATGAATGGGAAGCGTTGTGTCCCATTCCAAATTCGCACTCCAAATGTGCTGTAAAATGATCTTTGTCCTTATTATAACGGGGCTCAACAATCCGAGAGGGTCAAAAATTTGGGCAATCTCCGATAAGATGAATCGCTTTGTAGCACGTATATTAGATGCAATTTCCGGGATATTGAACTTAAAAACATCTTTGATGGGATCCCACAATAATCCCAACGTACGCGTGTTTTCTCTACGCCCCAAATCAAGCATCGCGTCAGATTTGCTTCCCGAAACATTGCGCAAAACTTCTGGATTATTAGAGACCCATTTATGGAGCACAAATCCACCAGAATTTAAAGTACGCGACACCTCTTGCACAATGCGCACGAGTTCATCGACCGAGTCCGCTCCCGTGAGAAGATCATCGACGTAAAAATGATTATTAATAACGTTAGTAATCGCAAAACTAGAACTTTCTAAGCCTAACTGCTTCAAACACCTCCTAGCTAGATAGCTAGCCGATGCGGTACCATAAGTTAGAGTAAGCAACTCATAACTTTGTATTGGTAAGCGGTCAAAATCGCGCCAAAGAATTCTTTGAAAACGCGTTTGTCCCGCATTAACAAGACATGAGCGGTACATTTTTTGTATGTCTGAAGCGACGACTATATTGTATTTGCGATACCGAACCAGTGCACTAAATAAATCTGGTAGAATAGTGGGGCCGACCACCTGTAAATCATTAAACGAATAACCCGTGGAAGTCGGGCAAGAAGCACCAAACACGACCCGTAATTTGGTAGTACTACTATTTTCGTTTATTACACCGTGATGCGGAATATAATAATTGAGTTCGTCGGTTTCCTCTTGCTCTAACACCTCACGCATGTGCCCCAATGCACGGTAATCCTGCATAAATTCTCGATATTTTTTCCCAAATTCAGGGAGTCGCTTAAACTTACGCTCCATACTAAGCTATCGGGATTTCGCGTTACTGTATGACTCGCCTAAGTAATGAAATGATCCGTTAAGTGGAATTGTGACAATAAATCGACCGTCATTTGCGCGCAAGGTAGTATATTGAAAGTGGTTTTCACCAAATTCGTCCAATTTAGACGCTGGGACCGAAACGTCCGCGGATTCTAACTCCCAAAAACGCGTGAGCTGTTTGTTTAATTCCGACGATTCTACCTTTTTGACCAAATTGCAATGTACGAGGTGTGCAGCGCTCGTTTGCAGGGGACCAGAAATAGTCCAACCAAACCGCGTATTTTGCATAATGGGGGCATTATCTAATTTAATCTGCCCTACGCATAACAACTCCCAAAAATAATCAGCGCCAAGTAACATATCGATATTATCTGGTTTATCAAACGCAGGATCTGCTAACCGTAAATGAGTAGGAATTTTTAGAGCTTTTACACCTATTTCGAATTGAGGCAAACTACCAGCGATTGAGGAAACAACAAAGCAAGTGACCTTCAACGAGAAATCAGTGGAATGCGAATGAATCTTTAACGAACAAGAACTAGAAATCGTGGATGTATTCTGAGTTATACCTGTGACGCAAACATTTGTTTTTGTTTCGGATAGACGTAATTTTTCGCGAAGTCTCGACGTTATGAAACTACTTTGACTACCCGGATCCAAGAGTGCACGAAACGCGTATTTTTTGTTTTGCCGATTAAATGCATGTGGTGTGACTGTTGAAAGTAAGACTTGTATGGATGTCATAGAATGGGAAGCGAGATTCAGGTTTTGTGATTGGATGGATGTTGATGGTTGTGAGGGATTCGGGTTATTGTATGGGATATGGAGGAGGGTATGGTGTTTTGACTTGCATTGTTTACATAAACCTGATTTACATTGTTTTATGAAGTGGCCGGCTCGAAGACAATTCATACAGACTTTTAATTTTTTTACCTGCTCTATACGCGATTGAAAGCTAAGTTTTATAAAATTGGGACAATCCCAAAGATAATGATCAACTTTGCAAAGAGCGCAAGCCTTTACATTTAATTTATTTGAAATCACAAATGATTTAGACTTCGGGGTTGACCGCGACTTATCAGGTGTTTTCGATATTTCATTATCTCCCAACGTTTCAAGCAAATCCGCGCGCGCCTGCAGACAATCTAATAAACTTTCTAAAGTAGGTTTTTGTATTTGAGCTTTCTTTTGCTCCCATTCGTGGTTAGAGCCTTGATCTAATTTGGTGCAAATCAGATATATAATGAACGTATCCCAATTGTCAGTGGGTTCTTTCAATGATTCCAACGCGTGCAAGTGCTTACGAGTGTTATCAATTAAACGACGTATTCCATTTGAAAAGGATCACTTTTGCAACCACGATAACACTAAATAATTGAAATAATATCATGAGGGCGTGGTGCCAGTATTGGACGTGAAATGGTGTGTAATATCCCGTTAACAGAATATATTTACAGTCGGAATCCTTCAATAATTCTTGGTATGAATTATAACCTTTGTTCGATAGTATACATTGTGCCATTAAAAACGGAATCATCACACCTATCCACTTAGCGATGTTTAATGCTCGCGTAATCATCTTATCAACGGCTTTTAACCGGGGAGGCACTCCAAAACTGTTAAAATCACATAATTGTTTAATCATTTCATGCATACATTTTCTATGGATTATATAAAGTACGTTAAAATAAAAACATGCACCTCCAATTAATATAAACTGCATAGTGTATAAATATTTCGGTATATCATTCCTTCCATCTAAAATTTATTTGTGATAATGGTTTAGAATAAAATTCTATTATTATACGTACTTTTCATTTGTATAGTTACAGGATATATTGCCCATATAAAATTGATGGTAATTATGGTTATACTTCAAAGCCCGTTCCATAACTTTCCAATCGGCCACACGTAGAGATCGCGAAAATATGTTTCGATTTGATAAACCCCCCAAGTTAGATACATTTTAATGAGTAGGGGAGGGTGGGGCAAGACGGGGAAGTGGGGTAAGATGGGGTACCCGGTTTATACTTGCAACAAAGCACTTTTATGTAACGTTAGAAGTAATGAAAGCTTTTATTAGTTCCTCTTCATCTTGTCAATTGATAACCAATAATGTAGGAAGTCGCATTGCCATGGTGTCGAGCAAAATCCTGTTATGTCGAATTTCCTTATAATTTATCATTAATTTCATCGCGCGATGGTTATCAAACGATGCGGTGACTTAGTTTGAAGTGTTAGTTTTATAAACTTGGTAAGAAATGAGTATTAAACATGAGTACCTTTTTAAGTCCATTTAAATTGTGCAATTGTATTATTATTTTTTTGTAAAACTGAGCAATGGGGCAAGATGGGGTACCCGTCTTAACTTCTTCATTTAATGGAAGATGGGACAAGGCGGGGAAGCGACGTAAGATATGGAACTGCGTCTTAGGAAGAAAGCTGAAAGATTCGACAAGAAACAGGAAAAACCGAACAAAAAGGGAAAACTTTATGATAAAACCCCCAAAAACAAGAAAACGTAGAAAATTAATGTGTTTGTGTTAAATGATGATGTCGATGAGGCCATGTTTGCGCATTATGTGAATCTGATAAACACCCTTCAATAATGTTAATTTAGTTATACTTTATCTTGTTTCACGTATATTATATCTTGTTCCCCATCTTACCTCACCCGTGGGGCAAGATGGGGTGAAATGACTTTTTATGTTTAATCGTTGATTATGTTAAAATTAAGGAATTAGTATTCCGTTCTTGCCAAAAATCTTAAAGTTTAATCATCGAAGATTATATAAACTAAAACTATTTTTCTCTATGAACGAAATTCTGGATTTTATTAACCCCTAAACCTTAAGTACCCCGTCTTGCCCCACTCTCCCCTACTTCTGTGATGATGTGCAGTTATAGAACAACTACTTTTTACGTGTACTACATACTTATGTACAGCTAGATATGGTATCGAATATGTAATTATAAGACGAGGTATTCGAAGACAAATTAAAAAATTATGAGGAATCGGTTTAATGTCGCCGGTTAATCATAAGATAATGGTCTTTGTATAATTTCTTTATTTGAAAATTATGGTAGAATAAATTTTAAATAGAGAGAGATTAATCTTTATTCGACTAACGACTCGAAGATTTTTCTATCAATATTATGTAAGAACATATAGCATATATAGCTTATTTGTGATAAGAACGTCATAATTCCAAAAATAGTCTTGAGAAAAATCGATTTAAAATACTTTCTCTTAAATAACTACTTTACTGTACTTAAGGTTCATCAACAATGTCTGTTGTTCTTATTCGCAAGATTATCAATGGTGGCGATTGAATATTAAATCATAAGTAAAATAAGACAGTCTTATGGCAAAGAGCACGCGGATATTATATGGAACTGCACAGAACTGAGCAAGTTTTCATAATACAAAAATGATAAAAGCTCAAGCATAATAAAGTTGTGACCCTGCTTAATTTTGGTGCACCACATTTTAGATACAGCTGATATCAGTCATGTTAATTATAGAAAAAATAATGTATAATATGGAAGGTCAATTCCCTCTAGATTGCTGAAATCAGTTTGCAGTATGTAGTTAATTAATGTCTTTTACCTTTGTGTAATCAAGGTAAATAGTAACAATAAACAGGAAATACTAAATTATACCAAAGCATTTATTACATAATATCTGTAACATAAGGTTTAACATAAGTAACAATAAAATTTGTCATGAGTATACAAAAAATTACACTTTAAAAGATAAAATGAAGTGCGTAACGTTAATATTTTAAAATTTTCAAGCTTTATTACATTAGATAATTTAACCATCAGTAATTAACCAAATATCAATATGATCTAGATACTGTCTCCGTACGACAGTTTAATAATTGACTGACACCCGGCATAACTCTTAAATTCCTAAAATTTATATTAGTTGTTAGATATAAACTCAAGAAATCAATCAATAAACTAACATCTGCCATAGTAGTGTACTAAAGAGATCCTAAAACGTTTAATTTTATTATGAAACTTCGTTGACTTAAACATAGAAAAGTCAAAACGTTTTTCTGAGTATATACATCTGCATTGTACCAATTCATGTTATAAATAGTTTCCGTTAAAGCGTTATGTTACAAAAAAATAAATCAATATCATCAATTGTTTTTTTCTTATAAAATCAATGTAAGTGCTTTAAATTAAACGAATACAACTGAAGTAATTACTTTTTTTGCCAGTAATTGCTTAAAAGTGCGGGTCTGATTCAATCAAAGCTCTTCTTTAATAAATAGGAACAAGGAAAGGAAAGACCCTATACATAAGCTATAGAATTAAGTTCTTTTGCTTAATAAAAATTTGCAAAATAGAAGTTCCTAGTTCTTTGATCAACAATAAGCCGACAAATAGTCATACAAACAAATAGAACATGTCCGATTATACGTTTGAACGAATATAGTAGAGCATCGATAACATGAATCCCAGTAAATCGAACTCCTTGATAATCCGAATTGCCTTCTATCCCAATCCGGGTGAATGTTTAATCGAATATTCCTTGTTCGGCTAACGCAGGTACTATTCGTTAGTAGCACACTAAAAAATAACTCTAAAGATCATTAAACGACGTCATACTTTACTTTCGAATAATATTGTTTACAGAAATATAATTTTTTGAAATGTAATAATTATTATACAGGGAGTTGCACGCAACTGCTTAGAACCATTAGAACTGGTTCGTTACAAACTTTTAGAGTTTCATTCATATTTTTTTGAAGTTTTGTATACAGGGTTTCTCACGCAACTGGTTCGGTAGAACTTTATTGGGTTCCACTATTAGTAGACGTTTGAGATTTTGCCAGTAGGGGTTATTCATCCTGGTCTTTCGATTTATAATATTTTCAAGATGGCTGCCACTTCCAGTCGATTGGAAGTAAGACACAACATCGTTATTTTAAATGGAATGGTATAATTTTTATTGCGTATTTTAATTCTACATGTAAAAATAAGTAGACTTTAATAAGGGTTGTTGGTACTTATCGTTCTTCGTTTTCGAGTTATTTTGATTTTAATTTTTTTTTTTGATAATTTTCAACCTGTTGTTTAAAACCTCATTTCTCAGTCACTGTTCAAGTAAGAAAGTTAATAATTGGTACGATTACTCTCCAGACATTGCCAAATAGAACGCCCCCACCCCTACCCCTCTTTCATATACAGGTTGGTCACAAAGAGAATTACCATTCTTCCATATTCAATAATTGCAAAAAAGTCAAAAATTTTAAATGGAACACCCTATATTTTATTAGCCTATCCGATAGAGAATTTAATTCTCTATAAATTTGCAATACATCTCCCTATACCTATCGGTTAAGGTTTTCAAGATATAATGGAATTTGTCAAAATCGCGTATAAAATGTCAGAAGAAGTCTTGTTTTTGTTAGTAGGCTATGAAACTTGAACAGTTTTTTCGCTTGATACGGTAGGAAACTTAATTCTTTACCAATCTTCAATACATTTCCCTATACCTATTGGTTAAAGTTTTGAAGATATAAGGAAGTTTATAAAACTTGCGCGTAACATGTCAGAAAATGTTTTTCTTTGATAGTAGGCTGTGAAATTTGAATAGTTTTTCACGTACTATGCTTATTTTGCCGTTTTAGTTTGTAGTGTCGCCAAGAACCTCAAAACAGATAAATGTATAAGTACTTAAATAGCAACATAAGCGTATTAAGAGAAAAAACTGTGCAAGTTTCATATCTTATTAATAAAATACAAACAATTTTGGCATATTAGGCACAATTTTGATAAATTCCCTTATATCTTCAAAACTTTAATCGATAGGTATAGAGAAGTGTAGTGAAGATTAGTAGAGAATTAAATGTCCTATCGTGTCAAATGAAAAAATCGATCAAGTTTCATAGCCTGCTGATAAAAAAAGAAAAACTTCTGACATTTTATACAAGATTTTGATAAATTCTCTTATATCTTGAAAACCTTAACCTATAGGTATAGGGATGTCTATTGCAAATTAGTAGAGAATTAAATTCTTTATCGTATAGACTAATAAAATATGGAGTATTCCATTTAAAATTTTCGACTTTTTTGTAATTGAATATGGAAGAACGATAATTCTCTTTGTGACCAACCTGTATACGCAAGAGTGGTAGGGGTGGTGGCATTCTATTTGGTAATGTCTGGAGAGTAATCGTACCGGTTATTAACTTTCTTGCTTATACAGTGACTGAGAAATATGGTTCTAAACCAGTTGAAAATTGTCAAAAAAAAATCTTAAAATCAAAATAACTCGAAAACGAAAAACAATAAGTACCAACAACCTTTATCAAAGCCTACTTATTTTTACATATAAAATTAAAATACGCAAGAAACACCGTACCATTCTATTTAAAATAACGAAATTGTATCCTACTTCCGGTCGACCAGAAGTGGCAGCCATCTTGAAAATATTTTAAATCGAAAGATCAGGATGAACAACCCCTACTGGTAAAATCTCAATAATCAACTAATAGTGGAAACCAATAAAGTTCTAACGAACCAGTTGCGTGAGAAACCCTGTATAAATTCCTTACTAACCCATACCAAAGTCCCACCTAAACCTTCCCCATACAGCTTAGGGTTATAGCATATGTCTGTGTACCACAACCGCACTGTCTGGGGTCCTAGCAGACACCAATCCTTTCAATATTCCATCCTTTTTTGACCCTTATACTAATGATCCGTGGTGGATGCGCATACATGTAGTCAAAATGACTGCAGGTGTGGGCTTCCTCTATGGATCAAAATCCACCTTATTATCATCCTACCCTTTTTCTTAATTATAAATTTAAAATCAAAATTTCAATTCCCCCTCCTTGCCCCATCCAATTCATTCCTTAAATAAATTATTTCATTAACATTTTTTAACGTTTTATAGTCTTTTTCATAACATTTTATTTGAATGTAATTTTAAACTTATAATTTTTAAAAAATCTTTAAAAGTTTTCTTATTAATAACCATATTCTCTGTTTTCGCTACACATGTGCTGTTGAGGTTGAAACTTGCTCCTTTGTTACAAATTTTATTCGACCATTACATTAACCAGTTAAGTTTTATCAATCGTACACGTTTTCCATAGAATTTTAATCTGTGTTCCCGTCTGCAAATTTTGTTTAAAATTTTACATGTATTACTATTTCAAAGTTTTAATTATTACACAATGTTATTTTCTACGCATTAGTGACATAAATATTTTTAGAATTTTATTGCTACTTTTATTATTGCTCATTGTATTACTTTAAATATTTTATCTATACTTTTTAACGAAACTGTAATTAATTTAATAAAAAATGTTGTAGTGCTTCTGAAGATGACCATATTCGGTCGAAACTAGTCACGCAGTAAATTAACTTTACAGAAATGTACATTATTATTTCAATATTCGCCTATTAATTTATAATAGGAAAAAAAGATAATCGATTCCTACACTCGGCCATCTGACAACGAATCCGCATCGGATTCACGTACTCTTGTCTTCTTGGTTTTTCATCTTAACTCTAGTTGTCAAATCCTTTTTATTCGTAGTTTTCAAAACTTTAAGTTCGTAGCTAGAAGACTTTTTAAAGACGTCCACCAGCTGAGCAAAGCCCCAGTTGCAAAGGATATTATCGATATTGGGCTCGTTAGGCTCCATTCTTATTATTAATAAAAAATTATTAAATTAAGAAAAGAACTTCAAGAAAATCATTATCTATATTAACATAATATGAAGACATTGATATTGATTTAATTTGTATACCTACCCACCTTAATAATCAGTGAACCACTTCTAGAAGACCGTCGTTCACATACTTCTTTCTGACCATAATGAACACGATTAAACCGGTTTGGTGCAACACTAAGAATATGACGTATAAAACATCACGTGAACATAATCACGTGATCATTTTGTATAATAAATGTGGTATATTTGTATATACCAGCAGTGTCCATAAAGTTGATTTGCATATCTTGTTAATAGATACGCAACATACTTGTGTTTTTATTAATATTAAAATATTAGTCCCCAAAACTATACCACATTTTTATCGTTATTGATAACGCATCGGACTAGTTGAGGATTAAGAAAGAGCATCCTTAATTAATTGTATTGCATAAAAACAAAATATTATAAAAATAAAGTGAAATATTGCATTAAAAATAAAAATTAAGGAAAAAAATAGTTATTTTATTCGGGATTCGAACCAACGACGTTTGCATTTGGAAGCCGGTTGATTGCACTGTGACTATGAGCGGGCTTAAGGGGAGTGGCCCAACACTAACATGTACGTCGCTCGAACTTTTTGGCGATCGTAAGGGTGGATTTATTCGCGAACCGCTGAATATTGCGCCCTATTATTTTATACATTCGTACTATGTGTCAACATCTAGCGATTAGTACCACTTTCATTAAAATCGGCGATCCCAAAGTCGTCAGGTCTCCTTGTTAGTGTTTCGACGGTCAACAAAATTCCGTCAAATCGTCTGGCTTTGCAAAACGACAGCTTGAAAATACATTATTTATAGTTGTGTTTGCTGTAATTGTTAGTCAACATTTCCTAAAAGAATCAATGGAATTCAGTGATTATTAGAAACACAATTTGTGAAGAAAACGAAGCCTCTTAATAGCTGTCGTCTGAGGTAAATATACAATACGTTCCTCAATAATCTACTTACATTAAGAAATATTCATTTTATTAAGAACTACAACTACATGCCCAGTGAAGAACACGACACGAGTGAATCCCCATACGCGACATTATCGTGAAAAACGCTATATACGTCGACATCGAAATCGAATTGAATCAAAAGAACGGTGTAGGTTGCAACAGCTCCACTAATCTAAGAAAGCAATCTTTTAAGTTTTGTTAACTGTTAAGTACTGCCACTTACAGTTGCTAACATTTTAAAATCCATATCAAATAAACCAAATGCTGTTATTTGAAATCCATAGTGTCTCATCTCCATCGTGAATGCGTTAAGTTCCTTTCTAATTCGTAAATTTGTAGTAAATGCAGTTAATTTAAATACAACATTTGAAGTTTCCTTTAACTAATAAAATTGCCAATAAACATTACATTAACAATATTATTCTCTAATATTCAAACCTTTTTCTTACAATAATCATAAGCACTAAAGCAGAATACTATGCCATAAAGTGATTCAAAAATCAATACTAGTTGATTTAACACGAGCGGATTTAGACCATATTTCAATGTTGGGACCATAATGCCATAAATACTGTTTACGATTAAGAAGAAATTTGTAATTAATGCAATGATTATAATCGGGGACGTAAATGCATTATATTCCATTAATTTATTATAAACATCTAGGTATAAAGTAAAAGTCTTCTTCAACGTGATATAATGTAAGTTTTCATTCACGAAAATGCCATTTAAATAATTATTTATGCTTTGTAAACAGTTGCCATATAATACAAAAATCGAACACACGTGAATTGAACCAATTATTGGTATTGCTTGAAAGAATGTACTGGTAAAAGCTATGCTTATAGGTACCCAGATGTTTTTACAAAGCATACTTTCCCATCGCAAAGAACATATATAACTTACTCCAATGATCAAACACAAAAGTACAACAAATAATCTTAAAATACTACTAAATCTTTTATAATTTACGGCAATTCCAATCTTTCTCAAGTTTCTTCTACAATGTTCCACTTTCTTTAACAAAAGCACAGCGTTTGGCGAAAATAGGATACAGCCAAGTACAATACCAAAACATTGAAAAAAGCTGAATACGCTGTACATAGTCAGTGTTAGGTGAGCAAAAACCGACACTTTTTGCATCAACCGAATTGAAATCGCGAAATTATTGAATGTAGCCCCGAAAACTGCAATGTGAACTATAGCATAGAACACTCTATACTTAAAAGTTGATGGTTTAAATTTTTTGGACCTAGAGTCAACGTAATACGAGCACACTCCTACTAATTTTGATAAGACTTGGATTGAAGACAAAGCAGAGGAGGTTTGGTTTAATTTTGCTGTCATTTCGATAGCTAGCCAGTATCTATTAGAATCCCTCCCTTGCTTTCCTTGTGAAGAGCTCTTCAGGAAATGATATCGACTGAAATGAATTCAATTAGTTAATGTAGGTAACGTAAGGTGGAAATAGAACTCTTCGATAAAATATTGGTGGAAACGCTTGTGAATTAAAATTTATTAATCAATACATTTTCTTCCAACGTTTGTATTGTTTTCCTTCTACCAAGTCCCACTTCAGAATCATATAGGAAAGCAACTTTAAATTAGATATTTATTTCTGACTAATTGACATTGTAATGTTCCTTACTGTTTCGATAATTTTAGTCTGATATTATGCTAAAACGAAGAACAGCCTCATCTGTACATCCAACAAAGGAAGTATCAAAAGTGTCACTCACCTTGAAACTTGGTATATTTGTAGAATGGCTCAAAATAAAGTTAACGTATTTTTCACACGTGCGGTAAACGCCCCTGGAAGACGTTGAGGGATATTTACAAAATTGGGTACACCAAAAGTCTAGGAAAAATTAAGGTGTACGTGTTTTTGTTTTAGGCAACAAACTTTATTAAGGATTCCTATCTACCATTACAGTCTTACTTTATACGTTATAATTCGTTTATTTTGGGGTAATTGCAACTGCAAGCATGTTCGTCTTAACACTAAGGGGTGCTTGTTATCTATTCATTGGAGGTTGGGTGTGAATTTATTAATAACTTCAACGATAACAAGAAACCTGGCTTCATACTAGCTTTATAAGATATCTCTCTTATACGATACCCATTCGGGATGTGAAGGAGTAAAAAAGGGATAGTTTTTACAATTTTCGAAGTATGTTTGGATGGATATTTACAAAATTGAATTTGAAAGAATTCGTTTATTTTATACTGGAGGTACACATCCCTCTTAACAGCTGTAACGCCTTAATTCTCAAAGCAAACAGAACAAAATTCCACACACAAGAATTCTCTGAATTGCGTCTCTACCACAGGTCCTCAAGTAGCCCTGTGAAGAAGGTGAGGTTCAAATTTATTTAAATTTCATAAAAGTAACATCAAGTTCCCTAATATTAACCTAACTTGTTAGATTTTAGAACTAATCAAAGAATTAATAATTTTATATGAAATCCTAAAATTAAAAAGTTAATGCAAGGAGTCATATTACGACTATTGATTTGCAAAACAATACTTATTGATGGGAGAGAGATCACAACGCGTTACATAAGGCATTAGATAGTTTGTATTAATTAAGGTATCGGTGTATTATGTTTCAAATATATTTTATATTTTATTTTTAATTGTTTATAATAGATTAGTGACACTACCTTATGTTGTTGTTGTTGTAACTATCTAGCGGTTAAATCCCGTACCTCACTAAAGTAGTTTTTCTTGAATTCGAATCAATTTCCACACGACTTTTCCTAATTATCCCAAATAATCTTTTATCCCAAGAATTTCCAAAGCTGTTTTTGATAATGTATCTTTACATTTCTTCTATTTTTACAGAGCTTTTGGCTCTTGTCAAAACTGCGAAATTTCTGAATTTAACTCAAAAACTTTTCTTAACTTTTTTATCATTTTTCTTTAAACCATTTTTCCGATGCTTTGCTTTTGACTCTAGTGTAACGCTTATGTTTAAGGTTAGATTTCACTTACAATTATAATAGTTATACAAGGAAAACCTTTGCTATTAATTTCCAAAAATAATATTTAGAGCATGTTAAAAAATCAAACATATAGACAACATTATTTAAAGTTAATTAACTTTTATTGAAAAATTAACTATATTTTTAAAGATTAATTCATCAAACCAAACGTATAAAAACTAGGAAAATCCGAAATTTTTACCTGTTCACTCGTTGTACAACCTCCACTTCCGCCAAAACATATTTTAATTCGTTCTTTAATATTATTTAAAAGTACGTATAAATTGGCGGGAGATATTGAGTTCTTCCCGTCACATTTAAATAACCAATATTGGGTTTTTATCCGTGGATTGATTTTAATAAAACGCTGGAACCGTTTTATTTTTTAATTTTTACTTTCGACACTATTTATTCAAACTTTAAACTCTACAACGCAACGTGACAAAATCTTTCTTACTTCTACGCTTAACCTCTCGTTCTTTTTTTTTTCGTCATACCAACCTAAACTCTAATCCTATTTACCATTGCTAGATGTCTCTTTATAAACAAAGTTCAACACCCCCCCTCAATGGTAAATTTCGTATTTAATATAACTAACTATTAAACTAAATTACAGTTTTTAATAAATTTAGTAAATAACGTCGCAGGAAGAGGCTTTGTAAATAAATCAGCCAATTGCTGACTTGTTGGTACATATTTTAACGTTATAACCTTTTCCTTAACTTTACTGCGTATAAAATGAAAACGTATATCTACGTGTTTAAGACGTTTATGGAACTCAGGATTTTTACAAACTTTAATAGCTGATTGGTTGTCTTCGTATATTAATACGCTACAATCCCTATCAATAACATAAAAATCAATCATTAAATATCGAAGCCAGCATGCCTCGCTTACTGCACTGCTTAGCGCTACATATTCAGCTTCGGTGGAAGACAAAGCTACACTAGCTTGTTTTCTTGAAGACCAACTTACGGTATTACCAAAAACCTTAAAAATATATCCTGAAGTTGACTTCCTGTCAATTCTATCCCCTGCCGAATCTGAATCTGCGTACCCTTCTATTACATTCTTAAAGTTATTCTTTTCAAAAACTAAACACAAATTTAACGTTTTCTTGACATATCTCAATATTCTTTTAATAGCTTGCCAGAGTTGTTGGCTTGCTGATGTCTGGTACCTGCTTAAAATATTAATAGAAATGCATAAATAAGGTCGTGAGCATAACATAGCATACATCAGAGAATCTACAGCTCTTCGGCATTTATTTTCAATATCTTTACTTTCAGATTTTTCACGTTTTAATTCGTCATGCCTATAGTTCGGTTCCATAGGAGTATTACACGGTTTACAATTTTGCATACCGAAACGTTCTAAGACATTTTTAAGATATGTTGTTTGATTTATTGTAATCTTATTTTGATCTAAATTTTGAGTTATAATCATACCTAAAAAATGACGAATTTGCCCTAAATCATTCATTTTAAAGTTCTCATTCAACAATTGTTTTAACCTACTTAATTCTAATTCATCACTCCCTGCTAATAATAGATCATCTACATAAAGCAAGATGAATATTTTACAATATTCAGTTATTTTAGAGTAAATACAATATTCAGTTTCAGATCGCACAAAACTTAATCTAAACATCAAATCGTTAAACTTCTTATACCAGTTCCTAGGTGATGTCTTCAGACCATATAAGGATTTTCTCAATTTCACTATTGTTCCTTCTCTTTCACCAAAACCTTGAGGAAGCACAATGTAAACTTCATCATCTATGTCTCCGTTTAGAAATGCACTGCACACATCCAATTGCATAACCTTATAATTGAAATGGTTACATAAAGCTAGAAAAAACCTTACTGATGTTAATTTAGCAACGGGACTATATATGTCTTGATTGTATAGACTAGTCTGCTGAAACCCTTTGGCCACTAAACGAGCCTTATATGTCTTTACATTCCCTTTTTCATCTTTCTTTAGTTTAAAAATCCACTTGCAATCAATAGGTTTAGTCCTTACTTCATTTTCGCTGACCGAAAACCACGTTTCGTTTTCTTCTAGTGCTTTAATCTCTGTTTTTATTGCTTCTTTCCATTTTTCACAGCTACTACTTGTCATCGCATCATCATAACACATTAGGTCAACATCTTCATCACTCATTGTTAACAAGATTTTGTCCATGTCCAATTCGTAGTCATCATATCTTGTGTTTCTTCCTCTTTCTCTTCTCAAATTATATCTTTCATTTATAATTTCATCACCCATCTCAGGATCATTATCTTCAACATCTTGGTTCTCGCTATCATCGCTATTGTTTTCATCATCTTCCGAAAAAATTTCATTTTCTTCATTTGGATTCTCGTCATTATGTGTACCTTCTATATCATCCATATTTTCTATATCTTCCTTTATTATCGTAATTTCATCATCATTTTCTATCATTTCTCTTTCTGGCAAGAAAATGACATCTCTGTGTACTTCAATCTTTTTCTTATCAGGTATATAAACTCTAAAACCTTTCACATCCTCACCATAACCAACAAAGATTCCTTTTCTTCCCTTTGGGTCCCATTTAAGTCTAGTCTCTTTGGAAATATGCACTGATGTACGGTTACCAAAAATTTTTAAATTGTTTACGTCAAACCTTTTTCCGTGCCATAATTCGTATGGGCTTTTTTGTTTTTGGGGACTAGGACCTGTTCTGTTTAGTGTATATGTGACTGTATTTACAGCCTCGGCCCAAAAAGTTTTATCTAAGTTTTTACTTATCAACAGAGTCCTGGCCGCCTCAACCAGTGTTCTATTTTCCCTTTCAGCTCTACCATTCTGCTGTGGAGTGTACACAACGGATCTTTGATGTCTTATACCTTTCTGTTCCAAACTCTCCTTTATTTCATTATTCACAAACTCCAATCCGTTATCTGTTCTTAAAACTTTCATTTTATGACCAGTCTCTCGCTCAGATAAATTAATAAATTTTTCTATGCATGTTTTTGCTTCTGACTTCCTTTTTAAAAAATATACACACCGATACGAGGAAAAATCATCCTTGAGCAAAAGAAAGTATAGAGATCCCCCCAATGAAGCATTTTCCATAGGTCCGCAAACGTCAGCATGAACCAACTCGAGTGGTGCTGCAGCTCTTGATTCGCTGTTTTTAAACGGTAGCTAGTTTGCAATGCCAATCTTTTAGTGATTCTACTCTTTTTACTTGCATACATTGTGCCATTAAATCATTTTGATTTTTTGTTACATGTTTAGAACTGTATATTTTTGCCATGTGTTCAGTGGAATTTTTCACAGTAAATACCATTTTATACAATTTGTTCTCTCTTATAGCTATTGCTCTAGTACTACCATTTTTATCTAACAACTTACATTTCATGTCATCAGTTGTCATAAAATATCCCTTGTCGAGAGCGCATCCCGCCGAAAAAAGGTTAAATTTCAAATTCGGAACATAAAGTACTCCTGAAAGTGTTGTTTCTATTAATTTTTCACCATCATATGCCCATAAACATATTTTTCCAACTCCTTTCACCTCCAGTTTTTGTCCATTTCCTAACTGCACCATTTTTCCGGTTTTTATTTTATTCATTTCTTTGAACAGATCTTTGTTCCATGACATATGTTCACTAGCGCCGGAATCAAGACACCAATCATTACTTTTTATTTCATGTGCATAAACCATAAAAGCATTTGTCTCGTTATCTTTTTCTTTTTCAATTTTTGATTCCTTATTTTCTTTTCCTTTGTTTTTAAACCAGCAATTTTGTATTGTGTGTCCACTCTTTTTGCATGAACCACAAAATGTTGAGTTCAGTTTTAAGAATTTTGATTCTTCATTTTTATTCTTTTTCTTGTAGAAGCAATTTTTTGCTATATGATTTGTTTTTGAACAGATGTAGCATTTCCGTACCACAGGTTTTACTGTTAAAGCCGTTGTATTACTCTCAAACGATTTGGCTCTTTCCTCTTCTAAAGACAATCTTGACATGAGTTCATCCAGATTTTGTTTATCTACTGGAACGGATTCCCAAGCCGATCGGAAGTGCTTAAATTGCTCAGGAAGAGACATTAATATTTTTGTTATAATCATTTTTTCAGATAATTCCTCACCGGCAGTTTTTAGCTTAGTTTTTATTTCCTCAATCTTAGATATAAATGTACTTACCGTACCGTCAAATTCTAACAAAAAGGATCGCTGCTGCAAGAGATGTACGCTGACAGCTGATTCCTTATCGTAGACTGCCTTTAATTTCGTCCACATGTCTTTAGCGGTATTACTTGACAAGATGTGGGTTAATGGACCTTCTTCCATTCTTGTTACCATGACTTCCTGGGCTTTTGCGTCATCCTTAATCCATTTTGCCAAATCTTCACCAGCGGTCGTTGGTTTTATTCTTGTTCCATCTACTACATCAAAAAGTCCTCGCCCTTTGAGTATTATGCTTATTTGGAATTTCCATACAGGCCAGTTTTCGCCATTGAGTCTCACACCAACGTTACTTTCATTCATTTTTAGTTTTATGGTTTTATTTTACCTTAATATCTTTACGCGCCGAAATTTTTAATGTTCAACTTAACCTCACAAACTAATTCCAGCTCTCTCGTTCAAAGCACGCGACCTGGGCTCATAACCTATTGGGTTTTTATCCGTGGATTGATTTTAATGAAACGCTGGAACCGTTTTATTTTTTAATTTTTACTTTCGACACTATTTATTCAAACTTTAAACTCTACAACGCAACGTGACAAAATCTTTCTTACTTCTACGCTTAACCTCTCGTTCTTTTTTTTTCGTCATACCAACCTAAACTCTAATCCTATTTACCATTGCTAGATGTCTCTTTATAAACAAAGTTCAACAACCAAGAAGGTCCTTTATCGTTTGATTTGCATTTGTAGTCTTTTACATTGTATCTTCCTGGTTCTGGTTTTAACTCCCATTTGATCCCTCTTCGCGCTATCTATTCGAAATCGTTGAAGGGGTATTTACTTGGAGGAAGTTTTTTTAACCTGATCAATAAAGTTTAAAAATTAATAATTTCCATTGAAAAGGAAGTTTAAAAAATGTTAAAAAACGTATAGACGAAAAAATAAATAATCAACTATTCAGTCTGTTATTAAGAAGGTTACAAAATCTGGAATAGTAGTTTCCGATGAGCAGAAAACAGGTCACCATAAACTGTTACTTGATAGAGAAGAAAGACATTTATTGCAAGATATAAAGAAAGGTCCGTTTTTAAGTGGTCCTCGATTAGCAGATATTGTCCAAGAAAGATTTAAGAAGCAAGTAAGTGCTGAAACATGTATATGTCACAGAGTATTGAGAGCAAGTAATTTTAACGGCAGAATAGCTAGAAAAAACATTTATTTCAAAATAAAATCGGCTCAAACGTTTAACTTTTACCAGAAAATATGTGAGTAAGGATACAATAAAATTCCACTTCGCGGACGCCCCCTTGAACGGACACCCCCCTTGGACGGACAGTTTCTCATGGAACGGACCGACTCTCATATAATTTGCATTCCGTTAACTCTCCCTTGGACGAGCATTCTCTTGAACGGACGCGGATACTACCAAGTGTTCTCTTAAACGGATAATCGCGGCGCGCGCAGACTTGGCTGTCTCCCCTTAATAAAAGATTTTCTCTTTAATCGGTGTTCCACCGACTTCAATATTTGTAAGGTACAAGCACAGCCTATGTCGTACCTTTCTGCTTAGCTTGAATGGGGTGTAATATCTTGGAATGTTACAGAGGGTCTTTTGATTTAAAGTCCAAGTTGGGTTAACATATTTAGTTACTTTATTTAACTTTGATTACAACTGAGGTTACACTCGGTGATCGCTTTATCGGTAATTCTCCTTTCATCGAGTCGGCGAACCCATTAATAGGTTTTAAATGCTGACTCGACGAATTACAGTGTATTGCGCACTTCGCGGTATTTCTTTATAATTTCTTATTCCTAATATCACTACAAGGGGACTTTCTCGAATAACCGATATTTAAGCGTTCACAATTTTTCGGTACATACGGGGTTCAATACTAGTTTGACGTCTATGCAGAAAAGTTATACGAATGTACTGTACTTTGCAAAAACCGCTTGGGCCCAAGTAACCAAGGAAACAGTTCAAAATTGCTTCCGTACAGCAGGATTTAAGCACGACAATATGCAAAGTGAAGACCAGTTAAATGAGGCTTTGACATCTGATCCAGAAGATGACTTACCACTTAATAAACTTACAGATATCCTCAAAAATAAAAATTGTAGGAATTGACTGATAACAAAAACCTTAACGATTTTTTGGAAATAGATGAAAGTTTATATGTGGAAGATCCAGATTCAGGACGAGAAATCGAAAATCCAGAAGTCGAACAACTTTGCGAAGATACTGACGTCGATGAGGCACTAGTTCCAGCGGAGGATATAAAAAATTATGGTTAGGGTAATAGCCTAACCAATCAGCTTAAACGTTTTGTCAAAAATCACGGAGATGTTTTATACTATCTTTTAAGGTTTTTGGAACGAGTTTCAATTCGGAATCGGACCAAACGGCGAAACGTGAAAAACAAAATGTCATTTTATTAACTCCGATGCTCAGTTTTAATCGTCAATTTCAGTTTTAATCCTCCAATCGAAATTACGATTAAATTAATCGTCAATCGCCTTCTGGCATTAGAATTAATAATAATCGTCAATTGCCTTCACTGGGAGTTTTGATTAATTAATCGTAAATCGTCTTCACTCGGAATTACGATTAATTAATCGTCAATCGCTACCACGATTGACGTTTGCCCAACACTGCGGCCCGAGGGAGATTTTCATTTTCATTTATAACGAATTTTTCTAATAAAGTGAATATATTTATTCTTATATGTATGTTTATAATATCCAATAATTACAATATTTTATTCTGTTGTAGATTTCTTGGAAATAAACAATTTGTCTTTATTATCCAGAAGAAAACTAGCAACTACCCATTTAACGGCGTTGTAACCGGTATTACCGTTACTTTTTTTCTTTGCAGGACTAGGTTCGATAATTATTTCCGTGTCCATTGAAATTTCATTAAGAGAGAGTTGTTGTTGAGCTTCGAACATTTCCTTAATAGTTTTCCCGACATTTCTCAGATTAAAAAGTTCTTTAACACCGTTCATAACATCGGAGGCAGTGACAACAGTATTAACGTTGGGATCTACTTTTTGCCTTTTCTCCAATTCTTCCGTTAATATATTTTTTTCCCTTTCGTATTCTTCGATGATGTTCTGTAATTTATCGATGACATTTTGTCTGTCTTGTTCGCCATGACTCTTCTCTCTATAAAATGAAAAATACATATTTTCTCTTTATAAAAATTAAGTTAAAAGATAGTTTGAATAATACCTTTCTATTAAGTATTCTACATAACCCTTATATGCATCGTTGTATACTATTATGCTGCTGTTGTTCAAGAAATGAGCAAACTTGGCGACCGTTTTTTGAATCATCATTTTTTCTCTTTCATACTCTATTTTGTTAGTTTCAGCCGTTTGTAATGCTTTTTCGATTTTTTCCATTTCCTGCTGTTCGGTAACAATATCCTTTTCCACATTTGTATTCTTAACTTCTTCCTTGTACAGTTCAGATTTGTAATATATGTGCATATGGTAATGATAACTGTGTCCACAATGTGTACAAGTGAATACATTGTTTACTGCTCTCATCGCTCGACATTGTAGAAGAATCCGATCACCAATCAGTGTTTCTTTTACTTTTTCCAGATAACATGGACTGTGACAAACCGTTTTATAATGTATAGCAGTTTGGCCTTCAATCTAAAAGAATAAAAACTTATTATTTTTAATTAACTTGTGTTAAAAAAAGTTTACATTATAGTTATCCGTACAATCGTTATGAGTGCAAACGGTTTGTGGATCTTTCAGGTTGACAATTTTCATGTTAATTTTTGGTACGTAAAGTAGTTTTTTCTTCTCATCCCTAGTTTTCGCAGAGTCTGATAGTTGTTTTTTATGAAAATTTATCATACTTATATTATCCTCAATCATTTTTATTATCTCTCCCAGCGGTTTTCTTAATCCTGCGATGACTCTTTTCGCGTTCACAAGTGAAATCGTATTTTGGATGAGATGTGGTTTCAAATTGCTAACGTATTGTAGTAATCTATTCAAAAAAGTTTTATAAAATATGTAATATTTAATATACGTAACTAACAAGGAGACCTTACGACTTGCCCCTCACCGATTTTTACGAAAGTTGTACCAATCGATAGATATTAGTACATAGTACAAATGTATAACATATTAGGGCGCAATATTCAGCGGTTCGCAAGAAAATTGGTGTTAAAGTTTGCGATCGGCTTATATATTAATGATTTCTCATTTCCCTAAAACCCCCCAATAGCCATAGTGGAAATATATCGGTTTCCAAATCCATAGTACGGTGGTTCGAATCTCGAACAATAACTTTTTTATTTTTATTTTGAATACAATATTTCATGTTATTTTAAAAATATTTTAATGTTACATCAACATGTTATAAAAATAACTTAAGATATTGTATTAAAAAAGAAAATTAAAATGTATTATTCAGGATTCGAACCTGAGCCGATATATTTTCAGTTTAGCTGTTGGAGGTGTTTAAGGGGAATCATTAACATATAAACCGATCGCAATCTTTAACACCAATTTTCCTGCGAACCGTTGAGTATTGCAAACTAATATTTTATACATTTGTACTATGTACTAATATCTATCGATTGATACCACTTTCGTTAAAATCGGTGAGGGGCAAGTCGTGAGGTCTCCTTGTAAGATAATCGAAATTATTTATGCAATTAATTACAATAAAAAAAGTTTAATTTTTGAGATATGATTTTTTAAAAACGATTGACTTTTAATAACCATAAACTTTTTTAACACTTTGAATTTTTTTTTAATTTTTTTGACAACACTTGGAATAAAACGGCCTTTTTAAATTAAAACCAGAATATTTTAAGTTTAATTAAAAAAAATCAAATTAAAGCCTTTAAAAATGAGTTTTTGATGAATTTTTAAAGTTGATCGATTTTCTTAAGTTAGGTTAAGAAGTGTAAAAATTGTTTACCAAATCTGATTTTTTTTTATTTTTTTGGCAACATTTAGAACAAAACGGCCTTTTTAAATTAAGACTAAAATGTTTTAAGTTTCATTTAGAAAAAAAATCAAATCAAAATGTTCAAAAATGAATTTTTGACGAATTTTTAAAAATTGCCTAGTTTTTCTTTTAATAAAAATTAAATGAATTTAAATCTTAAATAAGATTTTTTAATTTATCTACGGTTATGTCTACATCTTTTTCCAATCTAAAAACTAATATAACTTGAAAAAATATCAATTGAACAGATTTTCGGTAAGCAATTTAATTATTTAAATATTTAAGTTATTTCAACTTTTTCTTTTAATTTAAAGTATTTTTTTAGATAAAAAATTTTCTGAAAGAAATGCCCGATGCGCTGTTACACGTTACACTTCAATTTGTAATTTTGAAGGATTGTACTTGATGATATAGGTCTAATAATACTAATAATAGAAGATAACCTTTTTGATACTTGAGCAAATATATCCCAACTTTTGTGAAAAGACTCTTTTGCCGCGTCATTAAAAAAATTGTGTCCTTGTCGGGTAAGCAACAAAAATCGAAATGCTTCGTTATCCAAACAGAACGTATTTTCCTGTCCAAACGGCACCAAAACGTTCGGAGGAGAATCTTGGATTTCTTTCAACACTGCCTTTAATGGTCCGATGGTTTCTCCTGGTTTATAGAATGTCCCTCTAGCGTTAGTAAATAAGAAAAGTATATTATTAACAGCACTCCTTTCTAAAGATGACAATAACTGTTTGATGCAGTAATCGAAGAGTACTGTAACCCTTGATTCGTTCGGTTTGAGCATAATCACGATACCGTTAATTTGCTCAAACCGTCCCAAGTAAACAAGAAGGTTTTCAAAGTTTTCATGATCTTTTTCAACGCCCCTCGTATCACCTATTCCGGGAGTATCAATCAAACGGACCGTCGTGTTATCAATTGTAAAAGAGTAAGTTCTACATGATTGAGTTGACGATTGTCCGGTTTCGAATGTTTCATTCTTGTCCGCACCAAATGAGACTTCTCGTGAATTAAAATTTGAGTCGGTGACTGTAAATCTGTAAGTTAAAAAAATATTCTTTTAAGCCAAATTGAATAAGAAAAACTGAATAATTAACCGTACTTGCTTGGTATTAACGCTTTAATGTTTGTAGCTTCCAAAGCATCGTTGAGCGTTGGATAATAGATGTAATTCGCGAAGGCGTTAATAAAGGTGGACTTGCCAACGCCGGTTTCTCCGAGAATCAAGATATTACACGGTTTTTTAGCCATCTTCACGACAGAATAACTGTAACTTGTTCGAAATGGATGTTGTCAGGTTTTTATACTCTCTCCATTTAAAGTAAAATAAATAATAATGATATAACATAACAAACAGGATATTAGTTGCGGTTTGAAAATAATATATTGATGCATTTTGCATATCTATGCTTATGCCGTGGTTTACGGATATTTTTAAGCAATGCACGTGTTTATTTTATCGTGGTTACTTTGAAATCGTATTTTATCCAAAATTATATTTAATTAGATTTTATTTTATGTATAAATTACTTTTAAAGTTTAATATTACTTTTTAATGTTAATAAATATGAGATTTTTGAGGTTATGTTTACACCAAATTTGATTTTAATAATTTATTTAAAATTTCTACAGTGAAATACTGATTATTATACATAAAAATGTTAAAAATTTCAAAGAAATGTTAAAAATTAAAAAAAAAACTAATGTCAAAAATAATTTTAGAATGAAATTTATTTAAAAAATCGATAGGAAATTAAATTTCCTTTGATTTGAGTACAAACACGACATGTTTACGTAAAAAAATAAGAAAGTTATCGAAATTTGTATTTTTAATGACAACCGGAAGTCGGTCATCTTGAATTTTTTTAAACTAACCTAACTTTTTTATTTTTTATCAGAATATAGTCGTGTTTAGTATCAAATTAAAGGATTTTTAATAAATTTTAAGAATTTTTAATAAAAACTTAAATTTTTTTAAACCACCATCTTGAAAATTAAAAAATTAACCTAATTTTTTAACCGAATATAGTCATGTTTGGTATCAAATTAAAGGATTTTTAACAAGTTTTTAAATTTTTAATAAGATTTTTAATAAAAAAATGTAATTTTATTCTTTATAATTCTAATTATAAAGAATTTTCAATGAATTTTATGAAATTTTTTTTAAATTTTTATTAACCTCATTGAAAATAAATAAATAAAGTTATAATAACCATATTTTTTTATTAGTACTATCTTACTAATATAAAAATCCATATAATCACATCACAAAGTCATTTTACAACTATAAATCTTAAAAAAGATAATCATCATTAATCAATTTACGAACATAAACACAAATAATCCAATAAAATTTAGTTTTAAACAAAACATTATAAACCACTTTTATGAATGAGTTTATTATTCGGTTTATATTATTGTTCGTTTAATTGCAACCATACTAAAAAAACTATATCAATCAAACCATCAAAATACTCAAAAATTTTATCAATAATTTTTATTACAACTCATTTAACCGGTTTAATATTAATTCCTTTATACGAATTAGATCAAACGGATATAATAAAAGTTCTGATTCATTTAAATTAAATATTAGCCGGTTGGACGGTTATTTTATATTATTTTTTATATACAATTTCTCATAAAAAAATTTCTAAATGGTTAGAAGATACACTTAAAATAAGTTCAACGTGTTTTAAAGAATTATACGAAACGTCACAAGAATTAACTAAGCGATGTTATACTCAAATAATTTTTACAATAATTTTATTGGTTACTTATGTGACTTTTTATGAATTATTAGAATTTTATTGCATTTCTGATCCATCTTCAATTTTGATTGTTGCCCTTGTGCAGAGACTTTGTGAACCAATAAATGGTAGTGACAGACATGTAATGACTGATAATTGGTTCACAAGCATATTGGAAGCACTAGCACGTCAAAATTTAACACTGCTAGGGACTATTCGAAAAAAACAGAAAAGGCCTATCCCTTGAATTTACACCACCATGTAAATCCAGAGCAATAGGGTCAAGTTTATTTGGGTATACCAAACACGCTACTCTGTTTTGAGTTTTATTAAAAATCTAAATTCACACCTTAACTTCTTCGAATCAGGGCTACGTAACCCCACGGTTACTCCTAAATTTTACGACCTTTATTAACAATATTACAAAAAGACCAGCGGCAAATTCACACCGCGACGTAACAGTACCTTTCACAAAATAAATTGTTCAAAGTAAATTTCATAAAAGTAGTATCAAGTTCCCTAATATTCACCTAACATGTTAGATTTCAAAACTAATCAAAGAATTAAAACCCAAAGAAACCATAACCGTAGGTCATAATATACTTATTTAATTTTATTGCTTTTAACGGGTTAATTTTCGTGTTGACATTATAAATATTATTTAAAAGTACGTATAAATCGGCGGGAGATATTGAGTTCTTCCCGTCACACTTTTAAATACCCAAGAAGGTCGTTTATCGTTTGATTTGCATTTGTAGTCTTTTACGTTATATCTTCCTGGTCCTGGTTTTAACTCCCATTTGATCCCTTTTCGAGCTATCTGTTCGGAATCGTTGAAGGGGTATTTACTTGGTGGAAGTTTTTTTAACCTGAATAATAAAGTTTAAAAATTAATATTTTCTATGAACAAAGAAGTTTAAGAAATATTTAAAAATGTATAGACTAAAAAATAAAAAAATTATTAAGTGAGAACACATTTAGCCAATAAATCAACTTTCGAAATCGCTACCATTTTACATTATCGTTTAATTATCAGGAACTCGTATCAAGTCTCACATACTCATCATTACCCAACAGGAAAATAAAAAAAAAGTTAAAGTAAATTTTTATCATCCAATGTTGTTATTTATAAAATAAACACCGTATTCGTTTGAATCTAATTGTAAGCCGCACTATTTTTGCTGTATAATCGTTCATAAAAATGGGGTGCGGCTTAGATTCGAACCTAATTCAAAAATATAAAATACCTAACAAAAAGATTTTATTGTAACATTCTAATTTACTTATTTATCAACAGTATTTTAAGAAACTTTTTTTTTTACTAATCATTCACAGAAATAGAGTACGGCTTAGATTCAGGTGCGGCTCACATTCGAACGAATACGGTAGCCATATTTTAAGTTGGTCCCATAAGTAAACGGGAGTAATCATCCTCGGATTGAAGGCGTGAACTCTGGAAAGATCTTTTGATGGGCAAATTTCTTAGGTTCATCGTATTAAAATTTTATACAACTGCATGAAAAAGCATTTAATGCGATCTTTTTAATACTTGTTCGTCATGATTTTTTTAATGGCAACCTTAAGGTGTTCGCACAAGATGATCAAATAAGCGTGTAGAGTACTGTACTGTGTAAAGTACTGTGATCTTTATTAATTTTTTTTTCGTATCTCTAAAAATAACGTGGCGAGGAGCGTTCGAAACTGCTTGTAAATAACACGTTTGCGATAAGTACGTCATAACTCAATGTTCCTGTCAAGTTACTGACTTGAGTTACTTTCTTTTTGTAAGAACGAAATGATATGTATGTCCGTACGAAACGGGCACCACACATCCAAGAGGATTACTTGTAAAGAGAAACACGTTACGCACACTGTATTTTTTATTAGCTTTTCACTCGTACACCGCTCGTCTCGTACTCTTACTGACTGATGCTTCGCGTACGCATCCGCCACCAAGCCGTACTCTCAGTTGCATACACTACACGAAATTTATGTAATCCCTTTAATAACGACATTAAATAAGAATATCGCGAACTGAAGGGTGTTTCATAACTATTGCATTCAAGTTGCAGGTGATGCTAAATGGCGCAATTTTAAGTAACACATACAATGATGGTGATAATTTAGTACACCGTTGTTTATGTGCTGCTGAAATACTGGCAGTAACGACAGTTGTTTGGTTAGTAACTATAGTAACGACGTGTCATTAATCCTTACCGGCAAAAAAATTTGCCGGACAGGAAAATACGACAATGTCTCCATAAAAGTAGTATGGACAGCTTTTAAAGTTGGACTGAACAGAGGTCTAGCTGTAGACATTAAATTTTCTTAGTAGGCATACAGAGTAGCCATTAGACGGAGAACAGGATGCGGCAATTGTAAAATATTAATAATAATAATATCTCACTATCGTTGCTATATGGACCTATGCAACGAAGACTATTGTAAGTCATTTTTGATAGAACTGACTGACAAGGAGACCTCACGACTTTGGAATCACCGATTTTAACGAAAGTGGTACCAATCGATAGGTATTCGTACATAGTGCAAATCTGTAAAATATTAGGGCGCACTATTCAGCGGTTCGCGAGTAAATCATTAATAAATAAATTAATTAATCGCCAATCAAGGCTGAGCGAGCTGACATCAGCGACAGACCACACCCCCAAGGCCGGTTCATAGCCGCGGTGAAATTAGCCGAGTTCACGTGCAAACGTAGATGGTTCGAATCCGGAATAAAATAATTATTTTTTTTTCCTTTAATTTTTAATATAATATTTCAGTCTATTTTTATAATACTTTATTTTTACGCAATATAATTAATTAAGAATACTTTTTCTTAATTTTGATTTTATCCCTCAATTATTGCGACGCGTTATTAGTAGCAATAAGAGTCTGGTGCAGTTTTGAGGGCTAATATTTTAATATAAATAAAAACACAAGTATTTTACATATCTATAATGAGCGAAAATGGGGGAATAAGTTGCAACAGCAGGTTTGAAAAGTATATGCAACTTGCACTATTATTTTTAATACAATCACTTTTCTGCTTTTTTTTACCATTTAACACGTTCGCTACCAGCCGGCTCATATTTGAGCCAAATGGTTTTCTCTAAGAGACCAACGACTCATATTTGGGATGTTAATATAGGCGCATTAAAACATATTATTGGTCTATGGGAGACGGTGCCCTTTTGCATAGTGGTAGCGAACGTCTTAAAAAGATCTTACGTTTTGCATTAACAATACCCACGCATGTAATGTAAAATAATTTATTAAACTTTTACACAAGAAAAACAAATTAATATAACATTTTACTTATTATTTAGAGATATGATATTACACATTAGTACATATCAATATTATTATAATACTGATAATGATTCAAACAAATAAATCAAAGTTACTTTTGAGAGGTGCACTATTGTATTTAGAGAACCTACTACTGGAAAATGATCTTGTTACACCAGAACCAACCGTGGAAATTCCAGAAAAGGCTGAGCAATTTGGTAAAGATATATTTGATGCTATCGTGGACATCTTACATAAGAAGAAATTTGTAAATACCGAGGAACTAATTGTAATGGACGAGACGGACGAAGAACGTGTTTACGACGAGCTACCTGAAGCGTGTGAACAATATTTATCTCCAGAACAGCTGATAAAAGAAATAGGAGATGAGTATAATATTCCACTCGAGTATAAGGTAAAAGTTGTGAATATTACTAAAGAACATCTCAAGTGATCTTTGCAAACTCTTCAGAAGAAAGGATGTTCACGCTTAACCAAAAGGCACATTTAAAGGAATGGGAGGAAGATGTCAGAAAAGGAGAATCAATTGTTTATTTTTGTACATTATAGATTTGTAAAATACTTGTGTTTTTATTTATATTAAAATATTAGCCCTTAAAACTGCACCAGGCTTTTATTGTTACTAATAACGCGTCGCAATGGTTGAGGGGTAAAATAAAAGAAAGAAAAATAATTATTTTATTCCGGATTCGAACCATCTACGTTTGCACGTGAACTCGGCTAATTTCACCGTGGCTATGAACCGGCCTTGGGGGCGTGGTCTGTCGCTGATGTCAGCTCGCTCGGCCTTGATTGGCGATTAATTAATTATTTATTAATGATTTACTCGCGAACCGCTGAATAGTGCGCCCTAATATTTTACAGATTTGCACTATGTACAAATATCTATCGATTGGTACCACTTTCGTTAAAATCGGTGATTCCAAAGTCGTGAGGTCTCCTTGTGAGATATAAGTATTTAAATGTTTTGAACCGATTGCATTTTAAGAAATAAAATTTTCTAGGTAAAAATTTCCTACTTGGTTACTATAGATATCTTATAGAGGATTCCGAAAGGATTCACCATAGAAGAATAGCAATTAATTCTGTTTTCTTTTCAAATTATTCAAAATCACCATTTTTGACTTACGACAGTTTTCGTTAGATAGGTAAATTCGTATATTCTAACTTCTAAAGTTATCTCCGCAGCAGTCATGTTGTTAGCATACCAAAATTGAATTTTTAAATAAGTTATAATACCTTTTATATGAATATTTAATTGTAAGTTCAAAATATGTAAGATGATTTTTTTTTTCTGTTAAGCCATTTTCCTCAAGGCGGTATAAAAATATTACTACCTACAATTTTTTATCGTATTATATTGGGTGTTCATTTAAATTCGTGCCCAAACATGCCTTGAATGTTCATTAGACAATGATGAAGAGATACGTAGAAAACGAAAGGAACAAGGATGCTAGTAGGCTCATACTTGAGCACAGATTTAAATGAACACCTGATACTTTTAAGCTTAAAGAAACTATCAAAGCTATTTCTAAAGCAGATTCATGAAAATTACCAACAGTATAATATGCTACAACTTTTTTTGGGGAAATAATGTCAAACAATGGTTTCCCCCAAAAATAGTTCCTTCATTTACTTGCGTCATTAATTGTCAAAGCTTGGCAAATCGCATACATAAGTTCCCTTCTGAAGTTATGTTATTAATTAAAAAGATCCAACGTTCAATCAAAACTGACACTTTATGTTACTACCCTATATGAAAACATTAACTTTAGTCGTTACAGTTAAAATTCATAACGACAGATTTAGAAAGTAAGACAGATTTTTATAAAAAGTCGCTTGTGAAAGACTGTTGACTGAAAAAATGTGCGTATAAAAGACGTCAAATGTGTTGATCAGAGACGAGAGAATTTAAAGAAAACAACAACTTACTGTCCAAGATGTCCCAACTAACCCCAGCTTTGTATAGAATGCTTTAAAGTTGTACATCCTAAATAATTTTCTTAATAAACCATTTTCGTATTACTTTTAACAGTTTATGACCACTTGAAAGGCCTGATATTATCCTCGAAGCTCGATGTATGGGTTCCCCATGTTCTCTACTGTCATCAGCTGGACAAACTGAACGATGCACTTCTTGAATGGGATACAATGCCACACCCACCATATTCTCCAAACCTGGCACCATCGGATTATTATTTGTTCCAGGCACTCCAAAATTTTTTCGACGGTAAAACCTTCACCTCAAATGAGGAGGTCAAAAACCACCTCGATCGGTTTTTTGCCCGCAAAGACCAAACATTTTATGAGCGTTGAATTATGCTACTACCAGAAAGATGGCAAAAAGTGTTGGACCAGAACGGCCAATATATAATTTAATAAAGTATTTGTTTATTATACGAAAGCTGTCTTTCATTTTCACAAAAAAACGAAATTACTTTCCAAACAACCCAATAATATATTAATTAATAAATTAAAAATTAAACATCAACAAAGACTATTCACTAGCTTGCAACCAATTTCATCTTATAACAATGATATCATTTATAGAGCTATTAAATTCCCCGGCAACATTGCTTATAACACACAAAAGATTTTTCATAGATATAACATTAACATTTCTTTTAAAAATTATAACACATTAGGCAAAAGCTTTTCAACGTCAAAGACAAAATAAATGTCCTAGACCAAAATGGTGTCAACTTAATCAACTTAAATGTAATACTTGTGGTGCAACATATATTAGTGAAGCATATACGACTTTCTAAATTCATTTTAAAGTGTTTGTATGCAGTTAGAAATACTTTTGATATTGTTAAATTAAAAATTTTTATATTATGTTTTGGATACGATATCTCTGAAGATGGTGTGAACTGAAACATGTAAGACGATAATAAAATTTTGCTACCAGTAGAAGTACAGGTTTCTTCTTCTTGGTTTTATTTCTTCTTTTTTGATTAAATTGTTCCAATTTGTTTTTAAAATACAGAACTTTGCCAGCTTTTGTAAGCATAAAGATATAATGTCGGAGGAAATAGCAAAACTAAACGTATTTTTATGGAAAATGGTCCAACAGAAAAAGTCGTAGGTAAGCTAAATTTACTAGTTTTATGTACAGTTGTCTGTCGGAAAATGTTTTAGGGCTGTTCAAATGGGCTTATCAAAGACTAAAAGGCAGAAATTCGTAACTTGCAAAAATGAAATTTTACAAGAGATAATGCCAAATGACAAACTCACATGTTTTCAACTCAAATATGTGTAAAACGCACCTAGTGTAACTTCTGCTCTCAGTATACAACTTTTAACATTTAAGCTTACGATGTAGGTGTTGCCTTAACGACATAAACATCGTTGAGAGTTACAAAGTTGGCCTATTAAAAAAAAGTATGCAAAGTCAAGAGATTTATGGTAAAACCTGTAAATTTTGATGTGTTGTTAATATGAGTTTTTTTTTTTATTTAAGAACTTCGGTACTTTAACAAGACTTACCCGTCCTTTATATTGTAAGTATCAGGTCCCGGGGCGTTAGGATCTTTATAACAGGTAGCTAAATCATCCATCATAATTTTCATAGTCGGTTTAACACGAAATCGTTGATCTTTTAAAAATTTCCCGTAACGACTCTTTGCCGGATGATTTAAAAGGTAATTTAAGCCGGTAGCCTCCTCCCAATTGTAATATTTATCCGGAGCGCAAGAAAGTGTCGGCGTAAAATGATTTTTTATACTCGTTCCGTCACGTTGCCCCGAAAATAAGCAATAAGGTAGTTTCTTTTTCGAAACCGGCTTAATCTTCATTTCCAAACATCCCCGATCGATCGGATCGTATCGGTTCGGAGCTATTTTCCAGTTTGCGTTCAGTCCTTTAAATCTATCAACGAATCCGTCCCATTCGAAAGTTGGAAGAGAATTAAAATGAGTTTTTTTCGAGATGTTTGGAAAATAAGTTCCAGGTGGAGGAATGTTCTTGGGTAATTGAAAGAAACGAGGTTGTTTTCCAAAGTCACAATCCTTTAGAATGGAATTGCTTTTTTTCTTGTAAAATTCTTCCGGGATGTCGTACGAACCAGGTCCTCCAATTGAATTCATAAATTTACGATATTCTAAAATGTTTGCATTTCTAAAACCGAGATTTTTTGAAAATTCTTCTAATTGTATCATTTTATCCCATCTAAAAAATATTTAATTTATCATTAACTAATCAAGTAATTAAGTAAATTTAAAACAAATTAATAAAAGTTGTTTAATTGAAAACTTCACACACTTTATTACCTAAATTAAAATAAGATATTTAGCGATTCGTTTAGCCAACGATAAAATACAAAGTCTTCGTTTGAATAATACATAAAAAATCTATGTGTTTATTATAAAATTTTTGAATTTGAATTTTTTTGGCTTTTTAACCTTAACGTGAATTAAAGTTTTGTCAAAATACACTGCTCGCCAAAAACACTGCAACACACAGAAGCGATAGTAAACGAGATAGCAAATGTTTAAAATTTGGTCACGATATGTGCACTCTTTGGTTGCTTTTTGCCTGATGTTACATATTTTAACAAGCACATTTCTTTTAGAACGTGTAGGTACGTCAATAATTACTGGGAAACTAGACTTCGTCAAACCTTTCACTTGTGTATGTGTTCCATCCCGTCTATACCGCAATTAATCTTACATTCAATATTAAATAACCCCTTTTAACACGTTAACCGCAGCGCGGCATTCACTTGTGCCGCGCCTGATTTCGGTTGGTATAATGCGGCACACGGTTTGTGCCGCATTCTTATACATTTTACTAAGTGGTGGCCTGAGCGGAAAATATTTTTTTCTTAAATGGCATACAACGTGTTAAGGACAATCAAAGTATGGAAATACATAAAGCTTCAAATATCCCTTCGCGAAATTGGCTGAAAATTGAACCGAAATGGTTTTACAATCATTCAACTATGGAGTGCCTGGTACAATGAAGTCTGGAAAACATCTAATAGAGGTAGCGATCGATCACAAACAATTAACCACTTCGGTACGAGCATCGACTATTATCGACGGCCGTGACATGACCCTACAGAGCCGAGCGTCGACCATAGTCGACAGCCAGGAATCTATCTCGTCACAGATCTGTCGATGAACGAAGCAGCGTACGGACGATGAATGCCGGCTGTGTGCAACGTTTCGTGACCGGTAGTCGCCGTACCGAAGTGGTTAATAAACGGTAAAAGAGACGTCTTCGCCGAATATCTTAGTTAACCCGCTTAAGACAACTCGGCCAGCGGAGGTTACTTGGAGGGCTATTTGGGGAAGTTAGGAATCGATACAAACAATTTATCGAAGAATCCATTGGTATGGGTTAACATCACACCTACAAAATTCTGAGATTTCTTTAATCCCAAAACATCCAACATTTACACTCAAGTGGTGTAGGTTGAGAGGGCATCAGGTCGAAGAACTACATCAAATCATTTTTAGTGATGTATATCTGTTGTATCTATAGCAACTTGATGGACAATTGTTTCTTAAAAGATCTAGAGCAGAAAGGCTAAATTTGGAATTCGCTTATGGACTATATTCTGGCTTACACCTGGTGTTGTGATGAAGGGAAATACAGTTTGGAAGTCGGTAATCTTAAATCATCTTTCAAGGAAAGTCTGACTGCGGTCAGTTCATCAACGAAATTTTAGAACCAATTTTGATACCATCATTTTAAAGACCTAGCAACAATGGTTTTCAACAAGATAACACTGAACCACACTCAGTACGATTCACACTAATAGTTTTAATAAGAATAATGACAATTTACTGCCATACACATGATCTCCAGATTTATCTTCCGTTGAATACCTATTACCAGTGAAATCAAAAACTTCCCTCAATTTGGCTCCTTTAACAGGAGTTAACTGAATGTAAGGCTGATTTCGATGGTAGCGGAGCTTAATAGCAACATAAGTAAAGGATTTGACAAAGTTTAGGTTTCTAGTGATTATTAGTATAGCTACATAGTGTAAAAGAAGTATACCTAACGAAGACAAAAAACAACCAAAGAGTGCACGGATCGTGACCTAATTTTAATCATTTACTTTCTCGCTTGAACTGTACATACACCAAAATTTCAAGTTCGTACGACTATTTCTTCTGGGTATTGCGGTTTCTTTAGCGAGCAGTTTATGCGGTTGCCATTATGTGTTATTAAAGGATGCTATAGATTTTATTTATGAGAAATAAAAAAGATGATGATGTGAGATGAAAATGAAGATAATTATTGATAGACAATAGATTATAGCTTTTACTTTTAAATAGTAAATAAAATCCTGACGTTTTATTATAAAATTTTTGAGCTTGAAATTCTTTTCTAACTCTCTACATATTAACTTAACTTTAACACAAGTTGGTAAAATTATGTTGTCTTATAAAATTTTTAACTGTTAGATTGTTTCTATACTTCATTTAATAACTAGGAGGAGTGATTTGAATTTTGCGCGCCAAAATAGTGAACTATTATTGGTCGCTCCGCAGTCAAGTTTACGAAGACGAAAAAATTGGTTTTTGTCGTTTATTGTTTTTAACGTTTGAGGTTAGGTGCTTTACCTAATTTGTCAACTTGTTTCTCGCTTTTTCGTTGTGCTCAAATGGTTGCGATCAAAAAATATTAAGTTCGAAGAAGGTATGGTACGATGTCATCTGTTGGATATAATACGTTAACACAAGGAACGTCTTTTGGATAAATTTTGAACAATGTACGTATAGATAAACGGCCATAAAGATATTTGGTATGTTCTAGAATACTACGCTCAAACGCTTGGTGTTTTGTTGGTTGCATAAATGTGACTGGTTTGAAGTTTAGAATTCAAATTTGCCGCTAAAAATGTTTAGTGTATTTTTTAGTTACTTTTTCCTATGTAAATGGGGCTTTGAGATTTACTCCTCCTAGTTATTAAATGAAGTATAGCTACTTAATTTATATGTATAATTTTAACCTCGGGTTAAATTCTAATAAAAAGGTTAAAAAAATTGTTTAAATAATATAAAAAGAATTATTTCTTACGTTGATCCTTTTCTTTTATAAGAGCAAATGTGTTTCCTTGGCAAATAATCACACGGAGCTAGTTTTTGTTTGTGCGCCGTTAAAGATCCGGTTGGATCTAAATCCGGATGGTATCCGATTGAAGCGAATCTCTTGGTTTGGATGCCGAACGGAGATTTCGTTAAAAACTTGGGAGCAGTTTGTTTTATATTTTGGAACCGTTTCGAACGTATGGTAGATGGATTCTTGTAAATTCGACTTCCGCGTTGCGAGGAACGACGTCGGTTTTTCATTCTTTGTTCTTCCCAAGTGGCTAACATTGTGGTCTATTATTTTTTGTTTCTTCTAGTCCATAGAATGTTTCGAAATCAACTCAAATAAAACTCGTTGTCCTTTTTTTAATAAATGAAGAAGGAACAGAACTTCAATTAGCAATTAAACCAGATTTTTTGGTTAGAGAGTAGCAACTGATGGCAAATAGTAAGATTTTGCGCTTGAAGTCCTTTTTTTTAATATGACATGTTTAAAATTGATGGCTGTCAGATTTCCTACAAATTGCCACCCTTCAAAAATGTTCATAATATGTTAAATCCCGAGAGTTCCAAGTTTTGCCGGTTAATTTGAAATAATTTATTACATGGCAACGAAGAGTATATTACTTAAAATTTTCAAATTTTCGTCATCTTTTCTGAACGTCAGCAGTGTTTAGCCCTTTTAGTCCGTATTACGCAGATTCTACTGTAGAATCGGAAGACATGAAGATGAAATCATGCTCTTATAAACTGCTTAACAAGATCAGTAAACCTAACACCTTGTAGTTTTGTTTATCTGGTATCATAAAAACAAAAATGCGGCGAAAAGAGCAAACTGTAAAAATTATGCACACTGTATTATTTTTGTCCTGATGATGGTCACAAATCCTGACAAAATTAAAAAAATTTTGATCAAAAGCTACTTCCAAATCTACAACATATGATTTTCTTGAGAGCTTCATATCCCGTGAAAAAATTACTACTATGAAATTTGTTAATGTTATCTTAACTTACAGATTTGGCCTTGTAGGCATTTAGAAAATCTTGTTTTGTGCCTAAACCGTTTGCCCAACTAAAATTTTATAAGAGAAAAAATAGTTTCTAAATTAATGTACCCATTCAGAAAAAGAATAGAATGAAAATTATACAGGAAGGTTGAAAAAATTTGGATGGATAACTTGTGGTAAGAGTATTTCTAGACACCTGTATGTTTCGAAAGCTGATAGCTGATATAAAGACATGGCAAAAAAAATGAATAAAATCTAACAGACTTTTCGAGTAATTTAAGAAAAACTCACGAAAAATATTATTTTGAAAACCCTCTAGTGGCGAAACGAAGCAACTTTCGATATAGTCAAGTTAACTTAAATCGATCTATTTTGAGCCAAGTAATCTGCGGTCTGACGTTGTACACGCATTTCAAAGACATCCAGCATAGATAACTTTGGTATTTCAGTACCACCTGTACATTATGTCACCTATGCATGTTGCTGCCTTAAAAAGGCAGTTTAGTAGGTGTACACGGTTCTACGAAAGATGTCTCATGCGTCCTTACTTGTCACTGTTTTCTCGACCTACATCAAATAAGTTTCCTTAGTTAGTTGTACATAACAGAGAGAGAGATTTGAAATAGAAAACTGAAAATAGTCTGATAAAACCCAAAGTTGTTTGTGATTACAATGATACTATGGGGGAGTTGATCAGTCTAATCAGGAAATATCATACTGCCCTTCCACTAGAAAGCAACAACATAAATACTATAAGAAAATTTTTGAAATTTTATTAATAAAGCTATTTGGAACTCCTACATTATATCGTCGGTATACAAGAGAAAGTGGCCAAGTCCACAATTCTAGATTTTTAGGTTTTACTGTTCATGTATTTGAAACTCAATATTATTTTTATGAAAAAAATGAACAAGCTCAAATATGCCATTATACGTTCTTCATAATACTCGTTATAAATTAATTTCGTTCCAAATAATTGATTTTATAATCAGAAGCCAAAATTAAAATGCTAATAGCTCAAAAGTACTATCTGTGGACTTGGTCACTTTCTCTTGTATACTGACGATATACTCCAAAGTTTCACAAAAAAAAATGATTTGGTAGAATACCGCATACAGCTGGTGCAAAATCATATTGAAAAATATTCGAGTTCAAGTTTTCAAACTCAAAAGGAAGAGCAAGCACGATTCCTAACCCAAGGATACTGGACTAACAGTATGGCTCAGTCCCACAAGATGTGTATACGCCGAAATTTAGTGCGCAGCCGCCAGTTTAACGTCACTTGTTGTGATTTCAGTCGAGTGTAAGACAGAGAGTTGAGTGTAAGGATGGCGGGCGATTATCGCAGATACAGCCATCCCGTTAGTCCAGTGTCCTCGCTCCTAACCCATTTAGGCTTATAGCTCACCATTTTGCTAGCCACATTCCACCAAATAATGTAAAAAATGTAAATATGAGTAATGAAATGGTAAAGGAGTGAGAAGAGAAACCAGAATTTGGTGTAAGGGTTGCGAAGTTGGACTTTGTTTGGAGCCATGCATCGAAATATATCACACCAAGAAAAACTTTTGAATATAATTATATATTAATGTTATATGTTTATTATGTGTTATTATATGTTAAATTTCTATTAAAAAGTATTTATTTGCTGTTTACAAATAAAAAAAAACATTTTTTTAATCAATTTGAAAAAAAAATTCGCGGTCAGAGGGTTAAGTATTAATAATTTAAAATGAAACTATGCATACCAATCGTTATTGGTGATTACTATTTAAGAACATGTTAAAATTATATTAGTTTTAAGTTCATCTTTATTTTATACCTATTTTATTTGATAAATGAAAGTACACTTAGCACCTTTAAAGAATAACCTTATGACAAAAGATGAATAGAGATATCTACGTGGAATCACATACGGATTCAGTCTACCTGCCTCTTTCTGAAAGGACGATTCATCCAAAGTGAAAAATGCAAATGGACCTTTTGACACTTCATTTAAAGCCACATGTCTTGCGTCTGCTTAAAAATATCCTTTTTACAGGTAGATTATCGCCTGTATCGAATGGTGCATAGTTTACTTAAGAAATAAAAAAAATAATCTTTGGTAAAAGGAAACGGAAAACATTCTATAAGGCATTCATTTAAATTGGTGCTCAAGTGACCTATGAGCTCTACTAGCATCTTTGTCGCACTCGTTTCTTACGTATCTTTTAATATATGTCTAATAAAAATTGAAGGCATGCTTGAGCATGAATTTAAATGAATATCCGATATTTATGTTCAAAAAATGTTAAATTTGGTTTATTGATTAACAAAATATATATGTATATAAATAAGCATTAAACATTGGAAATTTGTGATTTTTTTAATATATCGTGAACGGTTTCAAAATAACATTGAAACTTTTCTCCAAATTCAGTTAGACACCGGACGTTCTGTTCAGATAATGGAACATATTTATACAATGCTAATATAGAACATATTTTAAAATTCTCATTTAGAGCTCCTTCCATTTCGATTTTATCGATATTACCTTAAAAATATCATTAAGAAATTAAAGTTTGGGCTTTGTTTGCATTTAACATTTCTTACCTAGTATCTCCGGTAATAATAAGGAAAGAGCGACTTGAATTTCATTTACTTCTTGCAAAACTACCTGTCTTAACGCTTTAAAAGTCATTTGATCAATTTTTGGACTTAATAATGTTTTACAAGCTTTTTGAACTACTTCGAAAAAATGTTCTCCGCTAAAAAAAGAAAAAAATAGCAATAATAATCATAATAAAAAAAGATTTAATTAGCAGTTTTTTTAAGTTAATAACTTACATTAAGTCAATATGTTCACATAGAAAAATAAATATTTCTATGCTTTCCTCTTGTTTGGTACAATTAACGTAATATTTGGCCGTATTTTTAATAAATTGCAGCAAATCGGTCGCTTTATATTTACTCCAAGTATTTACGTTTTTATTATAAAATTGTTTTAATACTTTCAAAAGTACTAATGATTTTTCTTGATTTACATAATTTCTATTTAATAAACAAGCTAAAACAAATTAATTAATTAATTAAAAAAAACTTTTTTTTTTGAAAAGGAAAACAAACCGTTTAAATAAGATAAAGCTTGAATAACCAAATCTTTATTATAGGGTTTTTCGAAAAAGACGAAAAATAAGTAACACATCGTTA